>JAMPIV010019955.1:40000-235000 GCA_024509875.1 Oreohelix idahoensis | reverse complement strand
AATTACTGTGCTCTAGTTCTGAGATCTCCCAATGAATTATCACGCCCTACACAGAGCCACTTCTCAGCGCCCGCTGACTATTATTAGGTCCATAGTGAGATGGATCTTCTACACGCAGCTAACCAGGTAAAAGCCAGAGTTACGTCTGGGCATCAAGTGACTCCTCCAAGCTTACTGCGTAATGCTGGATTCTCAACACGTTTCACCACAAGTGGGAATCCCTGGAAGTGTGTGTAATTAGCCTCACAGACAGAGGTTCACTTCCACATCTGTATATTATAACATTGTGCTGGTCATATAAGGATGACGCCAGATATGCTTCCATGCATAACTGTTATATGCCTGGTTTAACTAAAATACAGTTGTAATTCCAAGAGTAGCTATATCGGAAATGTCAATCTCCATATTTCTGATTGTCTAAGTCAGCGTTTCCCAACCTTTTTTTCACTTGCGTACCCCTTGGCAGCCCATTTCTATAAATTGTACCCCTAATATTAGCAAAATATTTGAAATTAATAGTTGATGTTATTCAAAATTTATAGATTATAACAAGAAATAAAGGGGCCAACCACGGGATTAAAAAACAATGTAATAAAAAGGTGAACAAACAGTGCATATATTTTTACATTAAAAAAATCAAAAGTTACAATAAAAATTACACATTTAATTTATTAATAATAATAATAAAAACGTTGTTATTGTTAAAAGTTGAAATCACTTTTTATAACACACATGTTACGTGACCATGACAAATGTTCAGTGCGATCCTTGAGCTAGTTTTGAGGCACATAGTTTTTTTTAAAATCAGGTTCAAGTGATGTAAGATACAGTCTCAATTCTGGATCTGCATTCAGTTTACTACGGTATTTATTTTTTATAAAGGTATAAGAAGAGAAAGCCCTCTCCACCAGCTCAGTATTTGTAAATGGCAACAGAAACTTAAGCGCCTTGTCGGTCAGCTGTTCATATTCTCTGCTGATGTCTCTCCAAAAGTTAATAAGGAATTTTCCTTTGAATTCACCTATTAAAGTAGTATCAGTCGAAAGTTCAATCAACTTCTCTTTTTCGTTGATTGATAATGTGGCTGCTTGGAAATATTCTTCTTCAAAGGGATTTACAATCCAGTAGTTCTCTTTTCCAGGTTTCGGAAAGTACTTCTCGAAAGATGATTTTAGCCCTTTCAAGTGTTCAATTATTTTCTCACTCATTTCCTGGGAGAGGTGCAGCTCGTTCTCAGATAGGAAATTGTGCAGAGTTTCAAATACCTCAGGCTGGCCTTTTTCAATACACGACCTCCAAAAATCTAATTTTTTTAATCATAGATTCAATTTTGTCTGAAACATTGAAGATCATTACCGAGCTACAAGTATTCTGAAGTGCCAAAGTTAGTTTGTTTATTTGTAGGAAAATATTCGATAAGTATGCAAGACTCTGAAGCCAATTACAGTCGTGTAACTTTGAAGTAAGTTGGAAAGGATGGTCTTCAAAAAAAAGTTGGACTTCATGTCTAAGTTCGAACAGCCGGGTAAGGACTTTACCACAAGAGAGCCACCTTACTTGTGTATGAAGGAGCAGGGTAGAATGAAGACTATTCATCTCTTTACACAGTGCTTTGAAAAGCCTCGAGTTTGTGGACTTTGACTTTATAGAATTAACCACTTTCACAGCTTCATCAAGAACGACTTTTAGTTCACCATGGAGGCGGTTAGATGCAAGGCTTTGCCAGTAGATGCAACAGTGGCTCCATGTTATATTGGGGGCTATCTTCGTGACCCGAGCGCGAAGACCGGAGTAGCAACCTGACATAGACTTGGCTCCGTCAGTGCATAGTCCACAACAATTAAACCAATTAATGTCATTTTCTTTGAAATAAGAATCAATAGCATGAAATATATCCTCACCTCTTGTAAGCCCTCACAGAGGATGACAAAGCAAAAGGTTTTCTTCAACTTCATTGCTTTTCAAATACCTCACAATAACAAGCAAAACAGCGAAATTAGCAATATCTATGCTTTCGTCAACTTGAATAGCAAAGAATTTACTATTTTTAATTCTACTTATTATTGTCGCTTCAACATCGTCAGACATATCCTGCATTCTTCGAGAAATTGTATTGTTCGAAAGAGAGATAGAGTTCATTTTGCGAACATGGTCCTCTCCGAGCATCCACAAAACGGCATCTTTTATACAAGGAGAAATTAAATTCTCAGCTATAGTATGATTTTTACCGCATTTAGCAATACGATAACTAATACGGTAGGAGGCTTCAACCGCATTTTCGTTATCTTTGTTAGCTGACGACAAGTACGATGTCACATTCTGTTGTTTCGATAGGCGCTGAAAAAAAATTGCGTTCCTTGTTTTCATAACTGGGGTGTTTTGTTTGTAAATGCCGCAAGAGTAAAAAAGGTTTCATGCTACCATTGGATAATACTTCCCGACACACTACACAGTGGGGCTTAGCACAGTCCTCATCTTATATAAACGAAAACCCATACTTCATGTATTCGTCACTGTATTTTCTCTTTTTAGTTCTATGTAAAACTGAAGATCGTGTCTTTTCACTATCCTGCACCAAAGTCTTAGGCGTGTCCTGAGAAGTACTTGGCGATTGATCACATTCCACATTATGTTTCAGCTTTTTTACTGTGCCGGATTTCAACCACTGATCCTTATCTGATAATACACGAATTGAACAATTAATCACTTTAAGTTAAGTTAAAACAATGACAAAAACTACTGTATATAGAAACACTGTCTCACTGTCTCACATTTGTAAAATTTGGGTCAAGAATCGACACTATTACTTCCGGGACATTAGACGTTCATAGATAGTGTGGAAGATCAAACACGTCATTTTTTTGATGAAATATTCAACGGCACAACTATAATCCCATAGTCATCATAATGAAGACTATTGTGTAAAAAATTTTGAATTGTGGTCACACGAAACTCCATAGAATTTCACACACGCCAGTCCAAGCGGACAGCACGCCAGTGGCGCGCAAGAAAAACGGGATTTTAAAAGCCGACCGTTTTTTTTTTTTTTTTGTTGCGATTGGGGGGCGAAACGGAAACTTCGCGCATTACGCCATCCTTTCAGTTTTTTTCCATTGCGCTTTAACCATTGATCATAAGTCATGATAAGTTTGACTAACAAGATTAAAGTCATGATAAGTTTGACAGAAAAGATCCAATGCATTTTAAATGGAATGGGAAGGAATGAGATGACAGCAGGAGATTTAGTGCTGTCGTGTGGTGACGCAGCAGGAAGAGCACAATATAGTTATTTCTCTTCGTGTTTTGGCGGATTATTTTCTGGTTATAATTGATTACAATAAACGGCAGTGTGTTTGTCAGTCTTCTTCTAACTCTCTGGCCATGGGAATCTCAGAATAAGCACTGCCTTGAACATCAACATATTTCCTCAGTGCGTGTCTGTCGCGGGTTGTCTTCCCTGCTCTGCAGTAGTGGTTCATTATTGGCCAAAATGGGAGTAAAATGAATTATATTTTTACAAAGATAGCAAGCAACCTTCGCTCAAGAGATATAAATAGAAGGTTGGTGCTTCTGTTTCAGGGATTCTCACAGGGATTTCTAGAACGGCAAGTATAACAACTGAGTCATTTAAATTTATTATAAACGTTGTATTTTCATGACCCTTCTGTGAGAAATATATGTTTTGACTCGTATTTTATTATCCCCCAGCTGACAGTGATTCAGCAAATTATTAATTATATATTTAGCTCTTTATATATGTATTTCAGAAGATGTGCAGATGTGCAGATGTGAGAAGTGATTACAGATCACCACCTAGAAGCAGCAGTAATACAAGTGAAGCTTAGAACCATTGAACCTAAGGGTAGAACATAAAAAATACTACATCAAAGTGAAGGATCCCCTTACGAAGAAAGCTTTTGTGGCAGATGTAAAGAAACGTTATCAAACTGCCAAATATCAGGAAGGCATAGAGGCTGATGACGTTGACCAAAAAATCAGTGACGTTTTAACAATATGTACGGAAGCGGTGAAGCATGCTTGGGATTCCAGGAAAGGAAGATACGGCAACACTGAAAAATCATAGCTATGAGAGAACAAATCAAAAGAAAGAAATCGGAAGCAAAGTTCCCTAAGATAAAAGAAATATACATTGAACAGTACAGTCAGAAAAGCGAAGAAAAGCGTCAAACCCAAGCTGAAAAAAGAAATTTCACAGAAGACCTTACAAGACGGGCAGAAGAAGCAGCACTGAGGAATGAACAAAGCACAGTTTACAAAATAACAAAAACCATCAGTACAATAAGGGGTGCACAGAATATTACACTAGCAAGAGAAAAGCATGGAAATCGCATCACCAAGTATAGGGTGAAGAAACAAGATGGGCTGACAACTTCAGAGAAACACTCAGTAAGTCTCCACCAGAGATGCAGCTGAACATACCTAACGCAGAAAATATCATGGAGATCAGTACAGATGTTCCAAGAAAGAAAGAAATTTTCATAGCTACCAAAGGGTTGAAGAACGAAAAAGCTCCTGATCACGACAACGTAAGCGCAGAGCTATTTATAATTGTTCCTGAATTATCAGTGGAACTCTTAGAACTACTCTTTGCTCTCACAGACTGCAACAGCTGAAGAGGAATTACCCACCTCTCAGTGCACACCAAAACATTGGGAAGGATAATTATCCACAGAATCTAAAAAGCAGTAGATCATAAACTGAGGAAGGAGCAAGCAGGATTCAGGAGGAACAGAAGAAGCGTAGATCATATCTTCACACTCAGAAACACAATATAGCAGTGCTCACAATGGCAGGGTTAACTATATATAAACTTTGTTGAATCTGAAAAGGCTTTTGACAGCACACACATGGATAACTTATGAAAAATACTAAGTGCTTTCGGGATCTCTAGTTGTTATTCTTTTCTATCATAAAAAGACTCTATGTTAACTTTACATGCAGAGTTTCGCAGAGCAACTTTACATTCAAAGTGAAAACAGGTGCACGACAGGGACGCTACTCGTCAACCATTCTATTTTTAACTTTCATAGACCGTGTGATGCGCCAGACAACACAGGATACATCTAGAGGAATAAGATGGACAGCGTTCACCTCACTGGAAGATCTACGTACGAAGACGATATTGCACTACTCGCACATTCACATCAACACATACAAGAAAAAACAGACAGACTGAATACATGCAGCCACCAAGTGGGAATGAACATCAATCTGAAGAAGACAGACATCATGACACTTAATGTAATAAATCTTGAGCCCATAAAAATAAGGTATCAAAAGCTAGAACAAACAAATACATTTACATATCTAGGAAGTGTAGTAACACCAGACGGAGGGACAAGCAAAGACAGAGCCAGAGAATCCTTAGCGAATCTAAAGAACATTTGGAAATCTCAGTACAGCACAAATACCAAATTAAGATTACACGAGAGTTGCGTTCTGTCTGTAATGTTTGTATGGTGTGGAGTGCTGGAGAGTAACATAAAAGGGAAAGTCCAAATTATCCTCTTTCTATACAACCTACCATATACAAATTCTTCGAATTTTTTGGATTAATACCGTCTCCAACCAGGAACTGCTTACACCGTGCAGCGAAAAAGATATGCATACAATGATTGCGGGCAGACACTGGAATTCGGTAGACCATGTCCTCAGAAGAGTCCCTGACACCATCACAAGAACTGCTGTGCTATGGAGCCCTTAAGGACAACGAAAGAGCAGCAGACCAAAGACAACTTGGCGAAGAATTGTAGAGGCTGAGATGCTGTCATGAATTGGATTTAAGTATAGAGTTATGTTTGAGTGTAAGACAAGACCCTAGTATGAGAACAGGCCGAGAAGATAGATTTTGATGTTGAAAGACAGTGAATGTGGAAAGATGAGACTATTGGCTTCGAGGGTGAGAACCTAAATTGACTCTCCCTCGCCACTCGTGACTTCAATAATAGCTATAAACTCATCCACTCTGACCACCTTTAAAAAATGAGATAAGGTTTATCTAAGACTACAGACACACTAAAGTTAGTTGCTTATCCTTTACAGGACGTGGCAATCAACCGCAGCTTTTATTGGCTGTTTGTGATTTTTCTAGGCAATTTTTACGTTCAGTAGTTTGCCATTACTTTCTGAACGGTACGGCGCTTATACCATTGTTAAAAATCCACACAAATCGATCTGCTACCAAACCGCCTGCAGCAGGTTTCGAACCTGGTATATCTGGATTATGAAACTGCGTTCATATCCATTAGGCCACAGACGCCGACACAGACACACTATACAGACAAATATATACGTGCAGTATAGTTATTTATATATATATATTTTTTTCCTTAACCAGCGGCACTTGGGCTTTCAGCCCTTCGGCCCAATGACATATCATTGCGAGGCTGGGGAACCTGAGGACTTTCCTTCCAACCCGGTCAGGAGCTTCGCTCCTTCCCATCCACAGAGGGTTTATCACAGGAGCCGTTCAGGCTATTCAGTCAAATTTCCGGCCGTAGACATTTCTTCAAACGCCGACGCCCGGGTTTGAACCATGAACACCTGGTCGCCAGTACAACGCCGAAGCCATTACACCAGCGCGGCTCCCATATATATATAGAGCCACCACTACTAACTATCCTAAGGTTACTACTGTCAGTCTTACTAACGATGACTAAATTAACTGCCTGCACAGCTACAAACGCTGTAGGCGATATACACGCCACTAACTAACATCACTGTCTAGCTGTAGACCTAACTAACTGCCTACACCGAAAGCTGATTTGAACCTTTCAAAGTCCTACACAATCTGAATGACTGATTTATAAGTATGTCTCTGTTCAGTATTTGTCTGACACTCCTGGTTCCTACTGAGAGGCTTCTCCGCTACGCCCCTTCTCTCTCTAGTGCATTTGGAAGGAATTTTGACCCTCTCTCCTCCAAACGAATATTGCAGCTGATGACTTGGGTTCTTTTAAGACTGGATACTTGACTCGGAATGAAGCTGCTTCTCTACTGACGAAACTTAATTCCCTTTCCCGGTTACCCCTTTTTGGGTTTAGGGCCGTCTGTTTTATTATGACCGAATTTAAACGACAACACCAGGCCACGCGCCTTTGTTTCGGTGTGTGGATATGAGCTTAGAGCTCGGGATTTTAAAGAAATCCGTTTACGCTGAAGAATGCTTCACTGCAATTGAACTGCTTCTTTTTACAGCTGCAGACGTACTTGGCGCGGCTAACCACCGCGTCACCAGTGCTCTTCCCCTCTGGCGATATCTCGAGCCCTCGGCTCCTGAGACAACTTTCATTTGTAAATTGGAAGGCAGGTTACACCCTCACAATTTGTGCCGTGAAACTGTTGAAAACAAAACAAATAACAACTAATGTACAACAACTTTCAATAAATCTCAACCATAGCATATAACCACCTAAATAAAGACCCCTCCTCTCAATCCCCTACTCAGCTATGCACAGCGATAATTAAATATTTATGCCCTAAAGTCAGCCTCCCATACAATTCCCTCTGTGATCTCTCTTCCCCGTTTCAAAGTAAACATCGGTCTGGTAATAAAACTCCCAGACACTGCTGACCTAAATCTTTTGTTACGCCCGTCTAGCCACGGAGTCACAACAATTCAAACTTAGGGAAACTCCTGTACTAAATTCCTAGCCCTACTTTATTTTTACAGGCTGACTTTTGATGCTCATCACCTTACGCAATATAAAACTAGGAAAGATGAACTCCCGTCTCAGTAATATTATTTACATCTCTTGTCTTCTGACTACACAACAATAAAATGCACAATAAAATAACGTACACAAAATACGCTAGCATTTTTATACTGCAAAAATTATAAACAAATCGAGTTACCTATATATATATATATATATATATATATATATATATATATATATATATATATATATATATATATATATATATATATATATATATATATATATATATATATATATATATATATATATATATATATATATATATATATATATATATATATATATATATATATATATATATATCGGACCCTCGCAATTACCGTATTGATAAAGTCTAAGGACTTAACATTCTACAATTAATTTTGCAAGCGTATTTACTTCGCAAGCGTATTTACGCTGCAAATATTATAGATCAAAAGATAAGGAATTATTAAGTACACCCCTGTCTTCTGACTATACAACAAAGTAATAGTCCCAATTAATTAAATTACACAATTACGCCTGTGTATCTACTTTGCCCCTATCATAATCGCATTGCGATTTTCCCAGTCCATCAACTACCTATGACAGAGCGCCCGTGTATCTAAACGCTATACTCACACAGATAATATCACAAAGCTACCCCAACAACCAAAGATCGAACTAGCTTAACCTAGAAAAAACCTTATATGCATACTTACATTTACATTATATCTCTAAGATAGTAATTGATGGCGCTTTCGTTTATAAAAAAGTTAATTTAACTCCCTGAAGAGAAACTACGTTATCGTGCTAAGGTTCTATTAAGAATCGAATTATAAGTACCACGCTAAACTAAAATATGAACATACCCAATTCGAATTTCCCACTTTAAGAGCAATCGAAAATGACTTTGTTTACACGGCTGAATTTCTGGAGGCAAAAGAGACTCGCTAATGATTTACCCTGTTATTTATCCAAGGGACCCCACGCCAGAACCCACGCCCTTCGTCATCGATTGGCGTCGCTCTTAAACCAATAATATTCCTGCTTTTCATAAACTAATGAAATCCCCCGTAAAATGACCGCGATTAATTTAACAAAGGAAGTACGACTATTTGTACGCAATTACTTTAGAGAAAAGAAAACTGGTGAGAGTATAAACTTAAACCCTACAGTAATCCCTCCAGAAAACGCAATTAATTACCAAGAGAAGAAGACTAAACTCAATTAGTTGTAGAACAAAATTACCGGGAGAAGAAGAATGGTCTCAAAACAACATAAATAATTATCTAGAGAGGACAAATGGGGCCTATTGAAAAATAAAATCACAGTACCACATCACAGATGCAAAGCATGAACTAGAGTTGGGTCACTATACGAAGGATTGCCACCAACTGAGCAAAATGGGGACAGTTTGTTGTTGCCCTACAAGACACCATTAGGCGTGACGGCCACTGACTGCTTTCACAGTCAGGGGTTAAGGATCCAAGAGAGAGAGAGAACGAACGAAATCTTTATTTCATCAGGGTAAAGAAATGGGCATAATTGCCTTTTTACATTTCTGCCCTGCAATACAATTTTCAGCGTTTTACAAATAAAAATAAAAATATAACAACTTCAGACAGGATTAATTAATATTATCATCACAATCAGAAACTGAGCATACACAAGTACATTTACTCATAGTCATTCACGCACATAGAGAGAAGGAGAGAGAAAGAGAGAGAGAGAGAGAGAGAGAGAGAGAGAGAGAGAGAGAGAGAGAGAGAGAGAGAGAGAGAGCAATAAAGCTACTTAATATTAAAAATTCAATTTAAAATTGAAAAACTTACAATGACAGTTAAATGCTCATGGAAACGTTAAAATAACTGAAACAGAATTGTCGTTAAATGTGTGAACAAGATTTCATGACATGTGAATGCAGATGTCTTTTGAATGAGATGTAATTATCAGTTTTGACAGACTTGGGTAGGGAATTCCATGCTAAAGCACCTGCATAACTAAAACAACTTCGGAAGAGGTCAGTTCGAGGTTTTGCAAGGTCCAAAAGTAGGTCGCCTCGTATAAAATATGAGCAGTATTTATAACGAAAGAACATTTGCAAGTATGAAGGCGTTCTGCAGTGTAAAATTTGATGCACAAACAGGAGATCTTGGAAGAAGAAGAATTTTTTAAGAGGAAGCACATTCAGCGGTGAAAATAGCTGAGCACTGGGAATGTTATCATTCAGGCAAACAAGTCGTAGCGCCCTTTTAAGTAGGGATTCTAGGCGTTTCAAAAACGACAAGCTACAGCGACACCAGATATTTGAGCAATAAGAAAGGTGACTTTGAATATGTGCATTATAGAATATATGTCTAGAGTGCGGACATAAAAAATGTTTGATTTTTGAGAGTTGAAACAATTTTTGTGAGATCTTGTTTGCGATGAAATAGATATGTGACTTCCAGCTTAGAGACTGGTCGATGACCACACCCAACAGGCTGTGATCCGTAACAGGCTCTGCAAGCTGAAGTATCCTCGAAGATATTTCATCTTCACCGCATGATTTCTTCTTAGGTAATGATTTAATTAAAATTGAAACCTTCCGAGATTGACAGTAAAGGTAATTCAGGAAGGTGGGCTTCTTTTAACCTCGATTGAACGTAATCAGAAAGAGCAGTACAATTGAGTTGCTGATGATTTATTCCTGATGTTCGTGCGATCGACGAGAAGAACTGGCAAAATTCATCAGCATTAATGTTTGTAGCTTGCTGTTAGAAGTTAATCCGGCGTACATTTGTGAGAAGGTTAATAGCGCTCCAGATTTTAGATGAGCTCCGGCCGTCGTCAATAATGGATCTGCGGTGCTGTCTTTTAAACTTCCTTAAATGTACTGCGCTAAGTTTCTATATTTTCGATAGCTTGCATGGTCTCCAATCTTCTTGAAATAGTCTCGCTGTTGCCTAGTTTTCAGGTATTCCAAAGTTATCCTTGGAGGCATAATTTTTGACTTGACACGTTTTACACGCACAGGAGCATGTTTGTTAAGAACTGAAGTGAATGCTGTCAGCCATATTTCTAGGGCTTCAGTCGGGTCAGATACTCCATAAAAGGTAAAGGTAAAGGAACCCGTTACACGCCCATTGAGGCATATTGGGAATATGGTGTTAGGCCCATATTATCTTGACCGTCGGCACACTAGGGGTGATGTGGTCGGCATCACGCCGGCCGCCTTAACCTTCCCAGAGTTGCTCTAATACCCAATTGGGGCTGGGTCGACCCAGGAGCCGTTTGTGGCCTAAAGAAATGCCACCTCATCTGGGGATCGAACCATAGACCACTGCGCTAGGAAGCCAGTGCACTAACCACTATGCTACCGCGGCTCCATAGACATTATCAAAAGGTGTCGCTGAGAGATCAGACAGGAACTTGGAGCTATCAAAATTCTTGAATATTCGTGCTTGTGTAACCTGGTGACAGAGTTTAGAAATTCGAACTCCCTTTTCGGTCCATGTGCAACATATGGGCTAGTGATCGCTTAGACCACATACGAGAACGCAGACTTCGATGATGTGAGCAGTGTTAGTAACATACAGATGATCTATGCAGGTTGATGACTTGTCTGTGATTCGGGTTGGTAGCGATATAAACTGGTTCAGGTTGTACAGGGCATACAAATTATCCCAATTAACGTTTCGCTTCAAGGCATCAATATTGAAGTCTCCCAGTATTAATAGTTCCAAAGAAGTTATCCAGACTTTGTCCATCATGTCCGAGAACTGATCTAGCCATTCTATTCTGGCATCCGGATTGCGGTATAAAAAGTCAATTAATATAGAGGTAGTGTGTGGGAGGCGGACTTCCAGCCACATGCATTCAACTTCAGGACATTCGAGATCAACGCGTCTTATAGCTTTGATGCTTGTGTGAACATAGGCAGCCACACCAGTTTCAAACCTAATTGATTTATCCCGACGGACAATTTCATAATTTGCAATTTGCAGTTCTTGGTTAGAAATTTGTTTATTAAGTCGAGTTTCTGTTAGTCCAAAAATATGAAAGTATGCATTGTTATTATAGAGTATGGAAGTAATTTCAGCCAATTCACTCACATTGTAGAGATGACAAACATTCAGATGTCCCAACCTGAGTCCCTGACGATTTGGGTATCCCGTTGTGATTGTGTGAGTCATATTTTGTGACATTGATGATCACTAATATTTCATTGATAACAGGGCTGTTGAAAGTATAAATTAAGTAGATTAGGACGTGAAGGATGATGCACGGGGTAGAATGAGGTTGCGGGATATTCATGTGTTCTTGTTGTGGGATCGGAGTATGCTGACCAATTTGATCTCCAGGCAAAAGGTGAACAGTCCAAGAGTCTATGTTGTAGCGGGAAATTGGGAAAGGTTGGGTATAGATGTTGATATGTAGGAAGATGGTACAAATGCGGTGACGGGGGGTAGGTTTCTTGTGTCTGGGACATTGATGGTTGGAGTGAGGATGTATCGGGGGGTAGGTTTCTTGTGTCTGGGACATTGATGGCTGGAGTGAGGATGTATCAGCACATGAAGATTGAATTTGTTGAGTTGCATCATTTGTACACTTTTGAGGACGGAGTGTATCACATCGGTCCTGTTAAGTAGGTGCAGAAAACATAGATGGGTGTTGCTGTAGGGAGACATTACAAGCGGTGCCCTGCACTGCACGATTTACAATAACGGGTGTGATTTGATGTTCCTGATTATGAGATGATGTTGAGTGGGTGTCGTTAGAAGTAGTAAGTAATGGTGGAAAGTCAAGATCATAATTACTATCTGAGAAGCAGGTATTCATTGTTGATAGACCTTGATGCGTGATGCCATATGATGATGGATGGCATCCGCATGTCTGGTTTTGTGTAGTGTGTAGATGTAAATGTAGTCAGGTGAACAACTCCATCCTTTTCTATAACAGCCAGGAGATAACCAGATGTATGAGATCAGTTCACTCTCCTTAGTTTGACTTCAGCAAGACAGACACGTCTGCCGAAGTATAAATAATGTCCTCAAGAATATCCTCTAGATAATAAAGGTTTTCTAAACCTAGTTCATTTAACAAAGTAGCAAGTAATGGTCCTTGGTACCTGCATCAACCGATGCAGTACAATGCAGCGACATGTGAGCTGGGAAAGAACATCTCGTGACGACGACTTTCGGAGACAGGCTATGAATCGAAATCGCTCACGACCCAAAATCGATAGAGTTAATGAAAAAGTCAATTTACCTTGCTTTCATGAAATACACAGAAATATCACGCCTCCCGACATGTGGGAAAACACTAGAGGTATTATCTCGACTAAACGAAATATCCATAAGAGGACTACACATCCCTGACAGAACAAAAAAAAGCGGAGATCCCCTCTTCAACGAGGCATCTCTTTCGCCATTCCAAATCGCTCACTCCCACTAGTGGTGGGGGGAAACCGATCGACCAAACAACAAGACAAGTCATGCGCAGTCCAGCGCAAAAATGACCACAGCTCAAAAGTTAACTGCATTCGATACTAACGCGAGAAGACAAATGCTTACCGAGAAAAGTGACTATAGATTTCAAGCAGTTGTTGCCCTTGCGTTATAAAAACAGATATTGAAATAAAACGATGTTGCGAGAATTTATCACGCAACATATCACCACCTCCTCCCGATAAAAAAAAAATGTGGAACATATTTTTTTTTTTCAATATCAAAGAGCAAGCGATAAGCGGCTCAAAACGCACGAATTATGCGCTGATAATTAATTAAATTGCCAAACAATAGGCTAATTATAGAGTGTCTGGTGAGGATATACCTCAACAGAAAAATAAATATGTCTCAAAAAATATTCACATCGGGGAGGTGTCACCAACACACATCACGTTAGCATGTAAACACAATATACGTATGCAAGTTACTATAATCATCATTAAACAGCATACTCTAATATTGTCTTTAAAAATGGATGTACAAATCTGATAGGAAAATTTAAATAGTACATTCTTTGACATGTAATGACATAAGTACATAGTAAAGTTAAACTACATGACGATCCAGGACATATGCTCTGGTATTCCGAGGGTAAGTACACAATCTAGAACTCGTAAGGTAAGTCCTCAGCTCAACAATGACATTCTGAGAAAGTACAAGCAATATAATGCTAATTAATAACTAATATGCTTCATAAGGTACAATACATTATTAATAATTGTGGCTGTTTAGTAAACTAACGGCCCTTATATTAACTACTCAGTCCTCCTCTATCATTTTAAAAAAACGAACAGAAGAAGATGATGACAACAAAGCACGATAGTGTGTACATATAAAGTAAGTACAGATGTGCTAATCTATTGTAGAAATATAGGTGTGTTATGACTCTGTAATATATAGAAATATAGGACAGAAGTATTAGTTGGAGTCATGTGGGCATCTAGACAAAATGTCAGCCATCACATTATCCGCACCACGGATAGCTCGTACCGTGAAGTGAAAAGGTTGAAGAGCTATAGCATATCGAGTGGATCTCGAACTCTTCAAATTCTTAGTCTGAATAGCTGTAAGAGCTTTCTGATCAGTCTCTAGAATGAAATGTGCGCCCAGGAGGAATCTTTGTAGCTTTAGAATTGACCAAACCATCGCTAACAACTCACGGTCTAAAACCGAGTAGTTCCTCTCTGCCGCATTTAGTTTTCTAGAAATGTACATAACAGGATGCAGAGTATTTGCATATTCTTGCATCAGTGCTGATCCAATCCCAGTGGATGAAGCATCACTCCGAAGAACAAAAGTCCTATCAAGAGTAGGTAATCTTAAGATGGGAGGAGAAGAAAATATATTCTTGATTTGGTCTAGTGAAGATTGGCATTCTTCAGACCAACGGACCAGATTAGGCGAACCTTTCTTCAACAATGTTGAGAGAGGTGCCATGATCGAAGATAAATTTGGAATAAATCTCTCCCATAAAATTGAATTAAACCTAAGAGACTCCTAACTTGTTTCTTCGTTTTAGGAACAGAGATGTTCAGTATTTTGGAAGTATTGTGGTCTTCTGTCTTCAAGAGACCATGACCAACACGATGACCCAGGAAAGAGATTTCACCAAAACCAACAAAAGCTTTAGAAGGTTTTGCTGTCAAATTATTCTCACGTAGAGTGGACAGTAAGTCATATAACCCTAAATAGTGATCTTCCCAGGTATCACTGAAGAGACAGATGTCATCTAAGTATGCGATGACATCCGAACGATGTGACAGAATTCGACGCATCATGCGAACGAAAGTGGCAGGGGCGTTCATGAGACCAAAAGGCATATCATTCCATTGAAATAGACCCCTAGGTGTAGAAAAAGCAGTAAGAGGTTTGGCATGCTCTGCTAAAGGCACTTGCCAATAACCTTTAGACAAGTCAAGTTTAGTGAAGAATCTAGAATTAGAAAGTCTAATCAGTAGATCTTCTAACAAAGGCATCGGTTCAGCGTCGAACTTTGTGACCTGATTCAATTTGCGATAATCAACGCAAATTCGTATGTTCTTATCCTTCTTCCGGACAATAACCATGGAAGAAGAATATGGTGAAGTCGATGGTTCAATTATATTTAATTGAATCATTTCATCCAATTCCTTTTCCACTTGCGACTGAAAGTGTATAGGAATAGGATACGGCCTAACCCTAATTGGATTATTGTCGGTAAGAATTATGTCATGTTCTATGACATCTGTGTGTCCAGGAATGTCAGTGAGAACATCCTGAAATGTTTGTAACATCGACGAGACTTGTCGATGTTCGTCACCAGAAAGATTAGGAGAAACAGAAACGTTTTTCCAAGATTCCGTAGAATGTAATGGAACCACTGGAAGGGGAAGGTTGACATCAGAGAAGGTAGCTTCCTCATCCTGAATGACAGACAGGGATGAATAATGACCGTGAGGTGCAGGAGCATCATCCGTTGCCTGGAAAATAGGCAGCAAATAGTCCGGACGTTCGTGAAATTCCGAAAGCATGTTTATGTGGAAAGTTTTATGCTTTCCATCAATATCGACCACATAGTCAACATCGGAAATCCGAGAGACTATTGCATACGGACCTTTCCATGCAATAAGAAGTCTATTTTCCCTACTGGGGAGTAGGACGAATGCTTTGTCACCTGGACAAAGTTGTCGTAGACATCTATTCTTGTTAGCAAACTGCCTTGCCTTCTCTTTAGCAATTTCTGATGAAGCAGTTGCTAGCTTACATGCCTCAATGATCTTTTGTCTAAGAGCAATGACATACTCATATGAGGATTGAGTTTCATCGCTAATATCATCGGCAGTGATGAGATCGTGTAATAAAGACATAGGGCCGCGTGGACGCGCGCCAAAGACAAGTTCGAAGGGAGAAAATCCTGTGTGTTCATTAGGGACTTCTCTATAGGCAAAGAGAGCCGCGGGTAAAACCCTGTCCCAATCTTGAGGATGATCTTCAGTTATCTTACCAAGCAAAGTCTTGAGCGTTCTATTCAGACGCTCAACTAACCCATTAGACATAGGATGGTAGATACTACTGAGAGATCGTTCAATATGTAAGGTAGACATTACCTGTGACATAGTGTCAGATATGAGTTGAGTGCCATGGTCTGACAATATTTCTCTGGGGAACCCCAAGCGAGAAAATATCAACCAAAGAGCATCTGCGATATCTGTAGTAGATATGCTCTTAAGAGGAATAGCCTCTGGCCAACGTGTGCACATATCGACACATGTAAGGATAAACTGATGTCCTCTGGCCGACTTGACCTTAAAAGGGCCAATAATATCTATGGCCATTTTCTCTGAAACGGCCGAATAGGAATGTCAGCAGCCTGGATAGGCGCAGCATGTCGTGGTCCTCTAGATTTGACCTCCTGACATACCTTGCATGATCGGCAGTAAATACGAATGTCCTTATTGACAAAAGGCCAAAAGAAAGCCGCAAGGACTCTCGACTTCGTACGGGCAAAACCCATATGTCCAGCACATTGCGAGTCATGAGCATGTTGTAATATTTGGACTCTCATGCTCTTGGGAACAAGAATTTGCGAATGTGCCGACGTAGTCGAATCTTGTACCATACGTACAAGTACGCCGTTTCTCATTGCAATCCAAGATTTTCTATTTGTATCCTGATTCGGATCACCTTTCTTCGCAAGAACGAAGAATTTTTTTAAAGAAGGATCTTCTTCTTGCAATTTTATGAAAGAGTCACGAGTAATTACTAAGTGACTATCTTGGCTATCAACTTCATTATCACTATTCAGTGAAGTTTCGGGTGTTTGTAGAGCTTGTGCTCTTGTAACTACTGCATTTGTAGCTTGCATGTTATTATCTTCCCAAGCAGCAATCTGCTGTGGGGTACACTCCCTAACTCCGTGAATACGACCAATAATAAGGTCCGCAATAGGATTAGGTAAGAGACAAGCATGCACATCTCCAGTAAAGAAAGGAGTGGCAATGCGAATTACAGCAGTAGGATATTTTTCTAGAGTGCCGCCAAATGTGACACATTTAATAACCCTTCCTGTAGCACAAGATGGATCTACAAGCGATTGTCTAACACCAATAGTGGTGCATCCGGAATCGAAAAGTAGTGAGACCGGAGTATCATTAACAAGACCCTTATGTAGAATTAAAGAACCCCTCCCGTCATGCGCAACAGCAGCAGGAAGAGCGGGAAGTGGGTGACCACAACTCAAAGTAGTTATGGTACCCGGTTCGAATAAAGTACTGCATTGGGGGCATTTGTTTGCTCTCTCAAAGTCAAAAGCAGAACTAGCGACAGCGTCAAAGTTTTTACTATCAACAACATGATTACAGGCTCCCTCAGTTTCCTGTTGTACAGCATTAGCCTGCTGATATCTCTTTTTTTTGTGTTGAGATCTACCCCGACTATTATTACCTCTGAAGTTATCAGAGTTATTATTATCTCTGCAGTTATTATTGTCTCTATTGTAATTGTTATACTGGTTCGAATTCCAGTTTCCACGATTACTATCATGTTCACATTGATGCGAACATCTATTTGTTTGGTTCTGAGGTCTTCGGCAGGAATAACCTCTATTACCATATCCTCTTTTGAAATGCTTATAATTATTAGGGTGATAGTAACGACCACTATCAGGTTGTCTCCAATTCTTCGAAGAAGAATCACCATGAAATTGGTTTCCATGATTTTGACAGAAATTACCGCTGCCCTTTCTATCAAAATTTTGTTGGGATCTACGAGCAAAGTTTTGACCATACGGAGCTGCCGAAGCAACTGGTAAACCTTCTTTCACCTTAGAGTTACCCATGGTTATGTGTGGGTGCGCAGTTACGTATTGGCAACAGAAATCTTCCATTTCTTTTATTGTTTTAGGTTTACGTTCATGAAGGAAAGCAAGGAAAGACTCATTGACAGACGACATGACTTTGTCTCTAAGTATTAAGTCCATAAGTCCTTCATAAGTTTTTTCCGTCTTAGATAGTTCAACCCATCGTGAGAAAGTAATGCGTATTCTTGCAATAAACTCGGAGAATTCAACTCCATTTTCAGGTAACATGTTTTTAAATTGTAGACGATAGCCGTCTTCGTTAAGCTGATATTTCTTTAACAAAGCGGCCCTGACAACCTCATAATTGCTCTTGTCAGGTTCATCCACCATATTTAATATACTTTGAGCTTTACCTGTCAGTATCCCTGATAACTGATAAACATATTTTGCTTTGTCTATGTTATGAGCTGTACATGCTTGTTCAAATCTGTCCAGATAGAACATTATGTCATCACTGGAAGGACTAAATGTTGGTAACTTAATCTTAAAAGTATCATTATTAGCCTTCCCAGAAGATGAACCCTTGTTTGAATCATTACCATTACTCATGCTCGTCAATTTCAATTTCTCCAACTCTAAAGCTAAGAGTTTTTCTTCATGTTCCATTTTTGCTTTCCTCTCATCAGACTCTCTTTGTAACTTCCTTTCTTCAGCTTGAGCCTTGAAGTCTTTCATTTTTCAGTCTTTCATTTTCAGCTTCTTTTTCAAGTCTTTTATTTTCAGCTTCTTTTTCAAGTCTTTTATTTTCAGCTTCTTTTTTCAAGTCTTTTATTCTCAGCTTCTTTTTCAAGTCTTTTATTCTCAGCCTCTAGCTGTAGCTTTCTTTCCTCAGCTTCTGATTCCCTTTTTTGTTTTTTCCATTTCCATTTGGAATCTCTTTTCATCCACCTGCATCTGCAGTTTCTTTTGTTCAGCTTCCATATGCAGTTTCTTTTGTTCAGCTTCCATTGCTTTATCATATCGAGCAGTTGCAAATTCTTCTAACTTATCACCAGTCTTCCCAAGCAATTTACCCTGCCTGCTCAATAAAGTGCTCAAATGTAGACATGTTGTCTAACATATGAGTCCAAAACCTGAAATAATTAACTAATTTATTTCAAACCTAAGTGTAACAAGTCTTAATTAAGCACTTGTATATTCACATCACATTATATTATCCCAGTCTCTGTGGGAAACAAGTCTCCAATCAAAGAACTTGTATATGAAATATCAGCACTCAAATCTTGATCATAAGTGCACTTCTCATTCAATAGTGCACGACACTATTCATCATTCATTTATCATCAGTATAGTAGTAACAGTGCATTAGCATAGCCCATTAACTAATTACTATAACTGTAAACAATGACTATGTAAACACATGCAGAATGTAAACATTGAAAATGTAAACAATACAAACAATGTAAACAATAACAATGTAAACAATAACAAAGATCAGCAACAATACAAAAACTTTCGCAGAAATCAACTAAAAATAAAGCAGAAATTAATGAAATATCACAAAAAATGTGACGATATCTGCGATAGAATTAAACAAAATACATGACACCACAGTGTATAAAAAAAATGTTGTATGAAACTAAATTATAGACAAGAGTAGGCTAACAAATACAAACAAATCACAACAAAACTAAAGAATGTGAAATAATAACGAAAACAATATTAAAACATGTCATCACAGCTAACATAAATAGCAACAGAAGTCGCTTAGCAAATTCCAGTATCGGAAATTTGCAAACCCTACAGAAAACGCTCACAATAGACGACCTCTATGACGTGGCATAATCTAACGGAGACACCACCCAACCGAGAACCCGCTGAAATATAAACATATAAATATACAAATAACATATAGACATATAATATATAGAATGAGATGATACACAGAAGACTCAGCAGAAGTATAAGGGCACAGTTTACATACAAACAGGCCCCTTAACTTAAAGGCTTCCAATCGTAGAACAGCAGAAAAACGGATGTCAATCAACGTCCTAAAGAGCGAAGCTCCAACGATGATGGCACATCTGAACTGCTTCCACTGCTAACACGATGGTACAAGAGCTTCTGAAATACTGTGTGTTGAGTTGTTTCGGCACTTGACCTTCTAATCCAAAAGTAAGTTGATGGAAATCGGTACTTGGCCTTCTTCAGAAAACAACCCGTTTCAACCGGCACTTGACCTTCTCAAAAAAACGACAGCACTGGAACCTTGACAGCAGCAACTTGCTTGACTTGCGTAAAAGATAACAGCAGTCCGAGTTATCCGGCAACATGTAACAACGCCGGGTACTGTCAAATTCTTGTTTCCGTCAAAAAGTTGAAATTTTGACTTTTACCGGGCAACGCCGAGTACTTTGAAAATTTTGAAGATGTTGACTGTATTGAAGAATGTTAATTTCTTGAAGGATGCTGATGAATTCTTGTTGAAAATGAAGTGGGTAAGGGACCCCGTGTTTGCTAGTACCAGAATCAAACCAGCTTATGGCCACCAAATGATGCGTGATGCCATATGATGATGGATGGCATCCGCATGTCTGGTTTTGTGTAGTGTGTAGATGTGTTCAGTCAAAACAATGTTCATGCAACAATAACAGGGCAATCCACATAGGACGTCAGTAAACTCACGACGTATAAAGTCAATGAGTCTTGAAACAGCCGTTGACGTTTTTCTTCATTATTTATTGTGGACGCCACAGTGACAAAATGGTTACGCAAATGTGTAGGCACATCAAACAGTCATTATCACAGCAACATTCAATACAGCAATAAACGGTAGACAGCATTACAATGATGAGTCAGATGCATGTTATATTTCAAAGTGCTGTAAATGTAGTCAGGTGAACAACTCCATCCTTTTCTATAACAGCCAGGAGATAACCAGATGTATGAGATCAGTTCACTCTCCTTAGTTTGACTTCAGCAAGACAGACACGTCTGCCGAAGTATAAATAATGTCCTCAAGAATATCCTCTAGATAATAAAGGTTTTCTAAACCTAGTTCATTTAACAAAGTAGCAAGTAATGGTCCTTGGAACCTGCATCAACCGATGCAGTACAATGCAGCGACATGTGAGCTGGGAAAGAACATCTCGTGACGACGACTTTCGGAGACAGGCTATGAATCGAAATCGCTCACGACCCAAAATCGATAGAGTTAATGAAAAAGTCAATTTACCTTGCTTTCATGAAATACACAGAAATATCACGCCTCCCGACATGTGGGAAAACACTAGAGGTATTATCTCGACTAAACGAAATATCCATAAGAGGACTACACATCCCTGACAGAACAAAAAAAAAGCGGAGATCCCCTCTTCAACGAGGCATCTCTTTCGCCATTCCAAATCGCTCACTCCACTAGTGGTGGGCGGAAACCGATCGACCAAACAACAAGACAAGTCATGCGCAGTCCAGCGCAAAAATGACCACAGCTCAAAAGTTAACTGCATTCGATACTAACGCGAGAAGACAAATGCTTACCGAGAAAAGTGACTATAGATTTCAGCAGTTGTCTGATTTCGCAAGGAAGTACGAGGAGTGATCAATGAAGTTATAGTTGTGTCTGACACAGTGCCTCTTAAGTTTAGAATTGTTGACATCAATTGATTTGCGGTAATGGGCCCTGACTGGAGGAATAATGGACGAGAAGTAGATATTCGCATTAGGGAATAACGAAAGGAATTTTGATGTGATCTGGTTTAGGTCTGCTTGGGATATTTCATTACCTTTGAGAGAGTCTGAAAGACAATGTGAGTAGTTACTCTGGTGACAGTGGGGTCAGAAGGACAACGTTTAAGGAGTGACAGTAAATCCTGAGTGGATGCCCAGTTCTTGAAGCGAACAGTAACCGAGTCCATTTCGTTTGTCAATCTCGATTTTTGTAGTTCCTTGACATTTTGGTCACCGAAAATAAGGTGTTTCCTTTTATTTGGAAGCCTTGTGTTGGTGCCTGTGATAGGACATGCCTGTACATGTGTTGCATGTGTGCTTTGATCGTTGGACTGCTGATAATAATGCATGCCGTGAGTTACTCGTCTTGATGGAGAGTGTCGATTCGAAATTTTTACCGGGATTCTGCAATCATCGTCTGCATTGTCTGTAGTGAATTTAGGGGAATCCAGGACACTGTCTTGGCTGTGATGGAGTTTTAGCCGCGTAATTTTTTGCTTGGATTGGTTGTTAGAGTTTTTCAGCTTTTGACACAGTGTCACGATGTGGCTTTAAATAAGAGTCTGTCTGAGTACAGAGACAAGACACTAGTTATGAGAAAGTCTGAGAAGATAGATTTAGATGAGAATTACAGTGAATGTGGAAGGATGAGACTTATAGCTTCGAGGGTGAGAACCGAGATTGACTCTCCCTCGCCACTTGTGACTTATGTAATAGCTACTGTCTCACCACCTCTGACTACCAGAAAGGAAATAAAGTTTTACTAAATTTTCCTCAGACACCACTATACAGAGAAAGCATATAAGTACAGTATAGTTAAAGATAAACTGATCCAGTGTACATTTTATAGTTTATTAATACAACAAATCAATACCAGACCAAACAAAATCAAGTGCGAGTTCGCACAACCTGGGAGAAAAGAACAATTTAAGTGAAAGACACAATATATATAAAATTTCCACACTCTCTTTCACACCTGCATGAAACCAAGTAATGATAAAGAAATATACTTGGTGGGGGTCTCTAAGTAAGAGCCACCACTCCTGACTACACTATAGTTACTAACTAACACACTATAACTGAAGCTATAACTAAATAACTACTGTCTCAAAAAAGCGCTCTAGACTGTCCTACACAATTAACTAATACACCACAAGCACTGCTACACTAATTGACTTTTCAGTGCTAACTCAGAGGCTGTCCTTTACGTATTTCTGTATGACCCTACTGGTCCTCTGTAACTCCTTCCTTTCTCCTCTGTCTCGGTTCAGTGCCTCTCTGACGCTACCGTCTTCGTCTGAGGCTCTGATGAGTTGCTTCTCCGTCACACCCCCCTTCTCGTTAGCATTTGGAAAGGTATATTTTCCCTCTCTCCTTTCCCGAATACTGATGATGATGGCTTGTTAATAAGATAGCGAGGTAATTGCTTAACGATGTAGATGTTTTCACTGCTGATGACAATTCTTCAACCTGCTGAGTTAACCCGGTTCGGGTTTAGGCCCACTGCATTATTATGGCAGTGTGTAACAACACCAGGCCCGTCGCCTGTTTCGATTGTGTTGGCCTTTGCGAGCTAAGAGCTCCTGATTTCGAGATCAGTTCCCACTGAGGTATATGCCCTCACTACAAGAGAACTTCTCCTTTCCTTCAGCGTTGCCGACTTAACTGGGCGCCGGTACAGTCGCGAACCCAGGTTTCTGCGATTACGCCGATGTCTCGTGCCTCCTTCTCTCTGAGAAGGCAAGTCCGTGGTAGACTTAGGTCTATCTATAACCTCCACCACCCAGCCTTGACGCTGTAGAACAAAAATAAACAACATCTATAAAACAATTCAAAATCGTCTAATACATAACACACTACCACCTAACCCCATCTACACCCTGGTGTTCCCTAAATTAATAAATCTCCCCTACACACAAGCTACACGTAAGAAATAAACAAATATTTCTGCCCATGGGTCAGACTAATTTACAGTTCCCTCCTCTCTCTTTCCCGCACCAGTTAACTCGCTGTCTGTTACGTTACCCAGTCTCGGACTGACCTGAATCTTTTGTGTGCTTATCTCGCCCTTAGGCGTCACAGCATTCTATTTGCTGCAAGCTAAAAATCCCGGTACTGAATAATTTTCCAGCCCTAACGTCTTAAAGACTGACCCAGGAAGGTTATCAATTAAACACAATTATTAAACACACTTTTACTACACAATCTCTGAAATATTAAATCCACTTCACCCCTGTCTCCTGACTACAAGACCAATTAACACAACAAATTAATACACAACCATACCCGCGCATTAACACTACAAATTATCAAGAATCAATTGTGGTTACACGGACCTCATATTTACGTTACACCAAGCTTAGTCCTTATAGAGGTAAATTATCTCAAAAAGCCTTTACACACTCATAGATACTGCTAACTTATACATCGAAAAATTATAGACACAACTTACACTACCCTCTATAGTTTTTTATAAGTCAGCAATTGATGGCACTCCTGATTAATAAAAATTAAATTAAATCCCAGAAGAAAGCTTACTCTAACGTGCTAAGCTCTTATAAAAAAACCTTTTTACACCGCTAATTAAGTTATGAACATACCCAATAATACCGAATATCTCGAACTGAGCAGACGATATAATGACTTTTCTTCACGGCAGAATTCTTGGGACTAATGAGCGATATAGACTTTTGAAACTCACTATTTATAATATGAATTTTTCTGATACAATAACAGACGCGGTGAGTCATCGCGTTTGCGTCTATCTATCTGAAACCGCTTTCAACCAACCTAAGACCTATTTTTATGCCTGCACATAAATTAAATCTGAACCGCCCAATCATATCATAAACTAACCTATGACTCAGAGTTGACCGAGCGAAAGCGCAAAATTATTTCTGCTCACGCAATATTAAGTAACCCTCTGACCTTCTATCTACCGGAATAATTTTATTGCTTCCGCGTTAATCTGCGTCGTGCCCCCCCCCCCCCCCCTTTTACAAATAAACAGGGTAGGTGCAGGTGGTCGGATTTATCCTAACGTCCAAAAAACTAACCCAGAAATAATAACTAGTGAACTCGAATGCCTAATAACAATTAAAGAACAAAATAAATTACATGGAAAAGAAAACTGGGGCGAGTTGAAAATAAAAAAAATACAGTAACTCATCACACACAGTTCATCCGTTTTTTCATGTTTTGTACAAAGCTCCACCGTATGCTGCTAGCTTTTTCATAGCTACTTTTTTAGTACCGTATGTTGTGTCTGAAGCTTCTCATACGACTGTCTTATGCTGTTCAGCTCTGCTCTAAGTAAATCTATCTCAGATATAATACTTGTTAACACATCATGATGATATGAAAATTGTAAGGGTTGTGGTGATGTTGCTATTGGACTACTATCAACAAATTCCGTAAGGGAATGGTGATCCGCCTCTGTGATTACATATTCTGTTTCTGCTGTAACTGGTGTTTTCAGTTCAGTTTGTGAAAATGTGTCACATTCATCAATACATGGCATATTTAGTTTTACATTTTTATCAACGGGTGTAGAAGAATAAGTTAAAGCCAATTTTTGACAATGCGATATTTCTGGCATGTTGGAAACAGCTAAGTTGGATGTGATGGCCTGTCGACTGACTCCAGCAATGGTTGAAGTTATCCTTAATTGTTTAAATCTTTCTGTATCCAATCTTGCACAGCAGCCTCTGAACTTTGAATCATGACTTTGTTAGAGGTGTTGTAAAAAAAAAATGGAGGAAAAATTCGACAGTGGAAATAACATCTTCCACGTGTGCACCACTAGCATCTGTTCTTATTTCAATATGTGCAATTGATGCATAGTATAATTTTGAAAGATTTCTCAGGGACTCATATTCTAGCAATGTGGAGAAAGTTAGTATGGCAAACTGCTTGTTGTTTTTATAAGTTATATTGAATGAAGGCGTGCACAGGGTGTTATCTTTAGTGATCTTGGTCTTTTTCTTTACAGCTCTTGTCACGTTTAAAGTGTAATTGTTTTGTTTTTTGGGTTTTAGATCGAGTAGTTATGGTCGAGTTTACGTTTGCCATTGTTCCTGAGAATTATCTATAATAATAATGAAGCTAGTTGCAGTAAATCAACCAAATTTGCTTCAGAAGACCAATGGAGTTCCCTGTGTCTTACCTTCGACATTGTGCTGATTTTTATAGTCACAATCTATCAGTTAGTGGATATTTAGATCTTGTTTCACCATACTGTATATAAATCTGAATCAGTGTATGTTTTACCTTTCCTGCTGAGCAGCTGAAACTCAAAGTGACGGAATTTGCGTTAATCGCTTTCATTGCTGCAAAGTGTGAAAATTTTACGTCACCATATTTGTGCACAGAAATAGCAAAAATGGCTGATAGGATCGCTTAAATGATTTTTGTAATATAAATGTTCTCGCACGAAGCAAATACACGACGTATCTATATAATCATATCGAAACGGTTAATGTCTTCAAACATGAAGATGCAGGCACGAACTGTGCAAATTATATAAAAGAATACATCAAATTACTTCATTAATGTAACGCTTGGAAAACAATGTCCGACATATTGGGTTGGACACAGAGAGAGATGTATTTTTTTTTAAAGGAGTCATAATGGTGCAGACATAAAATTAACTTAACCATTAGATAGACAACTCTGGATTTATAGTTACATAAATAACAAGAGATTTATTTAATAAATATTTGATCAACTGAGTTAAAATTAAAATAAAAAAACTTATTTGTCAATTAAAGATAACTTAGGTTATCATCTTTGGAAGACCTGGAGTGATGATGGATTTTAAAAAATACAAGTCCGTAAGTTGTACTCGTACTTGTTACTAAGCTTGCAATGTAGTGCCAATGGTTCTCGTTGACTTCTGGTTCAGTCACTGCTGGTTCCGAGTGGAGTTCTGACTGTTTCTTCTCTTCCAGAGTCGCGTAGTTTGGTAGCAGCGCGTTCCTGACGATGTCGGAGTAACTGCTGAGGTTGCCTCTTCGAGAGTCCTCAAGACCCGTCTGCTATAGGTGCCTAGCGTCGACTTCTGGCAAGTGGTACCAAAAACCCATAAATGTGGGTGATTATATCCAGACTTTGTTGCACAAAATGGCCGTAGTAACTACTGCAACTGTTTAAGATGCAGCCATCTCTCAGTGAGGAAGGTTCTTAACTGTTTACACTTGAGGAAGGTTCCTCTGACTTGGGGCGCTAAGTATTAACTCCGAAGTTTTCACTTAAAAAAAAAAATTAGAAACTACTTCTAATCCTTTGGTCTGTATCCTAATAAATCTTTAGTAATATTCTTTATTCAAGCTGCCTGTGATCTCCTGACGAAGGTATGGAATGCAGTGGGGAATTCATTGTAACGTTCTAGGTTTTAAAGTTGAAATTTTGCCCACGCACAAAAGTCACCTTGTGATGTTCTGTTGGGTGAAACTCAATCATAATTTTATTTTACAGTAATTTCTAATTTTAAACCAACCTCAAGGTAAGGGGTCTCATTTTTAGTAAATGTTACCCCTACCCCTAATTCTAAACGTAATTGACATGGCCAAATAAGGTTGTTCCCCTTAAATGTTTTTTTTTTTTACCAAAACCATTATATTACACGAATTGCGCTTGATTATTACATCTGATAATCTCTTGGAAGGTTGCACTCTCTTCCCAAATTTTTTACTAAAACAAAACATATTGCTTAAGGTTCTTAAGAGACTTGTCGGAAATGATTACGTTATAAGTCCAGCTTATTAAAATTACGATAAAGCTAAGGATGAGCGATTTGTGATATCATGTCTGCCAAAGTAAACACATGTTATCTTGCGCTACCATCGACAAAATTTCTTGTTTGTCGCATTTGCCGGCTGGGCTGAAGGAAAATACATGCTATTCTATCAATAGTCCGGCTGTCAGTACAATAAAGCGGCAGACCAAATGTTGACTTAATCTTATTGTTTCATCTGGCCAGCGATGTCTGCCCAGCGATCAAAGGATAACATGTCATGCGGAAAGCCTAAACCTGTGGGGTTTGATGAGGCTGCCCAACCGAGAATCAGATAATATCGATAGATGAAGGCGTAAAGTAATGACCCCGGTAAAAAATATCAGAGAGCGCGCAGCATTAAAATATATAGAAATATTAATCGTCGGAATGTTATCCTGTAACAGTGTCTTATCCATTTCCAGCGGCTTCTTCTCATCTCTTCTCCCATTGTCAGCTGTCTGGTTGTTGTCATCTGTCATCCGTAACCTTGTCGTACCATTTTAATTCTTCTTTTACGCAAACAAAAAGTCAACTCATAAAGTGGGTCACACTTTTCAGTGTCTGGGTGTACTTCACCTTAGGAGGTTGCTGCTATGTTAGCTTGTGACGCTGTTTTGTCCATATAAATATTGAACTGTAGCGATGATCACGCTCTTGCAGTTATGCCAAATGTATCAGTGGGCCAGAGTCCATCAGTTGTTCTTACTACTCTTTTGCATGTATGAAACAGAATTCTAACGTTCTATAATAGCTGGCCATGTTTTCTATAGTCTTATAACACTGACCAAAGCGTATTCCTATCCATTCTATCAAAGGCCTTCTCCTGTTCTATAAATACTGTATTCAGCTGGCAGTCAATGTTCGATTGTTCTTGTGTTTAACTGCCTTAATTGAACAAAGCATCAGTTCATCTCGTTTCTTTCTTGAATCCGAATTGATCCCTAGTCAATTTTGGTTCGGTGATGGGTGGTATTCTTTTCTGTAGTATTTTAGCGTATATTTTTCCGGTGTGATGTAGTGAATTGCCTTTTTTACGTGCCTCCCTCGTTTTATCCTTCTTTTTCCAGATTGGTACGATAATTGTTTTTTGCCAGTCTTGTGTTAGTCTTATTTATGTCTATGCTACTGTAAAAATGTAAGCCGTTGGACTCATGTCTCGCCACAGACTTGAATTGCTTCGGTCGCTACTCCATCCATACCTGGTGATTTATTTTAAGTACTGTTCTTTATAACTTCTTCAATTTCATGTGACAAGGTTCTTGTCGTTCCTCGGATCATTGGGGCGTATAGAGAGTTCCTTAGAGTGTGTTATTGGTTGAGTGCCCCATTTCTATTTATAATGACTATAGAAGGATTTAACCTTTTATCTCTCACCCTCACTGCTATGGTACTTTTATAAAAATCTCATTGGCGTTCTTTGCAGATGGCTTTTACTTGCTCATTGTATTCACGTCACGAGTCCTCTTTTTTCTCCTGATTACACGTTTGGCATTGTTATTCGGCATTTAATATGATCGTCTTGTGCCTAAAACCCCAACCCCTGCATATCCAAGTAGAACAATCTCAATTAAGATGATTTCGCCATGTCTACAGAATGGAAGAAGATCGGCTACCACGACAAGAATGAGAAACTAAGAGCCAGGGATCCAGACCTCTAGTACGATCCAGAGTCCACTGGGAGGACAACATTAGACAATCTCCGAAAGACCGAGGACTAGAATTGAACAAGGCCAGGAGGAAGAAAGTCGATAGGATAGTATGGCGCTCTCTCTTCCAAACCTCTACACATCACGGTAGAAGAGGAACGACTAAGTAAGTAAGTAAGTAAGTCTTGTGCCTTGAGTTTTAGTGAGGTCTTATAAAACATTTTTGAAAAATCTGTATTGTTTACTTGACTTTGCCGTTCCAACATGATGTGGTAATGTTGTGTTTGCAATTTTCTTTGTCTTATTTTCCTTGTCCCACATTTCACGTTCATCATCCATATCATTGCTGCTTCGAAAATGCTCCATTCATTGTTTACATTTCCAATTTCTGTAGGCAGAGCCTCAAACATCTTTTTCATTTCTTAGCATATCTTTTCTGATAGTTTCCTCATCTAAGTTTTTTTTTCCGATTTATGATTAATGTCTGGGTCTGTCTTCTCTGTCTTTTCATTTATGTTATTTTTTGGTCATTACAACTGTTCGGAACCTACGTAGCAATAGATATTCATTTATTACTTTATTTATGCCGATTACGATGGTTCGTCTATGTCCGCAGAATGGGAGAAGATCGGCTACCATGACATGTAGTGGAAACCGAATTCCAGCGATCCATACATCCAGAACGACCCAGAATTCGCTGGGAGGACAACATTAGACAATCTCTGAAGGACCGATGACTAGATTGGGACCAGGTCAGGAGGAAGACAGCCGATAGGATTGTATGGCGCTCAATCTGGCAAACATCTACACCCCAGGGTAGAAGAGAAACGACTAAGTAAGTAGTTATTATCTTATTTAATTCAAGTAATATGTGTCATTTTGCAGTCGTTCCAACATGAACTTACTGTCGTAGATTTTTTGATAGGGGAATTAAGACTTGGGTTGGTCCCTTCTGAATAGATTAGAATGGGTGATAGCCACAGTGAGAGATAATAGTAGAAATAGATTTCTAGGAGTGGGATGGTAGACTGTGATAGAGGCTGTCTCTGAAATCGAGAAATCTTCTCTCTTTCACCTATCTTCTACGACAGATTTAGAGGAGTCAGACAATCTAAACACACACACACATATATATATATATATATATATATATATATATATATATATATATATATATATATATATATATATATATATATATATATACATATATATATTCTATCCACTCACGTGCTCGCACATACAAGACGACAGTTAGACGTACAGACGTGGGAAAACTATAACAGATGATTATATAGGAAAGTTACAAAGTGAGTAAATCAAACGAAGAACATCCTTCAGTCTGCTTTCACTCGGTTCTTTCATCAGGGGCCTTGACTCACACCATAGTTAGAACAAGCTTCGTTTATGGTTTCAATACCTTAGATTTGATCGAAGAAATTCATGCACCCGGTGTCAGAAAGGTTTCCCTTAATTAGCTCAACAGATTTCACCACACACTTGGTCAAATAATGTCGGAAAAGTTAATGTTTTTTCTGTAATTATTTCTCGCCACAAGGCAGCATGTTCTTTAGAGTTTGAGAAGAAATATGTTCTGGCTCAAAGGCCCAGTATAGCATTTATTCTTTAAAAAACCCATTAGTGGGATTAGTATTCTGTCTATCTCTGAAGGCACCCGCCCTGTCAGAAAGGTGTTTCTTGAAAAAACCCACGTGGTTAAAGATATAAAATGTTTATGTTTCTCACAAATTTGTCTGTGTACTAAACGCCGGTAAAGTTGGGTTACCCCAGTATTCACTGAATAAAGAAAAAAACACATGAAATATTTTACATATTATGTACTCAATATAACTTACATTTTGAACTGCAAGCGTAGAGCTTGACTTGACATTTAAACTTTTCCGTGAAATAAGTTATATATAAAAATCAATCAACATGAATTAGGAATACGTACGTATTCCGTCAACACTCATGAGGCATCTAGCATTTATAAGTTAGTTTAGAAAAATTATTCTCGTCTGATTATTTAGCAGTTAAATTAAATTCATTATAGCTACATGATTTTAAGCTAGAAATTATAATTTATTCTGTTTTACCAATGTAACTCGTCGACTAGAGAATATAACAGACTTATAAATTAATCAATCTGCACAAAAGAAACTAGTGGGATAAAATAGGCGGTTTAAACACTTAATCACTCACAAAATATTATTATGATCCTCCAAAGCAGCAATCTGCGGTGGGGTACATTCCCTAACTCCGTGAATACGACCGATAATAAGGTCCGCAATAGGATTAGGTAAGAGACAAGCGTGAACATCTCCAGTAAAGAAAGGAGTGGCAATGTGAATTACGGCAGTAGGATATTTCTCTAGAGTGCCGCCAAATGTGACACATTTAATTACTTTTCAGCCTCTATTTGTCAACACCCAATAATGTCCGGAATCGAAAAGGACTGAGACCGGATTATTATTTCAGCCTCTTTAGGATTAGAGACCCTCTCCCGTCAGTCTTGACCACAACTTATTTTCAGCCATTGGGGGCACTTGTTTGCTCTCCCAAAATCAAATGCTTCTATCATCTTTTTTTTAGATCAACAACTTGTATTTACAGGCTCCATTTCCATCTGGAATCTCCTTTCATCCACCTGCATCTGCAATTTTAAATTCTCAAGTTATTGTGTTCTATTTTCTTTTGTTCAGATTCCCTTTCCATTGTCTTTTCTTTTTGAGGTTTTTCCAACTTATTATTATATCTTTGTCATATTATTAGGAGCAGTAACGAGGACTGCATATTCCTCGAAGAAGAATCACAATTTTGCCATCACCAGTCTTTCCCGTGGAATTTACGGTTTGTGCCATTTGCTGCCGAAGCCCTGCTCAGTTACATACTGGCAACATAATTCTTCCAAGTAGGTTTACTCAAGGAAAGCAAGAAAAGACTCATTGACAGAAGACATGACTTTGTCCCTAAGTATTAAGTAGACAGCTCACTCCATTTCTGGCAACATATTTTTAAATAATATTATGAGTGGTACAACACCTGAAATGAATTAACTATCTTATTTCATACTTTTAATATAACAAGTCTTAAATTAATGTGTTTTACATGCACTTGGTAATATTCACATCATATTATATTACCCCTTATCAATCTCTTTGTGGGAAACAAGTCTTTGGCAAAGAACTTGTATATGAACTTTTATGAAAATCTGCAATTTTATTCTTTATTTTCTTTTGTTCAGCTTCATTTCCATTGTCATCCTCCAATTTATCACCAGTCTTTCCCAGGGATTTACCCTGCTCAATAAAGTACTCAAGTGTAGACATATTGTCTAATATTATGAATGACAACACCTGAAATAATAACTATCTTTATCTTGATTTTCATCAGTCAATTCCTAATCATAGGTAGACTTCCCATTCAGTAGTGCACAACACTATTCATCATTTATTTATCATCAGTGTATTAGTAATAGTGCATCAACTTAATCCATTAATTAATTACCATAAGTGTAACTAATCACAATGTAAACAAAGTCACAATGTAAACAATAACAATGTAAACAATAACAATGATCAGAAACAATACGAAAACATCCGCAGAAATCAACTAAATAAACAGCAAAAAGTAAAGAAATTATCACAAAAAAATATGATGATATCTGCGATAGAAATAAACAAAATACATGACACCAATGTGGAACTGATGACAAGAACTGGACAAGTGCCAGTGGAACAAGAGATGAGAAGAAGACGATGGCGATGGATAGGACACACACTGAGGAAACCTGTTGAAAGCATTACAAGGCAGTCCTTGTTCTGGAACCCCCAGGGCAAGAGAGGCAGAGGAAGACCAAGAAGTACAAGGAGAAGAGAGTTGGAAACAGAGGTGAAAATGATGAGGAGAACATGGAAAGAACTTGAGATGATGGCACGTGACAGGAGGACTTGGCATGTGTTTGTTGAAGGCCTATGCTCCTTTGGGAGTGGAGGGTTATGAATGACACCACAGTGTATAAACATAAATGGTGTAAAGAACTGAATAATAGAAAAGAGGAGACCTACATATACAAACAAATCAAAACAAAACTAAAGAATGCGAAAAAATACCGAAAACAATACTGCACCTGTCGTCACAACTAACAATAATAGCAACAGATGTTGCATGCAAATTTTCAATTAAGAAAATTGCTCCTACAGAACGCTATCATAAGACCTCTATGACGTGGTATCTCTTATGATAGTCACCTACCCAACCAGCCCGCTAAACATAAACATATAAATATACAAATAACATATAAACATATAACAATATGAGAAAAGAATGTGAAGAAACAGAAGGCTCAGTAGAAGTATAAGGGCACAGTTCACAAACAAAACAGGCCACTTAACTTATGGACATCCAAACGTCAGCAAAGCAAAGAACATGTGAAGATCAGCATTCTATGGACAGAAGATCCAACGTTGATCGGACATGTTGATCTTGCGTGGTAACTGCCAGGACGATGGTAGAACTTGAGCTTCTGATAATCGTACAAGTAGAGTTGTTACGGTACTTGGCCTTCTTATCCAACAATAACTTGATCTAATACGGAGCTTGTCCTTCTCAATACAAGAACTCGTAAGTATCGGCACTTGACCTTCTCATAGAACAGTAACTTGATGCTTAGATAGCAGCAACTGATTCAACCACAGTAGCAACTTGATAAATGGACAGCAGCAACTTGATTCTCGAAGGGACGTTACAGTTGTAAATATGTGCGGCAACGCCGGGTACTGTCATTTTCTTGATTTAGGATCAGCCAAAAATTCCAAGTCCAAAAAGATACCGTGCAACGCCAAGTAGTATCAGGCTTCTGTTAGTAGATGTCTTGTAGAATGTAGCGGGTAAGGGACCCCGTGTATGCTGGCACCAGACCAAACCAGCTTATGGCCACCAAATGTTGAGAGTAACAAATTTATCTAACTTCTTGCCAAAGTATGCAGAGTGTTGCAATGGTCATCAAATTTTGTATCATATATGTTGAAGATGATGTCTTTGTTGTAGAAGATGTAGAGGTAACAAATACTGGCACTTGAAGTGTAGAGTATCACCCTCAGACACCAGAGATGATGGAGGCGTATTAATATGGTGTCTTTGGTCTGGTTTGTGTATACATGTTGTAAGTGTGTAGCTAAACAGTTAGCAGGACAGTCCACACAGGACGTCACGTAAACACACGACGTGGAAGTCAATTAATCTGGTAACAGCTGGTTACGTTTCCAAATATTTATTGAGACGCCACAATAGTTATGATGACATTGACGATCAATCACAAGCAATGTAAATCATATCAATCAGTATAAGGTAAAGTTCCCTCAATAAATGAGCATTCCAATAAGCTGTTCTCAGGGATATGATAGCTTCAGCAGATTCAGCTTATTCATCAAAAATATGCGAGTTAATTAACTCTTTCCTGATACAAGTAGATCAGATATGTAGGCATGTTTAAGTACCAGCCGCACGAGCATGGCGGACTATGAACTCAGTTCACGTTGACCTTCTTGTAGAGTGTCATAGGATATGCTAAGTCTGGCCACTACTGTAGAATAAACGTGTTGTTGTGTATTGGCCACTGTTGAATGAACCTGTCATGTAGACCTTGAGTGGGAGTGTCAAGTAACGCGAATGGTGTAGTAGTTCGGTGTAACAGACCTCTTGGTAATAACTCTCACACACTCTCATGTAATGCAATGACGACTTGAACTGCCTCTGACATTTCAATAGTTTAATGAAGGTACGCAAACTGGACAGCACGGATACAGTCATGGACACATGTTGACATACATTCATTGGTTATTTGAATCGTGGATGATACATTCATGTAGTAGTGAAATATCATTCAACCCAAGGTGGTATTCACTGTTCTGGTAACTAATCGCCGTATCCTCTACTGACTGAACGCGTCAATGAGGATCGGTAAACATACAAAAGTCATTGGCCGAACCTTCATTTCATAGCTAAGTTCTTAAGCTGAAATATGTCCAATGTTTGTATAACACTCATAAACCACGATAGTGGGTTTTCACCTCATAACAAGATCTCGATACCACTGCCCGATAGTAGGATACATAATCTGTTCTCTTGACAGTGATCAAAAATATGATGACAGGAATATAACATGGCCGCCTTCCTGAGTTATCGCTCACTCACTCGTAGGAAGGTAGATATAAGCCAAAGTTAATTTATAATGTGCATATAAATAATTTCATAAAGTTTTCCATACAGCTCTACAGTAATCAAGTTAATTCACGTAGACATAACTGCTGTAGGAAAGCCTGTCATCTTCGTCGATACAAAACACAACCCTAGCGATACGAAGCACAATGTTCCATCTAGGTCTAATCGACTCGAGATCATCAAAATTAGGGTCTGGCATAACTGGAGTCCGAATCACACATATGAGGAGGATCTCTGACAAATAGACTCTTGCAGAGACACAAACTTCTCCTAGAAAAACATCTATGAATCACTGTTAAACCTTAAACAGTGCCAGCCCTGGAAAAAGCACTCAGCCATTTCTTGGCGACATTATCGGAACTCTTTACAACCCAGTAGGACTACGAAAACCTGCGCTAGATTCTGGCAGAAAGAATATAGTCCGACCTGAACATACAAAGGTATACAATATACGACTGAATCTACTTGCACTAGACAAGTAGTACACATGAATTCGGGCCATAAACATAACAAGCAAAATTAATCTATTTTCTGGCCCGAACAAATAAGAACGGACATGAATACAATATCCATGCGCCGATAATATCAAGAAAGATCACTCATATAATCAAAAGTGTAAATCAATCATGAATTATCTAGCTTTACCAGAGGAAGCATTTTCATACACAAATGAATGCAAATATATATTTTCCATATTAAATAGCCATATCGTATTTTTTAATATGTGCGTCAAAATATGCACGCAACAGATTACCACACCCCTCGGGGAAAAAAATGGTACATTTTTTTTTTTTAAATACATCTAGGAGCAACATACAATAGGCTCACAACGCACCAATAACAATGCGCAGATGATAAGCATTGAGAATATATTTCATGAACTTAGAGAAAGTATTTCTCTAAGTATAAATATTTCCAGAGAGGTGTCACCAACGCATACTACAATACTTGCAATGCCACACTTTCTACATCAGTTTATACATAAATTTCATCTTAGATACCTTAACATCATGATCATCAAAGACGAAAAAACATTGAAAGACCAGCGGTGAATAAACATCAGTGAACCGCTAAGTAGTGTTACAATCAATATATGATATATTCCATATGTGTACACATTTCAACATAGGAACAACTGTAGCAAAGTTAGGCATATAATTTAACAGTTATGAATCATGTGGGCATCTAGACAAAATATCTGCCATCACATTTTCTGACCCACGGATAGCTCGCACCGAAAAATGAAACGGCTGCAGAGCAATCGCGTATCGCGTTGATCTCGCGCTCTTCAGATTTTTACTCTGAATAGCCGTAAGAGCTTTCTGGTCAGTTTCCACAATGAAATGCGCGCCAAGAAGAAATCTTTGCAGTTTAAGGATTGACCAAACCATAGCCAATAATTCACGGTCTAGGACCGAGTAATTCTTCTCTGCGGCATTTAATTTTCGAGAAATATACATCACAGGATGCAGAGTTCCAGAGTACTCTTGCATTAGTGCTGCTCCAATCCCTGTGGATGAAGCGTCACTACGAAGAATAAATGTCTTATCCTTAGAAGGCAATACTAGGATAGGTGAAGTAGAAAACATAGTTTTAACCTTATCCAAAGAGGATTGACATTCTTGAGTCCAATGGACTACATTAGGAGACCCTTTCTTTAGCAAGGAAGAAAGAGGTGACATAATGGAGGACAGATTCGGAATGAATCGTCCATAAAATTGTATTAGACCTAAGAGACTTCGCACTTGCTTTTTAGTCTTAGGAATAGAAATGTTAAGTATCTTACTTGTATTATGGTCCTCTGTTTTTAGGAAACCATGACCAACACGGTGACCTAAGAAAGATATTTCGCTAAAACCAATACAAGCTTTAGATGGTTTCGCTGTCAGGTTATGCTCGCGTAAGATAGACAATAGTTCATTTATCCCATTATAGTGATCGTTCCAAGTATCACTGAAAAGACAGATGTCATCAAGATATGCAATGACATCTGAGCGATGAGATAGGATTCGACGCATCATGCGTACGAATGTTGCAGGGGCGTTCATAAGGCCGAAAGGCATAAAATTCCATTGGAATAGACCCCTAGGTGTCGAAAAAGCAGTAAACGGTTTGGCGTGTTCGGATAATGGAACTTGCCAATATCCCTTAGACAAATCGAGTTTAGTAAAGAAATGAGAATTCGATAGTCTGGTAAGTAGCTCTTCAAGTAAAGGCATAGGTTCAGCATCAAATTTCGTCACTTGATTCAATTTGCGATAATCAACGCAAAGACGTATGTTGTTGTCTTTTTTTCGCACGATAACCATCGGTGAAGAATATGCTGATGTGGATGGTTCAATAATTTTTAACTCTATCATTTCATCCAACTCTTTTTCTACCTGTGCTTGAAAATGTATCGGGATAGGATACGGTCTGACTCTTATAGGATTATGGTCAGTAAGAATAATGTCATGTTGAATGACATCAGTTTGACCAGGAATGTCAGTAAGGACATCCTGAAATTGTTCTAACATAGTAGAAACTTGTTTCTGTTCTCCTGGAGATAATTCGGGAGAAATCGCAACATCTTTCCATGATTCATTAGAGTGAAGCGGAATCATTGGAAAAGGTAGATTTACATCCGAGAAACTCGTTTCCTCATCCTGTATTACTGACAGTGATGAGTAATGTCCATGTTGGACTGGAAAATCGTCCGTTGCCTGGAAAACAGGTTGTAAATAATCCGGACGTTCATGGAATTCCGTGAGCATGTTGATGTGGAAGGTTTTATGCTTCCCGTCAATATCGACGATATAGTCAACATCGGAAACTTTTGATATTATATCGTACGGACCTTTCCAAGAAATAAGAAGTCTGTTTTCTCTACAAGGTAGCAGGACCAATACTTTGTCACCTGGACAGAGTTGTCGCAAGCGTCTGGTCTTATTGGCAAATTGCCTTGCCTTCTGTTTCGCAAATTCAGAAGAAGCAGTTGCCAATTTGCATGCTTCAATAATCTTGTGTCTAAGTGCAATGACATATTCATAAGAGGATTTTGTGTCATCGACAATATTATCAGCAGTTATGAGATCATGAAGTAAGGACATAGGACCTCGCGGTTTCGCGCCGAAGACAAGTTCAAAAGGAGAAAATCCTGTATGTTCGTTGGCGACCTCTCTATATGCAAAGAGAGCCGCGGGTAAAACCCTGTCCCAATCCTGAGGATGATCCTCAGTTATCTTACCTAGTAGGTTTTTCAGAGTTCTATTCAGACGTTCCACCATCCCATTGGACATAGGATGATAAATACTACTCAGAGATCTCTCTATCTTTAGAGTCGACATCACTTGAGACATGGTATCCGATATAAGTTGGCTACCATGGTCCGATAATATTTCTGCTGGAAATCCCAGACGAGAAAATATTAACCAAAGAGCATCTGCAATATCAGCAGTAGTTATGCTCTTTAGAGGAACAGCCTCTGGCCAACGTGTGCACATATCCACACACGTCAAAATAAATTGGTGTCCTCTAGCAGACTTTATCTTAAATGGACCAATGATGTCTATCGCCATTTTTTGAAATGGTCGAATGGGAATGTCTGCAGCCTGAATAGGTGCAGCATGGCGTGGACCTCTGGATTTAACCTCTTGACATACTTTACAAGATCGACAATAGATTCGTATGTCCTTATTCACAGCAGGCCAAAAGAAAGATGCAAGAACTCTAGATTTAGTACGGGAAAAACCCATATGTCCAGCACACTGAGAATCATGAGCGTGCTGTAAGATTTTAACTCTCATATTTTTGGGCACAAGAATTTGAGAATGAATGGATTTAGCGGAGTCTTGTACCATACGTACAAGTACGCCATTCCTCATCGTAATCCAAGATTTACGATTTGTATCCTTATTCGGATCACCTTTTGTTGCCAGAGTAAAGAATTTCTTTAGAGTAGGATCATCTTCCTGCTGTTTTATAAAGGAAACATGCGAAATCTCCAAGAGATCACCTTGGTTCTGGTCATCATTATCTCCAGAAGGCGAAGATTGCGGCATGTTTAGAGCTTGAGCTCTAGTGACTACAGCATTTGCAGTATGCATATTATCACTTTCCCACTCGGCAATTTGTTGCGGAGTGCATTCTTTCGCACCATGAATGCGACCGACGATAAGATCAGCGATCGGATTCGGCAGCAGACATGCGTGCACATTCTCCTGTAAAGAAGGGAGTAGAGATGTTGATAATGGCAGTGGAGTACTTCTCCAATGTGCCACCAAATGTTATGCATTTGATTATCTTGCCAGTGGCTCGAGAAGGATCTATAAGTGACTGCCTCACTCCAATGGTTGTGCACCCGGAATCGAAAAGAATTGAGACCGGAGTACCATCTACTAGACCTCTATTCAAGACAAGAGCACCTCTTCCATCATGCGCGACTGACGCAGGAAGAGCAGGAAGAGGATGACCACAGCTTAAAGTCGAAACTGTGGTTGGCTCGAATAATGTTTTGCATTGGGAACACTGAAATGCTCTGTCAAAATCGAAAGCAGAACATCCCACACTATTAGAGTCTTTCTTATCATTGGTTTGATTACCGGCTTCGTGAAACTCTTGTTGTGCAGAGTTAGCCTGGTAATGAGATTTACCATGTCTTTTGTGTTGTGATCTACCTCGGTTATTGTTGCCTCTGTAATTATTATTCCCTCTGTTATAACCCCTATTTGGGTTTGAATCACAATATTCATGATTATAATCATCATGCTCATTATAATGAGTATCCCTGTAATGTTGGTTTTGGTTTTTCCATGAAGAACTTGGGTAGTTCCTATGGTTACTCCCTTTTCGGAAATTTCTATAATTATGGGCACCCCTCGCGTATCGAGGACTGTCAGCCCGATTCCAGTTCTTCGAAGAAGAACCCTGATTTGAGTGGTTACCTTGGTTTTGATACTTATTCCAATTAACCTTTTTATCAAATTTATTTTGAGCTCCTTGGAATTTGTGTGAGTAATTATGATTATATTCTGTTGCTGAAGCAACTGGCATACCCTCTTTAATGTTAGTGTTACTAAGAATCATGTCAGGGTGTGCCGTGGCATACTGGTCACAATATTCTTCCATTTGCTTTAATGTACTAGGTTTACGCTCATGTAAAAACTCTAGGAATGGTTTATTTACCGAAGACATGACCTTGTCTCTTAGCAATAAATCCGTAAGACCATCAAATGTTTTCTCTATTTTGGATAATTCAATCCATCGTGAGAGTGTAAGTCGTGCTTTTGAAATAAAATCTGAGAATTCTACACCTACCTCAGGTCTCATTGTTTTAAACCAAAGACGATAACCTTCTTCTGACAGCTGATATCTCTTTATCAAAGCTGCCCTAATAGCATCATAATTATCCTTGTCGGCCTCTTCAACCAAACATAACTTAGTCAGAGACTCCCCTTTTAGATTTTCAGACAACTGATTCACATACTGTGATTTGTCAACATTATGAGCTCGACAAGCACGTTCAAATCTAGAAAGCCAAAATGTTATATCATCACTGGCAGAGTTGAACGCTGGCACCTTGACCTTATAATTAAAGGGTTTACCATTACCACCAGATGCCTGATTAACATTAGTCATACTTGTCAATCTTAATTTCTCTAACTCAAATTCATGTTCTCTTATGGCTTTTCTCTCTTCAGCTTCTCTATCTAATTTTTTTTGTTCAGCAGCAGCAGCAGCAGCTTCCAATTTTTTCTGTTCTGCAGCAGCAGCAGCTTCTAATTTGTTCTGTTCTGCCACAAATCTCCTTTCCTCCACCTGCATCTGCAATTTCTTTTGTTCAGCGGCAGCATCAGCTTCTCTTTCTAATCTTTTCTCTTCAGCCAGAGCTTTTCTCTCTTCTGCAGCAGCAGCAGCTTTTCTCTCTTCTGCAGCAGCTTTTCTCTCTTCAGCAGCAGCAGCAGCTTTTTTCTCTTCTGCAGCTAATGCTTTGTCATATTGAGCAACAGCCCATTCTTCTAAGTCTTTACCAGTCTTATCAAGGGATTTCCCTTGTGTAATAAAGTAATCTAATGTAGACATCCTGTCTTATTAAATCAGAAACCTGAAAAAGTAAATAAATTACCTTATTTCACTTTCATGGGAGACAAGTCTATACTATAGACTTAGTCTTAGTGAAAAACTTGTATGGTTACTTGAGTACCTGTGGAAAACAATATCTGTATATCCCAAACACTGTGGGAGACAAGCCTTACAAAGGTCTTGTATACTTCTTTAATGTAATCAATGATCACTTGAGTACCTGTGGAAAATAATATTTTCTATCCCAATCACTGTGGGAGACAAACCTTACAAAGGTCTTGTACACTTTCTTAGTGTAATCAATGATCATAAGTACTGGTCTGTACTATAATATAAATATATTCAAATATACCTTATATATTATTTGTCAACCAAAGACATTAACAAGGACCAACAAGAAAAGACAATATGAAAACAATTGCAGGAATCAAATTAAATCAAAATAGAAAAAATCAAAAAAAAAAAAATGATCACAGAATCTGTGATGATAACCGCAATGAAATCAACAAGACAAATAACGCCACAGTGTATAAACATAAGGGTGTAAAGAACTGAAATGAAAGGAAAGATGAGACCTACAATTATACAAACAAATCAAACAAAACTAAAGAACATAGAAATATTACAAAAACAACAAGAATACAGTCTTCACAACTAACAAATATTTGCAAACAATGTTGCATGCAAATTTCAATTAAGAAATTTGCTCCCTATAGAACGCTAGAGCAAGACCAATGTCACTTGGTATTTCCTGTTCTAGTCACCTCCCATCCAGGCCCGCAGAATACAAACTAACTTAACACACAACAAATAACATATAAACATAAATACATGTAAACCTTAATAGCATAACTGCATACATATATATATATACTTAATAGAATGTATTGTGGATAGAATGTGATGCTGGTATAGTGTTGTAACAATAACTTGCCACTTTTAATGAACAATTAAATAATAGATTTATTTTCTACACTATTACAATGTTCAATTTTTTTGAGCATATGAAGATCCAACGATGAAATATGCATTTTATGTTCAACAACACTGTGATTCTTCTGTACAGGATCAACATTCACTTCTCTCTTCTGTACGATGAAAAATGTCAACAGTACTGCTCCAGATATTTTCTACACTTGATACAAATGTCCTGTGTAATACCGTCTGTACGGCGAAAAACTGTCAACAAGCGCTGACCTAGATACAGCATCCGATCGGTAATACAGGTCAAGCTGACATCGACTGCCCCGTTGTAACTTGTACACTGGTGTTCATGCGTGTCGTATGTGGCGTCAGGGATGGTCTGGTTATCATAACCCCAGGAATCTGGTTCACCACTGTAGAGTGTCATAGGATATGCTAAGTCTGGCCACTACTGTAGAATAAACGTGTTGTTGTGTATTGGCCACTGTTGAATGAACCTGTCATGTAGACCTTGAGTGGGAGTGTCAAGTAACGCGAATGGTGTAGTAGTTCGGTGTAACAGACCTCTTGGTAATAACTCTCACACACTCTCATGTAATGCAATGACGACTTGAACTGCCTCTGACATTTCAATAGTTTAATGAAGGCACGCAAACTGGACAGCACGGATACAGTCATGGACACATGTTGACATACATTCATTGGTTATTTGAATCGTGGATGATACATTCATGTAGTAGTGAAATATCATTCAACCCAAGGTGGTATTCACTGTTCTGGTAACTAATCACCGTATCCTCTACTGACTGAACGCGTCAATGAGGATCGGTAAACATACAAAAGTCATTGGCCGAACCTTCATTTCATAGCTAAGTTCTTAAGCTGAAATATGTCCAATGTTTGTATAACACTCATAAACCACGATAGTGGGTTTTCACCTCATAACAAGATCTCGATACCACTGCCCGATAGTAGGATACATAATCTGTTCTCTTGACAGTGATCAAAAATATGATGACAGGAATATAACATGGCCGCCTTCCTGAGTTATCGCTCACTCACTCGTAGGAAGGTAGATATAAGCCAAAGTTAATTTATAATGTGCATATAAATAATTTCATAAAGTTTTCCATACAGCTCTACAGTAATCAAGTTAATTCACGTAGACATAACTGCTGTAGGAAAGCCTGTCATCTTCGTCGATACAAAACACAACCCTAGCGATACGAAGCACAATGTTCCATCTAGGTCTAATCGACTCGAGATCATCAAAATTAGGGTCTGGCATAACTGGAGTCCGAATCACACATATGAGGAGGATCTCTGACAAATAGACTCTTGCAGAGACACAAACTTCTCCTAGAAAAACATCTATGAATCACTGTTAAACCTTAAACAGTGCCAGCCCTGGAAAAAGCACTCAGCCATTTCTTGGCGACATTATCGGAACTCTTTACAACCCAGTAGGACTACGAAAACCTGCGCTAGATTCTGGCAGAAAGAATATAGTCCGACCTGAACATACAAAGGTATACAATATACGACTGAATCTACTTGCACTAGACAAGTAGTACACATGAATTCAGGCCATAAACATAACAAGCAAAATTAATCTATTTTCTGGCCCGAACAAATAAGAACGGACATGAATACAATATCCATGCGCCGATAATATCAAGAAAGATCACTCATATAATCAAAAGTGTAAATCAATCATGAATTATCTAGCTTTACCAGAGGAAGCATTTTCATACACAAATGAATGCAAATATATATTTTCCATATTAAATAGCCATATCGTATTTTTGTAATATGTGCGTCAAAATATGCACGCAACACTTCTGTGGACATATTTTATAAGTCTAACCTTCGTAAAGGCGTCTTCGCTGGCATAACGAAGTTCGAGGAACGTAATATTAATTGTTCTGTGGGCATAAGTAGCCTGAACCATAGATATATTAGGCATCGAGATATCTGGTGTGCTTCTAGTAATAAAGTCTCTCCCCGCCTGACAGTGCGAAACGAGTCGAACAATAATGTCTAACCTCTCAGACTATAGGACAAAATAGGAAGAGCAGTTTTACCTTTATGTTCGAAAAACACCACGATTCTAACCGTCTCCAGACGTTAGAATTACACACATGGGATTAATATGAATAAAACTTGCCATCAAAATCACAGAAGGTCCTTTCCCATGATGAAAGAACACTCGGGGACACAAGAGCATATCTTGCCCCGACACAGATCATATCTCGACCGAGTTCTGTCACAAACTCACTGGGCGGAAGCTTGTTCAATCTACAACCAAAAAGATAGACATGCGCAGAGAACAATTCCCGTGAGAACAATTCAGAAAAGTACGTAGCTATGATCCTATACTGAGAACGACATATAAAATCGAGCCTTATAAGGAAAGAAATAGCAACATTGCAGGTTGCCAACCACTTCTAAGAAAAGTAGACCTGTACGCTCCTTAAAAGGACATGAACCGAGATCGGTATGACATTACACCGGCAACCTTCGGTCACACGAAAGATAACTACACAAAGAAAAACAGTGAGTTCATTTACCGAGTTCTATCCCTTGCATAAGGAAACATTAGCGTACACTGTTAACGTTGCATAATTCTTATGTGTAACAGAAACTTAATGTAATATTTACCTCAACACAGAACTACGGTATCAAAACGAAACTAAGAGATTTCACTTATAAGTTTAAGTATCTAGAACGAAGTGACCACGTCTACTGCAAATGGAGAATGAGTGAAATCAAGTTTCAAACTCTGGTTAATATCTTAAACCAGACAAAGGCTCCTACTATTTCCAAAAACCCGATCTCTCCCCTCTCCTAACACCTACGTTAGCTTAGACGCATGCCGTAACTGCCACCAGTGCGTCTTCACACCTCCGTCTAACTATCTGACCGTGAGCGCGCGTGTCAGAGGCGAAATGCCAGACACCCTGTCTGCTCTGAGCGAGCATGGCTGGCGCGATTCACACCTTCGTCTAACTATCGGACAGTGAACGCTCATGTCAGATGCGAATGTCAGACGACCCGTCTCCACTGCAGAGGGCAATTTCACACTTCGCCGGGAGCTAGCCTGACGAAAACTCTCGTGACAGCTGCAAATGTAGACAATTTGTCTGCTCATCATGTCTGATAGACTGAATCCCACCTAAAATCATCTCGTGGCAGAGACTGACACGTTAGGTAATCTACTGCGTTTCTAAATGAGAAACCGAAACCAGGCGAAAGTTTGAATGGGAAAATAGTAGTGTTTATAGTCGCAAACGTACGAATGCGAAAAACACAGGAAAGGGATAAAGAGTGATAATAAAATAGAGGACACGGGTAGAAAAAAAAAGAGAATATAGAAAATTTATTGATCATAATCTCTATGCGACACTTACCCAGTAAAGGAATGGGAGGTGCTCTAGACTTTCCCAATAAAACATCATCCCAGTTTACAGCACTGAAGTAAGGATGACTACTCAAGCAAAGAAAAGTGTTAAGCGCATGTCCCAGGCGGAGGTGCGGATCTTTTTGAAGGAGCTGTCAGGAGTAGATGGAACAAAAGAAAAAGAAATTTTGTGAACGATATATCGAATTACTGATTAATGACACCTGGCTATCCATTTAATTTTTTTCTACACAGTAGAACGTAGGATCACTTATTTTCTGTTTTAGTTGCATTTGGGAACATTAATAAAAGTTGATTCATAAAACGTGTTTCTCCTTCAATTGCTGCATATGCCCCGTCTTACAGCCCGGAGAGTTGACAAACCAACACATGTTCTCAATCACCTTAAAAAAAATTCTACACATTAAGAAAACATAAATACGACCCGGTGTACTGTGTATTTTTTCTATTCTTTATTTTTCATACTATTACTCTTGTGATTGAAAGATGAAAGAATTAGTGGTTGCAAAATTTAAAAATATCATTGTCTTTCTTTCAGCAATGACTTACTATTGTGATTCTGTGAGAAACGTTTATTGAAATAATTTAAATATAATTCATTACTATAACAAACATGTTTTAACATCCGTAAAAAAATTACTTGTATTAATCCATTTACTGTCTTCAAAATTATATTTATCACGTACGCACACACAAAAAAATCAGCTGCTTTGATTTTCTTGCAAAATACTGAATATAACAAGCGCATGTAAATAGCTGTGAGGTTGGCAACTTCATCATTCGCTACAGAGCCCACTGCAACAAGAGCATGTGAATGCTTGGTGTGGGCTTCGTGTAAGGGGACAAGCTACAGTGGTGGCTCCATGCTCCTTGGGGATCGAAACAGAAAATGATGATGACTAAATGGTTATGTCTATATTTCCACCTCTATCACACGATCCAAACCTTCTTAGATTATTGTTTGCAGTGTCTAGGTGTGTAACATAAATCCTTCAATGCGGTCTCAGTATTTTGAAAAGAATAAATTCTCATCTACTGCCAGGGGTTTTATTTCAGCAGTTTCACTAAGATTTGATTTAATTATAATTGAAGGATCCGCCCTGGGGACTACGTACTTTAAATACGCCTCTGCTTAGATTGCATGTTAACGATTACAGTAGAACAGGCTTATGGTTCACTTACTTTTCCACATAAATCAGCAGTGTCGGAACTGAAGAAGCTGCTAAAAATTACTCTTTCTTCTTGAATGACTCGAATCAGATTTTTCTTGCTGTCGCTGTAAAAAGGTAGCTGAAATATAGAGATATTTCAATGTTGATATTCTGTAAACGTAATGAAATTTCAATGTGAATTAGAACTTATGGGATTTTTTTGCTATTTTGTCTTCTTAATCATTCATGTCCAGGGTTTCACTGTGCTAGACGGTTAGCTATCTACCTACATAACCTATCTATCATCTATCTATCTATCTATCTATCTATCTATCTATCTATCTATCTATCTATCTATCTATCTATCTATCTATCTATCTATCTATCTATCTATCTATCTATCTATCTATCTAATCTATCTATCTATATAGCTATATAGCTGCCTAACTACATAACCTACCTCCCTACCTATCTATCTATCTATCTATCTATCTATCTATCTATCTATCTATCTATCTATCTATCTATCTATCTATCTATCTATCTATCTATCTATCTATCTATCTATCTATCTGTCTGTCTGTTTGTTTGTTTGTCTCTCTGTCCGCTTGCCTGTCTGTCTTACTGTCTATCTATCTGTCTGTCTATCTATCTATCTATCTATCTATCTATCTATCTATCTATCTATCTATCTATCTATCTATCTATCTATCTATCTATCTATCTATCTATCTATCTATCTATCTAATGTACCTATCTAATGTACGTACTCTGCCTGAAGTCATTTTGTAAAGAATTATACCCAACGCCCACATGTCAGCATCTTTAGTGCAGCGACTAAAACCAAACATCTGAAAGGTATGAAAAATATATCATTTTACTGTGATAACTAGAGACGGCCATAATGTTAAAGAGAGACAGATGAGAAAGTATGATTACCATTGGTGTATAAGATACACCCTTCTTCATGCAGGTGTGTTAGAAATCACCAGCTATTTTCTACCATAAGTGACGCCATGTTGTTCAGGAATATTTAAAAAAAAAAAAATTTAACTGAAAAAAAGTACACAATTGTTTTATTTTAAATTGAGATTACATTGTGTTAGCATAAAATATCTCCTGAATACAGGGTAATTGAAACGTCATTTCCTATTTTTAAACTGTTATTTCTTCACTACTATTTCGCACATTTATATGAAACAAGCATCAAAATAAAGACAATTAACTGCAACCATTTGATTACATAGCAAGCTTTGTTGCATTAATAGTACAGCTCAGCGTGAGTTCCACTTTGGTTACATGATTTCATGCCTCTTTTAACATATGTTTAATTGCCAAGATGTGTGTATATATATATATATATATATATATATATATATATATATATATATATATATATATATATATATATATATATATATATATATATATATATATATATATATATATATATATATATATATATATATATATCGTTGCAGGCGATCATTGTCCTCTCAAGGCTGTGTGTGGTCCCGGTTGCCGGGTCCTCCCAGCGCGGCGGAGGCAGCGAATGGGTGATGTGCCTGTTCCAGATTTCTCTTTTTCGCGGACCTTCGGTCCCGAATGAGTTTTGGCTGGACCGACGTCTCGGTAAAGTGGAGGTTTCATAGCGGCAGAAGGAGAGTACACACGAGGGCAAGTTCGGGCATTAATCTCATCTCGTCGGTACCGATTATGAGATGAACTTAAGTGTGCAGGCGAACGCTGCCCTGAAGAGACCGTGTGTGGTCCCGGGTGCCGGGTCCTCCCAGTCCAGATGGGGCAGAGCTGTGCGACCGTCCAGATGGCGTCTTTTCGGCAGACTGGTAAAGACGGTGGCTTCGCCACCGCAGCAAGTCCACTTGTGGATAGGGGTGGTGGCTGTGGCACTGAAGCCCTTTCGGGGCAAGGTACACACGCCTAAGCAGTTTAACAAAGCCTATTACTGGCAGTTGACTGACCGCCTCAGAAGCCCTAATCGATGGTTGTCTCGGTGATCGTCTGGGAGCTATGACCTCCTCTGCAGGGTAGGGAGAATCAAACCTCTTGGCAGCGCACGCACGCCATAGTGGGCCTGGTGTAGAATGTCTGAGAGTCTAGGAACTCCCTGGGGTTGCAAGAAAGCTCTGCATTACGAACCCTCTGTGGATGGGAAGGAGCTATGATGCTGATTAGCTTCTGACCGGGTTGGTAGGAAAGTCCACAGACACCCCAGCATTACAGTGCCAAAGGGCTTTGTTCCCATGGCCGCTGGATACGTCAACAACAACAACAACAACAAGGGAGGCATTGAGGTAAATTCAAATTCGCATGGGTAACAAGAGTATAGGAGGGAAAAGGGGAGCGGTAGGAAAATGTAATCTAAAACGAAACATCTTTTTGGGGAGCCGCGCTGGTGTAACCCTTCAGGCGATCATTGTCCTCTCAAGGCTGTGTGTGGTCCCGGTTGCCGGGTCCTCCCAGCGCAGTGGAGGCAGCGAATGGGTGCTGTGCCTGTACCAGATTGCTCTTTTTCGCGGACCTTCGGTCCCGAGAAAAAATTTTGGCTGGACAGACGTCTCGGTAGCGAAGAGGTTGTATAGCGACAGTACATACGAGGGCAAGTTCGGGGCACAGCGGAGTGATCAACCGCTTGCTTGTCACATTGATTACGGAAACAACAATTAATATTCTGTTGTACCAATAAACGCCTTTTGGCGTAACGGAACAATGGATAATTTCTTGTTGCCCTAAGACGCCGCAAGGCGTAATGGCCACTGACTGCTTGGTCGGTCTTTGGCTAAGGACGGAAGAAGAAGAAGAAGAAGATATATATATATATATATATATATATACATATATATATATATATATATATATATATATATATATATATATATATATATATATATATATATATATATATATATATATATATATATATATATAAGTTTATGGGAATATATACTAAAAAATAAAGATCTTATTTGTCAAATGGCAGTTATTTCTCATTGGTTTTATATTTGTTTCATGTATATTCAGGGAAAACGAGTGAGGATATAGGCATGTAAAAATAAGAAGTGACGTCTCAATCACTCTGCAGATCAGATTTTCTTGATTTGTGGTCCACGGATTCTTTAGTGGTCATGTGACGAAATACGTTTTATTTCGTTCGATCAATGTGCATTTCTTCTCCTCTTAGTCAGTATTCACTTAGTTCCCAACCTGTGGGTCGCGATCCCCAAGGGGGTCGCAAACTGTTTTCTATGGGGTCGCCGAGGTTATTTTTAGTTGCAATTATTTTTATAGGAAATTTCACCACGAAGGTTTTCAAAACTTATTTATTTCAATATGGCTACACTGCTATATTTTACTAGTGGTTGTAACACTGATTTTTGATAAATGAAAGGAAGTGACTTAAGATCCACCGCGGCGGACACTTAAAAAATATTAAAAGCCCGCCGTGTTCATACATATTAAACATTTTATATTATTTTAATTATTTGCTATAATAATAATAATAAATTCTTTAAGCACCAAACACGGCGCATATGGCTATGGCGGGCCTTTAATATTTTTTCAAATTTCCGCCGCGGCGGACCTTGATTCACTCCCTAAAAATAAAATATACAAATGTAGTTTTATCATTAGAATAAAACTCTATGTTACAAATAGTAAACTGACAAAAATATTCACTATGGTGCAAAATTCAATATCAAAATTCATTTTTAATCGGTTTCTCGATGTTTCAATAACAGACTGTCGAATACGGACCGTCGAATAAAGGTGAGTTGTTCTCTTAACGCAGTTGAAGATCACCCCGTATATTTTGCTGACGCCGCCATGTTTGCAATGATGTAATTCAATAATGTCCGCGATGGGCCGTCTGAAGCAAACAGGCGCGAACTTAGTTCGCCAATACTCAACCACCTTCAGTTGGCACCATGATGGAAACCAGCCACTGTTAGCTACTTTCTAAAATCTAAAGAGCGTCAGTAGGTCGTCATCAGTCAGTGCTGTCGGTCGGCTTTCTGCATCGCTGTTATCGTTTCCCGAAGGAAAACAATTTATTTGGCTAATTATTTATTTATATTTTTATTGTTATTTTATTAGTATTAATATGTGAATTCTTTTAATAAAATAGTGAGCCACGTGTCTAACGCTAAACATTATTAAACATTTATTGTTTTAAAAATATTACTGTCCTGTCTCCAGGACAGGACCTAAAGATGCAGCAATAGAGAATGCAGTCAGCGACCCATAGCTTGACTGCTTGCATCAGGGTCAGCGAACCAGAGCTGACCAAGACCCTACTCCACCTCTACGTGGTGGTCCTGGAAATAGGCTGCATCACTGCAGTCTGGCTGAGAGAGTAGGGATCGCAGAAGGAAGGCAAACCCGGTCCCAAAAATGCCGTGCTGAAGTCGGATGTGTCGACCGAAAGGTGCAGATATCACAGCTCCGGCGCAAACAGACACAACGCAACCAACGTCCTTTTCAGGACGAACGAGGAAGAAGAAGAAGAAGAAGTCTCCAGGATTTCCCCATAAAGTAGTTTAGAACTGTACTTTTATTCAGGTATTTTACCGTATTAGTTTCCCTTGGGGTTCCTCTTCCTCAGGTCCTCTTGAGGTTGTGAGCGTCGTGTCTTTCTTCTCGCTGTGCTCCCTTGGCGCTTATGTACTGCTGCATTCTTGGGGTTGTGGTGGGGTTCCCCTTTTATAATTTTTTACTGATAAATTGGGATGTTCCTTAACGTTCTCGATTTGATAAAAAATTGGTTTTATGATCTTTTTCGTTCTTGGCGTGATGTGGATTATGCTGGAAGGTGCTGGCATGACAATTACAATTGATAAAAATCTTGAAACGCGAAAAAATAATAAAAATACAAAAAGAAAATTTTTGTTCTCGAAAAAGAATTAATTTTTATTTATATTTTCAGAAATCCGTACCTACGGGGAAAAAACGTAAATATTGAGAAGACTATCTAAAATTTGGCTCTACCACCTTGATCAGCAATGGCATAGAGAAGCCACAATGCGTTTTGTGCAATGTTGTTCTCGGTGCTAAATCTATGAAACCTTCAAAACTCAAACGTCACTTAAAGACAAAGCATTCAGAACATACTAAAAAGGATTTAGAGTTCTTTCGACGCCATGAAACAGGTCTCAGACGTCAGAGACTTGATCCTACAGGACGTTTTCAGCAACAGAGCTCAGCAGCATTGAAAGCATCATATGAAGTCGTATTGGAAATTGCTAAACAAAAAAAAAACCTTAGACGATTGGAGAAACGCTCATCTAACCCTGCATGTTGAAGATGGTGAAGTTAATTCTTGGGGAAGCCAGCGAGATAAAGATGCGACAAATATCTCTGTTAAATAACATTATTCAGAGGCGCACTTCAGATATGTCCATGACACCACCAGATTTCGACCCACAACCAGGTCACTTTGCCTGGCTAGGCCGGCCATCTGTCTAATTGGCTAGCCAATCTGAGGATTACAAATGAGGAAATGATGGAGAGAACCAGGCAACAACCTGTGGTAGCAGATGTAAATATAGACGTCGGCGTTTGATAGAACACATGCTGAGTAAACAATATCATAGCATTACCAAGCAATCCTTGTTCCCGAATCTTCAGGGTAAGGGAAATTTGATAGAAGACGACCATGATATGATATTATGCAGATGGCACAACCAGCTTGGCGTCAGAAACAATAGAAATTTTCTGCAGAAATGGTGAAGTCCCAGTGTCTGAGAGAACTACTGGTATCACAAATTAGTTACGGCTGTGAATGTTCTGATCTCGAAAAATTAGTAGAGAGGAGACCGACATAACTTGCCACCTCCGCTGTGTAACTAACTGTGATATTAAGACAAGGAAACAGATTTTACTTAACAATGATAAAATTGACAAGTCGTTCAAATACAATTTCCTTATTATTTATTTAGTATATACACTATCTACTCTTGTGCTGAAGGGTGAATGTTTGAAAAAAATCGAATGTAATGGATTTGTAAGTTTACATATGATTTACAAATATTTATATAGATATATAAATATATTACAACAAGTTTTCCAATTATAGGAACAAAAAAATTATATCGGCTGTGCTGTTATTCAATTATAGTACAGGTATCAGCTGGGCTGTTAATTACGTCTATAATAATTATTAGCTATGCTGTTAATCTTTGTCTCTTGCTATGCTACTCAGTTTTTCGTCACTGACAGTTTCTATGCTCACAATGCTGACAGAAATGGTACTAATGTGTACTCATCTCTTAAAAGTTCTGTCCTTCTTGGTTTGATTGACACAAAACACCCGCTGTTTGTCGTTTCGTTAGCCCACCCAAGACTGAGGGGGACTAAAGATGTATCTCAGGTAAAATCTCTGTGCTCCTGTGAAGTTCCAGGCAGCTGGATTGACTGGACATACGACCTCAGGTTTGATGACACGAATAAAACCTGTAACAAGGAAAAATAGGGGCTAATTTCTGTCCTCAAGCCCACCTATTTCTATTGTATATGATATTAGCGTGTCTCAGGTGTCTGCATGTAGGATGAATGACAACATGGCTCAGTATGATTTAGCAATAGCGAGACAAGACAGGTGTCTACTTGCACAACATTCTTTCTGATAACCATATAGTATACCAGGCCCTCTCTGACAAGTGCTATAATATATCCTAACAATATTGTTGTGTTCTGATGATAGGAGTATATGCGACGAGGACTGTTTGGTTATATCAGGTTGGAGTTATATGGGACAATAGATTGGAGTTAGATGAGACAATAGATTGAGTCCTAACAAGGACTGTTTTGATTATATTTCAGTTGGTTTTATCTGAGATAATAGACTGAAGTTATGTGAAGCAATAGATTAAGTTATAGGAGACAATAGATTGAGTCCTAACAAGGACTGTTTTGGTTATATTGCAGTTGGTTTGAGATAATAGATTGAAGTATAGGAGACAACAGGTTGAAGTATGAGTCCTATTAGTCTTCGTCTTCATCAATCCATATCAGGAAATACAATCATTATACCTAATTCCCCAAGATACAATCAGTAACCTGATACGTTCATATTAAAACAATATATGTTATATATATATATATATATATATATATATATATATATATATATATATATATATATATATATATATATATATACAGGTGTATCTGCTGTAGGCCTATTTTCCTACCAGTTTATAGTAAATTATATTTACCCTCCAAGATTAAAACAGGCCAGATTTTGACTCGACTTAGCGATGCAGGCTGCAGGTCAATGCTCTCAGGTAAGCTATAAATCAAAGTTGACAGCTCCTCTCACACAGTCGGTCGTCTCTGGCTTCGTGTTCGGTGTTGCTTGTTTTAGCATAAAATCTCGCCCGATTATATAGGCAGGTAAAGTAACTTCTACTGGTTAAGGAAAGCGTTTGGTTGGTTCCTGGCGGAGCAAGCTGATTGGTGGTCTGCAGTTTCGTCTTATGCTCGTACAGCCTAATTTTATTTAGTTTTCTTCCGCCGTCTTGCGTGAACAAGATGGCCGCAACCAAATCCAAAAAAGCAGGGCTTAAGTTTTTTCCTAGCGTAACTTCTTGTAATTTATTCTGGCTCAGCAACTGTGCGTTGATTGGCTGGGCTCTCGACATAGGGATTTAACAAAGTAGTGGGTTTACACAACTCGTTTCACGACATAGCTCCATCCTTTCCTAGCTGTGACCTGTCATAGCTGAAGTGTAAACACCTGCTGTAGTTAATCATTTTGCGTCTGTCCTTCCAGAATAATAAGGTGTCGACTTAAAAAATCATCTCCTACATTGTCTCTTCCCGGAATGTAATTCACGGTAAAGGAATAAGGCGCCAGAAGCAGACTCCACCTTAACAATCTCGAATTTAACTTTTTAGATGCAGCCAAGAATGTTAAAGGTTGGTGATCGCTTTTGACAATGAAGTGTGTCCCATACAAGTAAGGTGAAAATTTGTCGATGGACCAAATAAGAGCCAAACATTCTTTCTCTATGATCGAGTAATTCAACTCAGCTTCATTCAGCTTCCTACTGGCGTAGGCGACTGGTAAAAGTTCCTCCGGTTGGGCTTTTGATTGCTGCAAGAGAGTTGCACCAATACCTATATTGCTAGCGTCCGTCCTTAATACAAATTCCTGTGTGATATCGGGTAGCGTAAGGATTGGTTTGCTTGTGAGTTTTGCTTTTAGCTCTGTGTAAGCTTTTTCACAATCAGCATTCCATTGGATTTTGTCAGGCTGTCCTTTCTTAGTTAAGTTAGTTAATGGTGCACACAGAGAGTTAAAGTGGGGTATGTACTTCTGATAGAACCCACATAATGACACGAATGATCTCACATCTTTCTTCGTTTGAGGTCTAGGTGCCTTCTTTAACTTCTCTATATTCTTTGGTTCAGGAGACATATGACCTGTAGAAATAGTGTGACCTAAGAATTCCAACTCCTTACAACCGATATAGCACTTGGTTGGACGTGCAGTAATCCAGTGGCTCTAAGTCTGTCAAACAACATGGAGAGCGCTACTATATGCTCTTCAAATGTGTTTGTAGCAACAAGAATGTCATCCATAAAGTTAGTGATATGGGGATTTTGTAGAGGTTCCAACAATTTCCTCATCATTCTTGAAAAGATACTTGGAGCATTTTTCAGCCCAAATGGTAGTACATTAAACTCGTAGTGTCCGTCTGATGTACTAAATTCCAGCATTTTCCTAACTTCTGGTTTCACTGGTATTTGGTAGTACCCCTTGCTTAGATCTACCTTTGATAAATACCTAGCCTTACTCAGTGTAGAAAACAGCTGGTTGGTGTCAGGTAATGGGTCCACCTGAGATCCTGTGATCGCATATAGCTTCTTGTAGTAAATACATAACCTGTGTTCACCACTAGGCTTCCTTAATAGCACCATACTTGAGCTATAGGGAGATTCAGACTTTGAAATAATTTTCTCTTTTAAGAGATAATCAATCTCATCCTTGAGTGCTTGTGCTTGCTAGTGTTCAGTCCATGTCCGCAGCAATGCTTCCAGTGGACTGTGTATGGGGACGGCAATACAACAACGTTGCCGAACCCACACCTATTTCTATTGTAAGGGACAGTATACCGAAGTGGGGCCTGTTTCCATCAACTGTTTGATACAGCCCTGGTTCCTACCTCCTTTGGTTGGGTTTGTTTCTGCAGCTTTTTTAATACTGGTTGCTGACTAACCAAATTGTCCAAATGATCCAGGCCATGGTGTTCCGACAAATATCTAGTCGGGGTGGGATGTCTCTCGTCCCCTCTCTGCACTGGTTACTGGTGTAACAGTAGACTTGTTGTGATTTTGTTTTCTCTTTATCACTGCATCTACCTGTTGTTTTCTCGTGTGTAGTTTCTTAGTAGGCCTACGTCCGCAACAATGCTTCCCTAGGTCCTGTAACTGGTAACGCTTCTGAATGAGGTTACCTGGTTACATTCTGAACAGGATTTCATATACCAACTTATGTCTTCAATTATTCCTTTCCAGTAATATCGTAATGCTATATTTTGACCAGTGGCCCCTTTTCCTCTGTGACCACTGCCTGTTGTAGCATGCTCTTCCTCCATAATTTCCTCCCTATAGAATTTTGGCACTACCAGCTGTCCATGCCCTTTAGGTCCTTTTCCAGCTTGTCTGTAGAGTAAGCCATTTTCCATATAGTAGTCTCCTTTCTCTGGAGGGTTATGGGCCTTTGGCAATTTGCCAAAACAAGGCTTCAATGTGCTGTCTGCTGTTTGAGCCTTTTTCATCTTTGTACGTTGAATGTTTATTGGATCTCCCTCCTTCTTTTTGGTGCTCGATCTGGTATGGTTTGCTGCCATGACAACAGGTTTTATTTGGTCACCCAAAAAGACATATTTACATCCTATTACCAGCGGGTATATAGGATCATCACTCACTGCTGCTCTTATCACTCCTTCCACATAGCGAATTCTCACGTTGATCCTTGTGTGGTAAAGTGGGATGATATAAATACTTATAGGGGACTTAGTGTATTGACTGAGATCAGCTGTGAAGGTATCTGTATCTAATAGGTGTAGTGTTTTACAGATAACCTTACTTGCTACCACATTTATACCTCAGTCAGAATTATTCTGGAATATTGTGATGACTACGTTGAATGCCTAGGGTTATGTAAATGATGAAGTGTAAGTCACAACAACAACAGACAGATAAACAATTTAATTTATTCCACCACACTTGACAACACTGTGACACTCACACACATTTAACACTCTATAAGACTATCTTAAATGAGTCACTGCTAAAGTTTCAACTATATATGTATTAATTACTTTCACTAATATATATCCTGATTCATCTACACAGTGAACCAGGAATCACAATCAAATGTAATCACAATTTATATATACATAATTTATAAATATGAACCTTGTAGTGACATATTTTATTAGTATTATCCTATGTGTGTCAGTTGTGTAGTAGTACTATGAGGTAATACTGGTTTTGTTTTTCAAGCTATGTTGTTATTTGTCATCATGACTTCAAGTGTTTGTTTATCTTGGAAATAGTATGGGGAAAAGTTCCCAGTTCCTATCAATTTAAACACGGTATTGTCCCTCTGTTTTACTATAATGTCAATTTTAGAGGAGAACATAATGTTGAGCTCCTCTGGCCACAGAAGCTTATCTTTCGTGATGGCGGCAGGAAAAGACCCCTCTGCTCGATTGCTTCCTGTGTTCTGGAGACACCTCACTGGTCGCTATCTGGACCCAGGAGTAGGCTGTCAGCCTCTAGATTCAGCAAAGTTCAGACCAGGTGCTGCTTCAATAACATAGGACCACGGTCCCTGAAACAAAAAGGTTGTACCTCCTATTTCAGAACTAATTTATAATCTATTTCCAGACTGAACACAATACATAACAAACACTGAGTTCAGAGCGGTAGGCCAACTGCTATCTTCATCTGAAACAATTTACACCAGTATACTCCTCCCTAATGGTTACTACGCCTCTGCAATTCCCGCATTAGTTCCTTCTAGTCAATACGATAGGTGTCAGTGTACTGTTTGGCAATTCCATGCAGATTTACTTTTTTCCGACACCTTCTGTTCAGGTTGGAGCACTATTTAGGCCTTGCCTCATGTTCGCTACTGAACCACACACATATATAGACATAAATTATCAATTTACATTCAATTTTCATTAAAAAGATATTGAATATATCAAGCTTACCACAATTCATGGAAATAATACACAATTACGTTGACTGGCAATGAATATGGCACAAAATCCGACCTGCCGCTGTCTCAGGCTTTTATTTAGAAAAATATAAGCTGAATCTCAACGCACTGTTGCTTTAGAAAGTTTATTTGAAAATGTGGTGCTGAACTGACGCTTCTAATTGACTATATTGGCGGGTCTAACCAATCGTGCCATGTTTACACAGCTTTTCAAAAAAGTACCTCTACTACTGTTTCCCCTAACAACAAAAAATTAGTATTTGTAGTCCGACTAATCGTGTTTCGCCTTACATTTACTGCGCTCCAATCAAATAGGATTTAACATGGGGACCTATTTCCCGTACAATGGTGGTGTCAAAATCTGCCACTGAGCGATTCTGATTTTGGTGTTGTCTGACACCCTCACTATTTCTTTTGGCTATAATTTGTTAATTCCTAGACTATTTGCGTAACACTTAACATATTATTTGTCAGCAAGTCCTAAGGAACCCAAATATACAAATTTAAGGGAGCTAAGTGGCTGCGTTCAAAATATGTATTTTCTAGGATAGTCGTGTATTTGTTTTTTTTATTTTTTTTTATGTTTAGAACCGCCACCTGTCCTGCTGTACTGTCAGACTAATGTCAGGATTTTAGACATAAAACAGTAGAATGTCATGTTTCCTAATAAGCGTTTTGTAAGTTTTTAAACCTAACTCTCGTATGGGTAGTGTTTTTTATCACTGTCGATTTGAAAAAAAATTAGTGCTTGTGGCCTTACACGCGTGATGACTTTAATTGTATAGCGAGACGCGTGTTTAGTGTTGCATGCGTTCCTGCTTTCAGCCCTCCCTTCTCTCTATCCTAAGTTCATCTGTCTTTTCATCACGCCGTGTATAAAATGAAATTAATGGAAGTATTAATTTAGGTCATTACGCAGGGTGCCTAGCTCAAGGTTTTCTTAGAAATGCAGTACACGTTTTATTGAAGAAAGCGTGTAGTGATGCAGTAGGCTTGTACTATCAACGTTAAACATTACAATTTGCAGACGAAGTAGAAAACAAGGGGGATTTCGAGTACAGTCATTGTGACAGCACTGTTCCTTACCATTCTTCTTTCCTTTTATTGAAGTTATTTGTTAGGCTTTACATTTACTTTTTAATTTATATATGTGGATTAGAATTTCACACGACACCTTGCTATCGGAAGTGTCATGGTGCCGGTTCCCTGCATTGCATTGTATGTCCACTGTTTCTGTGGTAAGTTGGTCAGGGTGCACTAGGGTTGCACTCACGACTGAGTCGAATTCCAAACCTGAATCATATAAGCACTGAATTTTAGTGCCATTACATGTCACTTCCTCACAGACAGGGGGATGACGGAGGTCATTCTGACTAACTGCCCGTTCCTTCCTTCCTTCCCTTGTTCCCTGTTGTAAGACACGCAGCGAGATAAGGAGGGTTCTTCCTTCTGCAGTCTACAGTATTGTTGTTACTCATTAGACAAGTTTTACACCACTTTCCTTCCTTCCGGTAAGGTGTCTTATCCGATCTTAGAGGGTTTTTGTCCTTTTGGTCAAATCTTTGTTTGTTCCTTGAGGTATGGTCCTTGTGTTCATATTTGGTATAGTTGTGTGATGATTTGAAGTTTTCACCCTGCTTCTTCTTATTTCCTAATAATTCTGCCTGAGCGGCTTGATATCTGTCAGCAACAGTTACAATATCTTCCAATCTCTCTGCTCCTTGTTCCATGATAAACTTCCTCATTTCTTGAGGCATGGACTCTTTCACTTGCTCCATCATTATCATTTCTTTCAGATCCTGACACTTTCCTAAACTACTCCATTTTTCCAAATAAGTTTCCAATCTAGCAGAGAATTGGTGATAGTTTTCTCCTGGAAGAAGTTTAGCTGTTCGGAATTTCTTTCTATATGATTCTGAGTTCTTTTCATATCTCACAAGCAGTGCCTGCTTCAGGATTTCATAATCTTCCTGGTCATCTCTTGAGAGCTTCAAATATACATCGTAGGCAACACCTCTCAATCCCTGAGATAGTTTAAGACTCCACTTTTCTTTCACTAAGCCATAGGTAGTGGCAAGTCTTTCGTATCTATCCAGGTACGACTCAATGGCGTCTTCTTTCTCAACAAATGGGTCCTGATGAAAATTCATGGCCCCACTTGAGGTGCTCTGGCTGGAGCTACTCTCAGAGTGAGGTGAGCTACCACCATTATTGCCAGTAGTTGCCTGCATTTCAAGCTCTTTTAATCTCAGCTGATGGTCTCTCACTGCTTGTAATTTCCTTTCCTCAGCTTCAATTTTCTTTGCCTCATTTTCAGCCTCCCATTTCTTGGCTTCAATTTCTAATCTTTTGGTTTCTCTCTCAGCTTCCAGTCTTTTGTCTTCTCTCTGGGCTTCCAGTCTTTTGTCTTCTCTCTCAGCTTCCAGTCTTTTGGATTCTCTTTCAGCGTCCAGTCTTTTGGCTTCTGTCTCTAATTGCAACTTTCTTTCTTCCCTATCCATGTGTTTGTCCACTTCTGTTGTGACATACTGAGTAAGAGCATCATCTGTCATGTTTAATTCCTTACCCATCTGCATGATCGCAGTCCTGAACTTCACTAGATCAGCCATGGCGTTACTTAGATAGGGTATGTAAATTTTACTATATCCAAATATTATAATTAAACTTAATTAATTTAAATGAACAAATAATTTCCGTGCAACTTTGTGAGCATCAACTATTTACTGAGTACTAAATGGTACTCCTACTAAGAAAACAAAAAAAATCCTATTATATAATTTTTTCAAGAATTTGTTTCTTCAGTTATCTATGGGTGGCACAAGATAGAGTTAGTAGATAGATGAATAGACTAAGTATGGCTCAAGGTATATATAAATATCCCAGGAACGAGCCCCCAGTGCGGCGTGAGGTTTTATTTGGCTCTTAGATCAGTATAGTACTGACAATTTCAGAAATAGAATTTCTGCAGAAAATGGTGAAGTCCCAGTGTCTGAGAGAACTACTGGTATCACAAATTAGTTACGGCTGTGAATGTTCTGATCTCGAAAAATTAGTAGAGAGGAGACCGACATAACTTGCCACCTCCGCTGTGTAACTAACTGTGATATTAAGACAAGGAAACAGATTTTACTTAACAATGATAAAATTGACAAGTCGTTCAAATACAATTTCCTTATTATTTATTTAGTATATACACTATCTACTCTTGTGCTGAAGGGTGAATGTTTGAAAAAAAATGGAATGTAATGGATTTGTAAGTTTACATATGATTTACAAATATTTATATAGATATCTAAATATATTACAACAAGTTTTCCAATTATAGGAACAAAAAAATTATATCAGCTGTGCTGTTATTCAATTATAGTACAGGTATCAGCTGGGCTGTTAATTACGTCTATAACAGTTATTAGCTATGCTGTTAATCTTTGTCTCTTGCTATGCTACTCAGTTTTTCGTCACTGACAGTTTCTATGCTCACAATGCTGACAGAAATGGTACTAATGTGTACTCATCTCTTAAAAGTTCTGTCCTTCTTGGTTTGGTTGACACAAAACACCCGCTGTTCGTCGTTTCGTTAGCCCACCCAAGACTGAGGGGGACTAAAGATGTATCTCAGGTACAATCTCTGTGCTCCTGTGAAGTTCCAGGCAGCTGGATTGACTGGACATACGACCTCAGGTTTGATGACACGAATAAAACCTGTAACAAGGAAAAATAGGGGCTAATTTCTGTCCTCAAGCCCACCTATTTCTATTGTATATGATATTAGCGTGTCTCAGGTGTCTGCATGTAGGATGAATGACAACATGGCTCAGTATGATTTAGCAATAGCGAGACAAGACAGGTGTCTACTTGCACAACATTCTTTCTGATAAACTAATACATGGATACATTCAATAATATAAATTCAATACATGAATACATCCAATAATATAAATTCAATACAAGAATACATTCAATACATGAATACATCCCATAATAAATTCAATACATGAATACATCCCATAATATGTACACCTAGGTGTGATACAACCATTTCCTTCCCTCTATAGTATACCAGGCCCTCTCTGACAAGTGCTATAATATATCCTAACAATATTGTTGTGTTCTGATGATAGGAGTATATGCGACGAGGACTGTTTGGTTGTATCAGGTTGGAGTTATATGGGACAATAGATTGGAGTTAGATGAGACAATAGATTGAGTCCTAACAAAGACTGTTTTGATTATATTTCAGTTGGTTTTATCTGAGATAATAGACTGAAGTTATGTGAAGCAATAGATTAAGTTATAGGAGACAATAGATTGAGTCCTAACAAGGACTGTTTTGGTTATATTGCAGTTGGTTTGAGATAATAGATTGAAGTATAGGAGACAACAGGTTGAAGTATGAGTCCTATTAGTCTTCGTCTTCACCAATCCATATCAGGAAATACAATCATTATACCTAATTCCCCAAGATACAATCAGTAACCTGATACGTTCATATTAAAACAATATATGTTAAATATAGGGCACAATGGGCTAATCACCTGTTTGCCAAGTCACTTCGATTACGTGTCCGCCCATGGGCCTTGTGCACTTGGGTACCCTCTACACCTCGTTTCACGGGGTAGAAGAGGTTCCGATTATGAGATGAGATGAGATGTTAAATATATATATATATATATATATATATATATATATATATATATATATATATATAAATATATATATATATATATATATATATATATATATATATATATATATATATATATATATACAGGTGTATCTGCTGTAGGCCTATTTTCCTACCAGTTTATAGTAAATTATATTTACCCTCCAAGATTTAAACAGGCCAGATTTTGGCTCGACTTAGCGAAGCAGGCTGCAGGTCAATGCTCTCAGGTAAGCTATAAATCAAAGTTGACAGCTCCTCTCACACAGTCGGTCGTCTCTGGCTTCGTGTTCGGTGTTGCGTGTTTTAGCATAAAATCTCGCCCGATTATATAGGCAGGTAAAGTAACTTCTACTGGTTAAGGAAAGCGTTTGGTTGGTTCCTGGCGGAGCAAGCTGATTGGTGGTCTGTAGTTTCGTCTTATGCTCGTACAGCCTAATTTTATTCAGTTTTCTTCCGCCATCTTGCGTGAACAAGATGGCCGTGACCCACATCCGAAAAAACAGGGCTTAAGTTTTTTCCTGGCGTAACTTCTTGTAATTTATTCCGGCTCAGCAACTGTGCGTTGATTGGCTGGGCTCTCGACATAGGGATTTAACAAAGTAGTGGGTTTACACAACTCGTTCCACGACACCAGCAGGGGATGAAGAAGACGTGGAATGATCTTGAGCTGATGGCACGGGACAGGAAGACGTGGCTTAAGATTGTTGAAGGCTTATGCTTCTATGAATGGTGAAAGAAGAAGTAATCCAGTCCCAGAAATCACGACAGCACATAACACATTATGTCTGGACATAAAACTCGGATGCCATACGTTTATCTCCATAAGCGTTATCTCACCTCAGGTGGAGTGTAATCTATGGTATTCCACGTCTTGGGATATTTCACACATAATCTACTGCTTAGAATGCATCGCGTGTAATCTATGAGCTTCAGATGCCCATTAGACTGGATCCAGAAGACTTCAGTTGTTAAGTTCCTGTGAGAAAAATTAATGGACAGTTACTGATGATACGCTGTTTCCTGTGATAGCTGCATGACATTTACTGTAAATTGCGGCATAGAAGTCAACTTATTGAGATTGAAAAAGAATATGTTCAAAATTTGGGGTGAACTAATGTTGCGAGTATAACTTGCGAACTTTAATTCTAAGTCCAAATTTAAATTTTGCTTCACGGCTATGGTTGAGTTAGAAATATATATATATATATATATATATATATATATATATATATATATATATATATCAGAACCTCTAGCCGGGTGGTGGAAGGTGCTAGCTGGCTACCCCCGCTCGTAGGGCTATACCACTGCCGTGTGGATTTACTATAAAGCTGACTCGTATATGCTAGAGGATGGCCACACGCACACTGGCTGACATAACGAAATAACACAGCTTAACAGCTACAATCCCTTTTATTGAATCACAAGACCACTTAGCCAAAACACGACCATGAGGAATATATACCTTGTAATGAATGAATACATAATCACTACTAGCTAAACCTTAGTACAACTTCAGGCAAAATGGCGCCGAACTACTCCAATGTGAGTCCCACTCGCATAAACGGCGAAAACAAGTCTAAGTCATAAAGACGATTAATAACTACCAAAAATCGATCGGACTTACAAACTGCCGGTCACAAAATACACCAGAGAGACTAACTAACTCTCAACTATTGGCACAGGACAAGGCACTAATGGCGAAACGATGTACTCCGAAAAAACTATATCCCAGGGTAGACAGAAATTGGCTAGTAGCGAACGTCCATCCAGGACGACAGTTCAGCCCGCAATACCCCGCGACTCCGTTGGCGCCTAAATTTCCCGCCGGTCACATGACCTCAGTCGTTCGTCAACTTTTGTCAGCCAAACGGACGCTTCCGAATGACTTGCTCGATATACGAACAAACGGTGACCCGTACAGCTAAATAGCGCTGTGACATCCAACCTCCCACCCTTAAGAAAGAAAACGGAGTTTTCTTTCCTCCAGAGAATGGTTAGCCCCGACCTCATCAGAGGTTCGAAGACCTATCTGCCGCATCACAGCATACCTTCATATGTCCTGACCGTGCCATTCTTGTCCCATACCAATCTGACATATACAAAGTTGGTAACATGGACAAAATTTAAAATTGAGTACCAAACCTGTCACCCGAGGTAATGGCAACCTGAAAAATAACAATATTTGCCTCACCTAGGTATCTACGTACACGTCCCATAGGGTAACTAAATATCTGTATCATACACTCCCGTGCTCTTCCTTACAGCTACCTAATCAACAATCTGCCTTTATGGCGACATTATGTCCACATACATACTCTTTACAAGGACTTATGATGTTCGCACATAAAAAGGAACCAACTGTATACAATTTGCAGTTACTTGCTAAACAATGTCATATATAAAAATATATATATATATAAAAATAATACTAATAATACACCTCGAGGGACGCTCCTGTCCTTTCCAAAAATTACTATCGGGACAGGGCTTCTGCTACTAACATTATGGACTCCCTCAATCGGAAGAATGATAAAATGAAACTGCTGCAGCAATAACGCCCAGCGTGTCAACTTTGCACTGGTAGATTTAGCCGAATGCAGAAATAGCAATGGTTTGTGATCTGTTTGGAGGAAAAAATGCGCCCCCAACAGGTATCTTGCCAGCTTAGAAACAGCCCACACAATAGCAAGGCATTCCCTCTCGATAGTGGAGTACCTTGTTCTGCTGGCAACAATTTCCGACTGACGTACAACACCGGATGGAGTGACCCACCATGGTCCTGCATGAGACAGACCCCAATGCATACCGATGAAGCATCGGTGTGTAAAATCAGTGGTCTGCCTGGCAACCTCAAGATAGGTTTCTCGGAAAACACTTTTTTTTATCCTACCCAGTGCTTCTTCCCATTCCGGGGACCATTTTACTTTATTTGGCTGCCCTTTCTTGGTAAGTAAGCGGCTCAGCCATAGTGGAAAAGTCTGGGATAAACTTATTATAAAAATTAATAAGTACTAGCAAACTCTTTGCCTGCCTCTTCGTCTTCGGCACCTGCAACTCCAAGATCTTAGTCACTGTGCTATCTTATGGTTTAATTACGTTGTGACCGACAATGTGGCCCAGGAAGCCCAGCTCTGCGTAACCGATGGAAACTTTGGTCGGGCGAGCAGTGAGGCCATGTGTCTTTAGATACTTTAACACGGCGAACAGCCCCTCCATATGCTGCTCCCATGTGTCGTGGAACACGCAGATATCATCGATGTAAGTAATTACATCGTCTCTGTGACCTAGTAGCTTCCTCATAATTCTCACGAAGGTGGCGGGTGCATTGAATAGCGCGAAACACATATAATTAAATTGAAAAAGCCCTCTTGGTGTTGCAAATGCCGTGAGGGGTTTTCCAGCTTCGGATAATGGAACCTGCCAATACCCCTTGATAGATCTAACGTACTGAAAAAAACTAGCATGCGAGAGTTTGGTCAGAAGCTCCTAGCCGGGTGGGGGAAGGTGCTAGTTGGCTACCCCCGCTCGTAGCGCTATACCACTGCCGTGTGGATTTACTATAAAGCTGACTCGTATATGCTAGAGTTTGCTATAGCAAACGTCAAAGTTTAGAGAAAAGTGGTCTGACTGTATTATACGCTTTCGCAGTAAGCTGCGATATACTGCATCCGCATACAGTTCTAGCCGACTGGTAGTCTACGACATCTTTAGAGGTCAACATATACGACGAAGTTAGGCCTAAGCCAGAGTTGTGAGCTTAACATCGTGAGGTCGACATACAGGCTGCATTTCACGGGTACGTTTACCAATGTAGTTTTTATAAGAAATTGGTTTAATATTGTTGTTATAACATCACCATTATGATGTCTTATACCGTTAATAGTTTTAATGTTTAATTGTATGTTAATGACTCCTTTTTCTTCTGTTTGTTCTACCCCCTTTCAACTCCCAAAGGAGCATATGCTTTCAACAACCAGATACCAAGTACTCTTGTCTCGTGCCATCAGCCTAAGGTCTTCCCATGTCTTCTCCATGTGTTCTTTGATCTTCCTCTACCTCTTTTACCCTGGGGACTGCAGTGTTGGACCTGACTTCTTTTGATCTCCATATATTTCCCAGTGTATTAAAAGCTCCTCTAGTCTTTTGTATTCATGTTTTGATACCATTGTCTGTCCCTCCAACTGTGTCTAAATTGTTGCTAAGGTATATGTATGTTTCTGCATCTTCCGGTGATGTTTCTTTCAGTACAATCTTGTTATCATTCCCTGTTTTTATTCTAAATAACTTAGTATTCTCCCTGTGAATTTTCACACCCACTTGCTGTGATCTCTCATCACGTAATTTAATTTTGTCTTGCATCAGATTACAGTTAATGGAGAGAATTGCTTCAGTGTCTATTGGTTGGGGTCGTCGATGTTTTCATAACCCAATCTATAGCCAAACAGGAAGAGGAATGGCGACAAAAGACATCACTGTCGTACTTCAGTTTTTATCCCCAGTGTTCGACTGCTTCACTTACCATCAATTTTATTTTACACTCATTTTTATTCTAATGCTTTTTTCTGTACAATCGTTCAGTATCTATGTTTAATAAAACAAAACCAGTAAGAGAATGCTGAACATATTGACAATATGTTTATGTGGGAAATGTTTGTACACCTAGGAAAACAAAAAGAGCCGCATGTAAGTTTCCAGGTGTATCTGAAAAGACTAAGAAAGAATATGACTACTGTCCCTCAGGCATGTCGTAGAAGGAGACTAATATGAGGTTGTATGTGGGGCAGGCAACCTCATCATGTAAGACAAATTGCTGCTGAAACCACTGCTGCTAGATGGTAATATTTACAGATGCCCTGTTAGTAATAACAGGCGGGAAGGCCAACATGTTAAAAGATTGAAAGATCTGATTTTTTTTTTCTTAACCAGCGGCACTTGGGCTTTCAGCCCTTCGGCCCAATGACATGTCATTGCGAGGCTGAGGAACCTGAGGACTTTCCTTCCAGCCCGGTCAGGAGCTTCGCTCCTTCCCATCCACAGAGGGTTTATCACAGGAGCCGTTCAGGTTATTCAGTCAAATCTCCGGTCGTAAACATTCCTTCAAACGCCGACGCCCGGGTTTGAACCATGAACACCTGGTCGCCAGTACAACGCCGAAGCCATTACACCAGCGTGGCTCCCGAAAGATCTGATAAACTCACTTGAAAGCCTGACCAAATGCTGCAACAAGTGCACAGTCCAGTGGATACCAACCGATTGATACATTCCAGGCAATGACGAGGCAGAAAGACTTGCTGAAGAACGGGGGTCGCTACAACAAAATGATTTAGGGACATTTTATGAAATGGCTAAAACAAACCATAAAAGCCACATTTAAGTCCAAATGGCTAAAACAACCATAAAAGCCCCATTCAAGTCCAAATGGCTAAAACAAACCATAAAAGCCACATTAAAGTTCAAAAAGAGCACCTAATCCATGTAAAAAATAATGCCTATTGCCAGCTGTCTAGGCGAGACCAAGTCATCATTTTCAGCTTACGCACTGGACACAAAAGGTTGAGGTACCGTCTATATCACAATTACAGGATTGGTCCAACAGATAAATTACTCGTGTGGCACCAGCCCCAAGACAGCTGAACAATTTCCCCAGCCCTGCCCAACTTACAGCAGTGAACGGAGTAGCAGATGGCAACAACCCACTTCTCTCCACAAAAAGCTGTTTGGAGATGTCAGGAACCTTAAGCTGACTACTGCCTTTATTAGAGTCATTAATGTGGAAGTCTGAAGGTAAACGATGAAGAAGGAGAATGTGGATGCTTGGTGTAGGCTTCATGTAAGGGAACCTATTACAGTGATGGTGCCACGCTCTATAAGGAGCACAACGGAAGATATTGATATAGTACTTACTTAGTCATCCCCCTTCTACCGTGAGGTGTAGAGGTTTGGAAGAGAGAGCGCCAGACTATCCTATCGGCTATATAGATGAAAACAAAAACAGCAAAAAGTAAAAATGATAGCCTTTATTAAAAAGACGCTGCTGTAATGTTTAATTTGTTTCAGTAATTTTAGGTTTTTTTAAAACTACAAACAAATTAAAAAAAAACTATAGTTTAGTGAAACAAAATTGTATTTTTTACTTTTCCAGTAAAATTAAAACAATGCAAATAATTATAAATCCTGAGAAAGATTATACTAGTCTTTGACTAACTTATGTAAAACAAAGCAGCGAAATAGTAAATAGTTATTGAAAAATTATTGTACTTCTCAACCTTTACTTAAAAACAAAACGAGTAACAGAATAGTAAGGGGAACAATCTAATTGTAACATTGAATGTAATATAATAAACCAGACACTAAAAAGAATTCTCTAACACTACAAGAATCAACAAAGAAAACAATAAAACCTATGTATGACTCCCTTGCTGTGAAGGAAGGACACAGCCAAAACTACGTCGTTCATAAAGAACCTGCAACAACAAAAATTGAAAGGTGGATGTTTGGTTTCAAGAAAGTTCAGAGATCGTACTGGTAAGTTCAAGCCGTGAAAAACCTTTTCAGCACATACGTAACATTTCTGTTTGTCAGTGTTTTGGGCTTAGTTTTTCTTTTCATTACTGATTCATTACCCTTCAGTTTTCCAATAAGCGTAGGCGTTTAACAAACGTATACTACATCTTCCTGTCGTCTGTTATCAGTTCAAGGTCTTTCAATGTCTTTCTCATCATTTTTATTTCTATCTCCAGTTGTCTTCTCCATGTACTTTTGGTCAATCTCTGCTTCTGTTACCATTGGGGATTCCCCAACAAAAACTTCCTGGTAATGCTATTATTAGGTTTCCTCAATGTGGCATATGTATGTACATCGTCATCTTCTTGTCTCTTGTTCCCTGACTTGATCATTGAATGAGCCTTAGAAATGCAAATATTTCTACTATGCAGTAAACATGTGAGTTATATACAGAATTACATGTAGACGTTGCAGTAAAACATGTATTTTCGAAACTGTTCAATGTCTTCGTGACCGGTTTTGCCAACGTCTTAACATCTCTAGGACATCCTAGACACCTGCAACCATCCATTTCCATAACTCAGGAGTCAGGAACCCCTTGACACCCGGATTACTGCAGTCATGTCATGTTCCACTGATGACATAAGTCGTTCAGTTTAGAACAACGTTTATACTACCACGCGGGATATCTTAAGACTGATTGTCTTAACACCCTGAATTCATTTGTCGGAGGCAACTGTCATGACCTTCTGTATCCACTTCTTTTTTATCACCATTTTATTTCTTTGCCACTTGTCTCTCTCCCTCTCAGCCACTCCGTTTTATTCATTTGGAGTCTTTAATTGTATTCACGCACTATTTTATTACCCGGATCTATCTCTGCTGCCATCTTGTGTATTCGGATTTTCACAGACGTTTTAGTGGCGACTTCAAATTCGTGTCATTATAATCTTTATTTATTTATTTGTTATATGTAACTTTGTTCTCGTTTGCTTTCTCTTCTGTTTTCGTTTGTTTTCCCTGACGAAGACATTATGACCGTAACGTAGGAAGCTGTCTTTGTCTCAGTACGACGCACTATTTTAAGCATATCATGTGATAATTACTATTACGTGTCACATGATCCATGCAATACGCAAAATTCGTGAACAGTTGAACGCTGCAAAAATTATACCCCTCATTATCTGTTGTCGTTTTTAAACACTTTTATTTAATTTGACATGAGTGTTCTTTGGATATTTCAAACCATTGAGACTTTGGTTCACTAGGTTTTAGATGACATAGAAAGCTGAAATATTACACACTTCTCTCTGTTGGTGTAAATTTTACACTATCAAAATTTGAAGGAACCACGAGTGACCTGTCCCTGGGCTGCCATAGATAAACTTGAAGTCGAAAAAGTCATAATTTTTACAAGACTACAGCTGTGCAATGAGTACAGAACTTAGTGACTTTGCACATACAATTGTGAACAAGATCAGAGAACCTGTTTCTATTAACATCGTCCTATGTAGACTGATAAGGGTGGATTTAGGCTAAATGATAATGGTGCGCCACAATGCCAGGTACGTTAGCTCCGTATAAGATTGACGACCACTTGCCACCCCTATCGACACCTGGTATTAAAGTGCAAGATGTAGGTGTCTTCTCTGATTTTAGGATGTTGCTGTGTATGTGGTAGTAGAACAGTTCACAGGGTATAACACAGGCAACATGATGTGTAGAGTCATAGAAATGGAAACTTCGTTGTATAATTTTTTCCATTTATTGCACGCCACAAAACAGTCAGGATATTTATATCATCAACATAGTTCAACGAGTTCAGCATTCAAAATCATAGAGTTCTAGTTCGTGAAGCTGTATAAATAATATATATAAATTCTGCAACAGTGTCAGCTGCAGATCATCACTGTTCATAGACAATAATAAATATTCCCTTTCTGATGCTAGCAGATCAGATGTATACAATCAGTCCGTTTACTGTCTGCACGTGAATAGCATACATGGATTACAGGTCAGCTCGACCTTTATAATGTTTCTAAGTCTAACCATCTGACTTGGACGTGATCTCTGATATAACGAATCCTGGAACACAGACAATAGTCTTGTTGGTTGTCAGGAAATATTCTAATCCACATATATAAATTATTAGGTAAATATGAAGCCTAACAAATAAAATTAATAAAGAGAAGAGCAATGGTAAAATAACAGTGCTGTCACAAAGAATGTACTCGAAATCCCCCTTGTTTTCTGCTTCGTCTGCAAATTGTAACGCTTTCACGTTGATATAAAAGCTTACTGTATTATTACCCGCCTTCTTCAATGAAACGTGTGCTGCATTTCTAAGAAAAACATTGAGACGTACTGCGTAATGACCTAAATTAATCCTAACATTAATTATATTACGTTACCAAAACGAACGAACAGATGGACAAAAGGATAGCGAGAGGGGAGGGCTGAAAATCAGGAACGCATGCAACACGCGACGCGCGATATACAAATGCTGGCATCACGCGTGTAAGTCTACAAGCACTAACTTTTTCAGACGGACAGTGATAAAATACACTACCCTTTCCCAGAGTTAGGTTTATAAATCATAACAAACTCTTATTAGAAAAGACAACATTAGATGGGTTTACGTTTGAACACATAACAGTACCCAGACAGCACATCTTCGAAACAGGAGGTAGAAGAAATTGCATATTTTGAACGCAGCCACGTAGCTCCTTTAAATTAGTATTTTTGGGTTCCTTAGGGCTTGCTGACAAATAATATGTAAAACGTTACGCAAATAGTCCAGGAATTAATAAATTATACCCAAAATAAAATATTGGGGGTGCCTGACAGCATAAAATCATTTCTGCTCATAAGATTTTTTTTTTAACGTGTTTGAAAAAAAATTTACGTTACAGAAATAGCCTACCATGTAAACTTCAAATTGATTGGAGCGCAACAAATGAAAGCCTAACCACGATTGGTCGGGCTATAAATACTATCTTGGTTGTTAGGGGAGACGGGAAAAGATAACATTTTTTCAAACACTTGTCGAAACGTGGCTCATTGGCCAGTCTCGCTGATATACACACTTGGGAGCGTTAGTTCGAAACCACTTGTTTAAATACACTTGATAAAGCATCAGTGCGTTGAAGCCAGCTTATATTTGGCTCAATAAAAGCCTGGAAGATAAGCAGATGAAAATTTGTGCCAGTTTGTGCCAGAATTCATTGCTAATCAACGTATCTGTGTTATTCGTATGAATTGTGGTAAGCTTGAACCATTTAATATCTTTTAATGAAAATTGAATGTGAATTGTTGATTTATGCCTGTATATATATGTGTAGTTCAGTGGCAAACGTGAGGTAAAGCCTAAAATGCTCCAGCCTGAACGGAGGGTGTCGGAGAGAAGTAAAACGGCATGGAATGGCCAAACAGTACACTGACACCTGGATGATTGACTAGAAAGAAATAATGCTGGAAGTGCAGAGGCGTAGTAACCATTAAGAAGGGTAATACTGGAATAAAGTATTTCAAATGAAGCTGACTGTTGGCCTAACGCTCTGAACGCAATGTTTGTGCTGTATTGTGATCAGTGTAAAAGAGAATATAAATTAGTTATGAAGTAGAAGGTACATCCTTCTTGATTTCAGGGACAGTGGTCTTGATGGTACTGAGCAGCATCTGGTCAGAGATTTGCTGAATCCAGAGTCGGACAGCATACTCCTTGGTCCTTTTAGCTATCAGTGAGGTGTCTCCTGAGCCCAGAGGAGAATTCGAGCAGAGGAGTCCTTTCCTGCCGCCATCACTCAAGATAAGCAGAGTTGGCCAGCTGAGCTCAACATTATGTCCCCTCATCTTGAAATAACTTTATAAAAATACTATTCAGAGGGGAATTTACTTGTCTTAAAATCAGGAACTTTGAACATCTCAAATACTGGTCCCTAAAGACAAACTATTGAAGTCATGATGACAAATACCAACAGAGCTTGAACAAAACAAAACCAGTATTACCTCATTTTACTACTACACAACTGACACACATAGAACATTTGTAATAATATATGTCACTACAATATTCATATTAAATACATTCTGTACATAACTTGTAATTTAAATTGATTGTGATTCCTGGTTCCCTTGTAGTTGAATCAGGACACATATTCATTCATGCCAGTAATGAATACATATTGTTATTCGAAAGTTTATCAGTGACTCTTTTAAGATATCTTTGTAGAATGTTATATGTATGTGAGTGTCACAGTGTTGTCAAGAGTAGTGGATTAAATTAAATTGTTTATCTGTCTGTTGTTGTGACTTACACTTCATCATACACATACCCTAGACACATAACGTAGCATCACACTATTCCAGAATAATTCTGACTGAGATATATAGATATGTGGTAGCAAGTAAGGTTATCTATAATACACTACTCTTAATAGATATAGATACCTTCACAGCTGATCTCAGTCAGTACACTAAGTTCCCTATAAGTATTTATAACATCCCACTTCACCACATTGGTCTAGAGCGACCCATATATATATAACTAGTTCAGGTATAAAGATACCGGTGACTTAATCCTAGTCAAAGTACCTCTCCATTTTGGATCACACAGGCGAGCAAAAAGGCGACAAAATGACGAACCTCTAGATGATAGCATAAAGTTCGATACAAGAGGAATTACCTTATTTCGGAAAATCAACCATGAACATATGCCTCCAGGCAGGCTTGAATAATACTGGGAAATAGTCTAGTTAGCTAACTAACTCACAAAGACAACGTATTTCCCTCAGAAAATCACAAGACGCAGGTCGCGTCTGCTCGCTACTTAGCCCATTTCTAAACTCCCCGAGCTGGCCGGAACAACAAACGAAAACCAAGTCGAGACATGCGCAGAACGACAATCTCTGAGTCGCCGTTCACAATAAGACGATTCTAAGAACATTCGAGATAAAAGTCTTACACAGTCGCGCCTTTTATGGTCATGAAAAGAAGCGTTAAGACAGGTTTTCAGACATCTACCATAGTTGACTGGTACTACCAAATAAGGAGATGTGGTCACGCTTCGTTCAAGAAATTATAGACCGAACGTGTCTCTATACAAGAGGAGGTAAACTCCTAAAAAATAGCAGTATCAATATTTCGGGTTCTGTCCCTTTGACTGTAAATATATATAATATACATTTCAGTCAAAAAATGATCATACATACGAAAAATGTTTATACAAACGAAAAATAATAATGATCCGTGCGTAACATTACCGCACCCTCCCGGGAAAAAAAAATGAAACATTTTTTTTTTTTAAATCCTGGAGCCAGAAAAAAATCTAGGCTCCTAACGCACGTATGATGCGCGGATATATACCTAACAAATTAGCTCAACGCATGGAGCGACACTGAGATCATATCTCAGATCCTTAGAGAAAAAATTTATCTAAGTATACGCTTATATATTCCAGGAAGGTGCCACCAACACACGCCACAATGATGGCAACATCATAATGAAAATCAAATTATTCTCATACCAATATATGAAATTAAATATATTATTATGGTATCATACAATGTGTTGCAAATAGCGGTGTAATTTACTAATATACCGCACTATATTATTACATTATATAAAGCAACAGTAATTAATAAGTAATACATGTGTTGATCTTCGTTGACATAAAACATTCAATAGAAGAAGATGTGGACATCATCCGCTCCCAATCTAGGACAGGACTTGATATCCTCAAAGTTCCACAATAGACATAAACTCGCAGACTTCAATGATGTGCTGCGAAAATATCAATAACACAAATTTTAAAGACAACTGGTAAATCTCCTAATACAATCCTGAAAATAATTTATTTAAATGTGGCCGAGTGATCTTTTGGCCCGTATATCACTAACTAAGCCTTCTTAGATAATTACATGGTACAATGTTATAAATTCCGCCCCAAAAAAGTGAGAAAAAAAAATCTACTAACATGTCATTATAATATTGGCTTGTATATCAGGAAATATATATGACAGAAGAATCATGTGGAATCGTGTGGACATCTGGACAGAATGTCTGCCATCACATTATCCGAACCACGGATAGCTCGAACCGAGAAATGAAATGGTTGAAGAGCTATGGCATAACGAGTGGACCTCGAGCTCTTCAAGTTTTTGCTCTGAATAGCAGTAAGCGCTTTCTGGTCGGTTTCCACAATGAAATGTGCGCCTAGAAGAAATCTTTGTAACTTCAGAATAGACCATACCATAGCCAATAACTCACGGTCTAAAACCGAGTAATTCTTTTCTGCAGCATTTAATTTCCTAGAGATATACATCACCGGATGCAGAGTATCAGAATACTCCTGCATTAGTGCTGCCCCAATCCCAGTTGACGAGGCGTCACTCCGAAGAACAAAAGTCTTCTCAATAGTAGGTAACCTAAGAATAGGTGGAGATGAAAATAGGGCTTTAACCTGGTCCAATGAGGATTGACATTCTTTAGACCAGCGGATCAGATTAGGCGACCCTTTCTTCAATAAAGTAGAAAGCGGTGCCATAATGGAGGACAGATTCGGAATGAATCGTCCGTAGAATTGGATCAAACCTAATAGACTCCTTACTTGTTTCTTCGTCTTAGGGACCGAAATGTTAAGTATTTTTGAAACATTGTGGTCCTCTGTCTTTAAAAGACCACGACCAACACGATGACCTAGGAAAGAAATCTCACTAAATCCTATAAAGGCTTTAGAGGGTTTTGCAGTCAAGTTATACTCGCGAAGAGTGGACAGTAATTCGTATAAACCCAAATAGTGATCTTCCCAGGAATCACTGAATAGACAGATATCATCTAGGTATGCTATGACATCTGTACGATATGCGAGAATTCGCCGCATCATGCGTACGAATGTAGCAGGGGCGTTCATAAGACCAAAAGGCATGAAATTCCATTGGAATAAACCCCTAGGTGTAGAAAAATCTGTGAAAGGTTTGGCACGTTCTGTTAGCGGGACTTGCCAATAACCTTTAGACAAATCTAGTTTGGTAAAGAATCTAGAATTAGAAAGTTTATTGAGTAGCTCTTCTAATGAAGGCATAGGTTCAGCATCGAACTTCGTAACTTGGTTCAATTTGCGATAATCTACGCAAATGCGAATGTTATTATCCTTCTTTCGAACAATAACCATAGACGAAGAGTATGCTGAAGTGGATGGTTCAATGATTTCCAAACGCATCATTTCATCCAATTCTTTTTCGACTTGAGACTGGAAATGGATAGGTATTGGATAGGGTCTGACTCTGATAGGATTATGATCAGTTAGCACAATGTCATGTTCAATGACATGTGTGTGTCCCGGGATGTCTGTAAGAACATCCTGAAATGATTGCAACATCGAAGAAACTTGTCGATGTTCCTCAGCGGAAAGATTTGGAGAAACGGACACGTTTTTCCAAGATTCCGTAGAATAAAGTGGGACCATAGAAAGAGGAAGATTGACATCAGAAAAAGTAGTTTCCTCATCCTGTATAACTGACAGAGATGAGTACTGACCATGAGGTGCTTGAGAATTGTCCGTAGCCTGGAAAATAGGCTGCAAATAGTCAGGTCTTTCATAAAATTCCGTGAGCATATTTATGTGGAAAGTTTTATGCTTTCCATCAATATCGACAACATAGTCGATATCAGAAATTTTGGAGACTATTGCATATGGACCTTTCCATGCAATTAGAAGTCTGTTCTCCCTTGAAGGAAGTAGAACGAGAGCTTTGTCACCTGGACAAAGTTGTCGTAGACATCTATTCTTATTTGCAAACTGCCTTGCCTTTTCTTTAGCAAATTCGGAAGATGAAGTTGCTAGTTTGCATGCCTCGATGATCTTTTGCCTAAGAGCAATGACGTACTCATAAGAAGATTGAGTTTCATCGCTAATATTATCGGCAGTGATTAGATCGTGAAGTAAAGACATAGGGCCGCGCGGTTGCGCGCCAAAAACAAGTTCAAAAGGGGAAAACCCTGTATGTTCATTGGGGACCTCTCTATACGCAAAGAGAGCCGCGGGTAAGACCCTGTCCCAATCCTGAGGATGATCCTCAGTTATTTTACCAAGTAAAGTTTTCAGAGTCCTATTTAAACGTTCGACCAACCCATTAGACATTGGGTGATAGATACTGCTGAGAGACCTTTTAATGTGTAGCATAGACATTACCTGTGACATAGTGTCTGATATAAGTTGAGTGCCATGGTCTGACAATATTTCTCCGGGAAAACCCAAGCGAGAAAATATCAGCCAAAGAGCGTCTGCGATATCAGCAGTTGAGATGCTCTTGAGAGGTATTGCCTCTGGCCAACGTGTGCACATATCGACACATGTAAGGATAAATTGATGTCCTCTAGCAGACTTAATTCTAAAAGGACCGATAATATCTATTGCCATTTTTTGAAAAGGGCGAATAGGAATGTCAGCAGCCTGGATAGGCGCAGCATGTCGTGGTCCTTTAGATTTGACCTCCTGACATACTTTGCAAGAGCGACAGTATATTCGTATGTCCTTGCTCACAAATGGCCAAAAGAAAGCCGCAAGAACTCTCGACTTTGTACGGGAAAAACCCATATATCCAGCACATTGCGAGTCATGAGCATGTTGCAATATTTGCAATCTCATGCTCTTGGGCACAAGAATTTGTGAATGAGTGGACGTAGTCGAGTCTTGTACCATACGTACAAGTACGCCGTTCTTCATAGAAATCCAAGATTTTCTATTAGTATTTTGATTAGGATCACCTTTTTTTGCTAGAATGAAGAATTTTTGTAAAGAAGGCTCTTCTTCTTGCAATTTGATAAATGAGTCACGTGTAATAGTCAAGTGACTATCTTGGTCATTTACTTCATCATTATTAGTTAATGAAGTTTGAGGTGGATCCAGAGCATGTGCTCTTGTGACCACCGCATTGGTAGCTTCAATGTTTTGCTCTTCCCAAACAGCAATCTGCTGTGGGGTACATTCCCTAACTCCGTGAATACGACCAATAATAAGGTCCGCAATAGGGTTTGGAAGTAGACACGCGTGGACCTCTCCCGTGAAGAAAGGAGTAGCAATGTGTATTATAGCAGTAGGATACTTTTCCAACGTGCCACCAAATGTGACACATTTGATGACCTTTCCTGTAGCACAGGATGGATCTACAAGAGATTGCCTAAACCCGACAGTAGTACATCCAGAGTCAAACAACACTGAGACTGGATTACTATTTACAAGCCCCTTATGTAATATAAGAGAACCTCTCTCATCATGAGCAACATTAGCAGGAAGAGCGGGCAAAGGATGACCACAGCTTAAAGTACTAACGGTCTTTGGGTCAAATAAAGTACTGCATTGGATACATTTATTTGCTCTACCAAAATCAAAAGATGAGCATCCGATAGCATTATGGTCTTTATTATCATTAACCTGTTTATCTACTCCCTGAGATTCTTGTTGAACAGAGTTTGTCTGTTGATATTTTTTTCTCTTATGTTGCGATCTACCGCGACCATTATTGCCTCTGCAATTATCATTAAAGTCCCTACTGTAATTTTTATCCTGGTTTGAGTTCCAGTTTCCATAACTGTCATTACCATCTCTATACTGTTGAGAACCTCTATTATCCTGGTATTGAGGTCTCTGAGAAAAATATTTTCCTCTATACCGATTACCTTTGTGAAAATTTCTAAAGTTACCCGGAGTAGAATAACGTGTAGTATTAGGATGTCTCCAGTTCTGGGAAGAAGAATCACCCTGGAATTGATTACTATGATTCTGGGCATAATTATGGTTACTCTTTTTATTGAAATTTTGCTGGCTACCCTGAAATTTACGCATAAAATTTGGGCCATAAGGTGCTGCCGAAGCAACTGGCAGACCTTCTTTTACTTTAGAGTTGCTAATGGTTATGTGAGGATGCGCAGTAACATACTGGCTACAGTATTCTTCCATTTCTTTTATGTTTTTAGGCTTACGCTCATGAAGAAAAGAAAGAAAGGATTCATTAACAGAAGACATAACCTTGTCTCTAAGTAGTAAGTCCGTAAGAGCTTCAAATGTACTCTCTGTCTTAGACAACTCAACCCATCGTAAAAAAGTAAGACGGATGCCTGAGATGAATTCAGAGAATTCAACTCCAGTTTCTGGTAACATGTTTTTAAATTTAAGACGATATCCGTCCTCGTTAAGTTGGTACTTCTTTAACAATGCCGCCCTGACAACCTCATAGTTGTTTTGTCAGGCACATCTACCATACTCAACAAAGTCAAAGCATCACCTCTAAGTATCTTGGACAGATGATAAACATATAATGTTTTATCTATATTATGCACATTACATGCACTTTCAAATCTATCTAGATAAAATGTTATATCATCGATTGAGGGATTAAATGCTGGTAGATTAAGCTTGAAATCCTTAGCATTAGTCTTATCTGACACCTTAGTTGCATCATTAGCATTACCAGCGTTCAATAACTTTAACTTCTCTAACTCTAAAGCTATGAGTTTTTCTTCATGCTCCATTTTTGCTTTTCTCTCATCAGCTTCTCTTTGTAACCTTCTTTCCTCAGCCCTATAATTTACTTTTCTTCAGCTTGTTTTTCTAATCTTTTATTTTCAGCTTCTTATTTCAAGTCTCTTATTTTCAGCCAGACTAAGTCTTTTTTCATTACTTCTCGTATTTCATCCACGTTTCTTTTGTTCAAGGATCTTTCAGGAGGCATTTGCTTTCTTTTTTCATTTAGGGCAGTTCCATTTGAATCTTCAAGTTCAAGGACACACTTTCATCTTCTACCTGGCATCTGCAGTTGTACGATTTACTCAGCACTTACGTATTAGAAGACTCTGCATATGGAGCTCATTCCGGGACCTTTATGTTCAGTCTCTTAGGGATTTTACCATGGCTTCTGATTTAACTTATGTAACTTCAATATCGGAACTACTTAACTCACATGGTTCATGAACAACCAAATGTCTGTGAGGGTCACAGACATGCACGGGGGGTTATTCAGCACGCTAATTGGCTAATATCATATGTTACACCTTTTAATCTAGCAACTCCAGATAGTTTGGACCTTAACTAGATAAGTGTCAATACAATTCAAGCCTAAAGGGATCCTAGGTACCATGTGAGTTCTAGCAGATGTCTTACTTGCTTTTACAAGGACTTCTTGAAACAGGAATTTAGTTGTATGGAATACATGCGATGTTAGTCATAATTTCCCTATTAGCAACAAGACAGTTCAGACTGTCAGCTTTAATCGTTATTGTTATGTTTTTCGCACTATCAAATCAGTGCCTCTATTTATAACTACCAGTTGATTTTATTCTCTGTGCAGTCTGTTTAGCGAATTCAGGAGTCATGGGTGACTTTCCAGCACTATACAATTTCGGGCTTAGTAACTCACGACTATTATGTTAAATTTTTATTACAGAGTGAAATGAGAGTTGTCAATTCCCATTAGAATGCAATTAGGTGCCGTCATGTTGTTCAGGCATGTTACAGATAGATCTGATACGCCCAACTGCGATGAGGAACATAATTGAAAATCAGTGCGATAAACATCTGTAGTATGTTAACTGGGAGTTGGGCATAAACACAAGAATGTGCTAAAAGACACTAACCAAAGGGATTTGCATAACTGGTCTACTAAACAAAGACAAAGCCTCATCAACCTAGTATTATCAAGTCTATGACCAGTTGATAATAAAAGAAGATAACCTCTGCTCATATTGAACATTTAGTGGTTATAAACAAAGGTTTTATGTAGTTGAATGCTCTGAACTGAATCAATGACTAATTCTAGATAATGTAACATAGTCAATGATTAATACGAAGAGCCTTCTGCTAAATTGCACAATAACAAGAGTCAATGTAAACCAAATAACAAACCAATGTCAAATACAGATAACGAAGAATTTTCACCAACTTATAATGTATATCAACTTATATAAGTGCAATAAAAGTAAAGACATCAACGTCAAACTCATGTAAAACAAGAAATATGATCTAGATCTAGACACTTGTAAACAATATTGCTAATAGTATGCAGAAGTTACAAACATAACATGTAACTACCACAGTTAGTGGCATTGAACAAAAATCATTAACCATAAGTGACTGTTATACCAAATAAGTTCACTATAAATGAGTGATAGTCGCACTGATACAAAATATGTCACAATTGTATATAGCTATAACTAGACGCGTATACAAAACGCTTCACAATGAATTATGGAACTGTCATTAAAACAAAACAAAGAGTTCTAGTGTCAAAACGGGTTTAAACTGAAACCATTTGTGAATTTACTAGTGACAAAGTCCAAAGTTCAAATGTCACGATGTATCTACAACAAGAGATCTTCAGGCAACTCATGCGTAAAAGAATCAAGACTATAGTGACAAAGGAGAACCGTCCCCCCCCCCCACCCCCCCCCAGGCACATTCGACGTCATAAGATAAGGGACAATAAGTGTATAAACACACCCACAAGTAAAAGCTGAATATACAAAGAAAAGATCGATCTTAAACAGATATCTTATCGAGAATTATAATAGACAGCACAATGCGGCGCATGTATAGTCACACAAACACAAACAAGATCTGAAAATAATAGGGGACTACAAAACACAAAGCTCTATCGACAATACCTGATAACTTTAGAGAAACAGAAAATACAATAAGAAAAAGACAAAAACAAAAAATATATACAAGAAATAAAAACTATAACAACACAACTCTGTCACAACTAAACATATATTATAGCAACGACGCATTGTCGCTTAAATTGAAAATTTCACAGTAAGGAAATTCCGCACAGTCCCTAACTACTCGAACGCCTTGAACAAACAGTAGACTTCTACTCTGTGAATAAATTACAAGTGGATATCTTCTTATTCTTTCGCAGCGAAGATCAACCGCCCATACCGAGAATAACGAATAACACACGGCTGTAATATAGAACATATATAAAATGTACTACTGAAATATCCAAAATATAGACAGGGAATACACAGCTGATAAACAAACGGTAGCCGAAAAAAGTGTCCTAAAGACTATTAACTGAACAGGCTCAAGCTAAGATTTTACTCTAAGGGTACAGAATGTTCACAATACTTTTGGCACAAAACAGTTCCACTTAAGCCTTCTATTGTGATCCACAATACGTGGTCAGAACAGTGATCAGAACAGGATGGTACCGGGTGATCTTAGGATAAAGATAACCCAACGTTCAATAGGGTAACAATACGCAACGTTGATCTCCATTCATCCGCCTCTCGTACAATACCATAATCATATGAACCTGCTCCAACCTAGTCTCTTTCCCAGACGAAGGAAATATGAGCTTCTGACCACAAAAGGAAACAGCTTCTGAAACTTGACCTTCTGAATCTGCAACAAGTGACACACTAAAGGGGGTTTTTACTTGGAAAGGGGGTGGGGGGGGGGAGGGGAGGCAGGTTGTTAAAACTTGGCAACAACGGGCACTTGTCCCTTCCTTCTTAACAAACCCAGATCCAGGTAAGAATCCATTCACGCTTCGGGGGGCTAGTACTCTTCCCCTAAAAGTGCAGACAAACTTCAATACCAATACAACTGCCGAGCAGCGGCCGGGTAGTTTCAAACAAAATATCAACAACTTGTCAGTAATCCCGGGTACAATGCAATAGCTTTCATCAAATGTAGTCTCCTCTTCTGGAGAAAGAACCCAAAAAAGATCATAACTTGTAGCGAGACTGTTGAATGCTTATGCACAAAGATGTCATGGGTTCGTTGACGACCTTGATAGCACAGCGAGGGTATCAAATCTAAACGCCAAACCATAAAAAGTACACCGTAACAAATGCCCAACAGAGCGTGGATTTTAGGTTACAATGACCAATACCCCCCTACGCCCACAATGCCACCACGTAACAATCATACACCCCCCACACCCTCAACCACCACAGAGTAGAACGACACTAACTTGCCAACCAAAAACCCATACACACACCCATACCTGTAACAACCCACTCCTAAGATTGGATACCCCCCCCCTCCACAGATTTTACCAATGTTGCAATGTAACTGGTACCCATACAGTCCCCGCAGGCTCCACTAACACATACCCCCGATAACGTGTGTAGACCCATACCCCTCTTCCCACAACTCCAATGTTATATGTTCCCCAATTACTCACCCCCCCAACAGACCCCCAACACGCAATAAACACATGCAACCCATCCCCACTTTAAAATCCTTACCCCATTCAACATACATCCCACATACGTCACAATTTCCCCCCCCATACAATTCATAACCCTATTTATTACACCCCCACGGTGATCCCCTGACAATATTCAAATAGTACCTTCAAGACCAAGCTCAACCCCCAAAAACCCCAGATCACCTTGGGGCAGCATGTTACCATTCGGATCGCAATATCGATTAACTATATTTCCCTCCTACCCCCAACCCACCCCCACCCCCCCCCCTATACATACAGATGTCACATATGAGCAATACTTCATGACCTCCACCCCTATTCCTGTCATAACCACCCCACACTACGACCCCACTCCCTCAGAATCCCATACATGCAAAACCATACTCATCACCCCAAATTGCCATCTGACCTTATAAAACTAACTCACCCCTAGCAGAATGTTCTCTAGATCTAAAAAAAATTACTCTGCGACTTCTAACCTCCATGACTAAAACTTCTTTATATCTGGCCTACTACCCCATAACCAACAAAACCATCAGCGCGAATTCAACACCTACATATAAAACGGTCTAGAGCGAAGCGCCATATACCTTTTTTAACTCACTCCCATACTCCATAAAATAATTTCGGTGACCCTCCTAATCCCTATCAAAAGTACCTCCTCAACTAAATAAACATCACCTATACCCTCTTTATCTCCCCCTACTACATAAAGGCTACCCCTTCTCCCATCCCCATTACATGATCCCCTCCCAACTCTACGTACTATCCACCCCCCCTCAGTACACCACCTCCTTAAAAAAACAAATCACTACCCCCAATAAAACACACTAGCCCCATCCTCATCAAAACTACCACCCAATCCTCAATTGGGAAATAGTCTAGTTCAACCCACATCCCCACCCACCTCTACACCTCCACACATATTTATCGCTTCATCCTAAAAACCAAAATCTCCTACTCCCAACAACCCAGGTCCCCCATCATTCTCGTCAACTAATAATCTCCCTAAAACAATAAACCGAGCCTCCAAAATAATTTCCCCCCCCCTACATCCAACAAACTACACGACAACTACATCACACCCCCCCAACCTCACACACCCCAATACCCAGACCCTCCAACCACAATCTCTAGACACTCCTTCACCCCATTCACACCCCCACCCCCCATTCCTATCCCCTACCACTCCAGACCCCACCAATCTCATCGGGTCCCTCCTATCTCAACTCCCACCATGGTCTACACCCCATCCCCTCATTCTCAAAATTGGCGCACCACCCTATGGCACAATACCAATAACCGTCCCAAACATCACCAGGGAAGATAAAAAAACAGTCTATATACCATGAGTTTCTGAGACTGGTAATTCCCCCAACACAAACCCCCCCCTCATCATACACCCCTAGCATACCCTGATCCCAGAGAAATTACATAGACCGAACAGTCCCTATACATTTCAATAGGATCCAATACCTCCCAAAAAAATAGCAGTAATCCATATTTTCGGGTTCTTATTTTTTCTAACCTTGATGACTGTAAAACTATCAACCAATTAAATCAGCATCCCACATTTCCAGATCATCAAAAACTCACAATCATCATTACATATACGAAAAATCTCCGTCCCCCCATATGTCCCCCCCACTACATACTAAACGAAAAATAAATAATCAATCCCGTGCGTCAACATTTCCTGAGACCTCTGCCCCTACATTCTTACCCTCTAAACAAAAACAATGAAAACCTCTGAGTTATTTTCTTAACCACAACTCCTCTTCCTGACCATCCCAGACACAGTCAACCAGAATCTCTAGCGTTCCCCAAAGATCGAGCTCACACGTATATTGACATGTCGCTGGATAATATAGCCTTCTAACACCACCTATTAATAAGCTATCAATCCTTTCAGTCAGGCGCCGGTCACCTTGAGACTACGATATCTCAGGAGAAGAGATCCCTTGTAAGGAATCTCAAATACACATCTCATCACATAACCCCATAAATTAGCGCCTACTATCATTACACAATGCTCACCATGTCAGTCCTCACGACGTGATCCTCCAACTAGCACTCCACAATGATCCCCCTCAACATCTAAACTAACCCCCTATCCAAAATTCATCAAATTATTCTCCCAACACTTTACAATCTTATATGTACACATATTACACTATATCTTGCGTTATGGTATATCATATACATGGTGGTTGTGGCATAACAGAGCGGGTGTACACATATTAATAATAAGAGTCCGCACTATTTTAATTACATTTATTATACGAAGGCGCAGCAGTTCAATCTAAAATAATTAATATAACATGTGTTGAGATCTTTCCGAGACTGACATAAAACTATTTTCTCAATTTCAAAAAAGGAGAAGATTCGTGGCATCATAACCGTCTCCCAAACTATGACAGACTCTTGGACTATCCTCACTAGTACACACAGAAGACTATGATACTCGCAATGGACACACATTCATCGCAGATTCAATGATGTGCAGCGAGGAAAATATCAGATGAACAGCAAATTCACTCTAGAGAAGCGCGCAACACTGATAGTTAAATCACACTCCTAATACAATTATGCCAAAATAATTTATTAGTTTAACATGTGGCCGAGGTGAATCTTTTTGGTGGAGCTCCTGTCATGAGGTATCACATAGGACGGAGCGACATTGCCTATCCTTACGTTAGTGGGATGAGATTCTATCGCATGGTACAGACTATGTTGGCGAATAAATTCGCCTCTCAGAAAGAGAGACTTAGACAGAACAACTCAGATTGACGTATCTACATGGTCCAGTATTATAATACAAGCATAGTGCACACTGTATATCAGGAAGACAAAATATACATTCATGACATAGAATAATCATGGTCCTGTAGAACTGCGAGCACTGTGGACATGCCGTTGGGACAGAATTTCGTGACCGCATCTCAACGCGAGTTAGGCCGAACCACGTGATGCAGCGAGCTCTCAACCGATAGAAAGTGAAAATGCACGGTTGAAGTCAGCTGAATGAGCGGCATAACGACGAATGTGTGAGCCTCAGCTAGACGAATCGTATCATGTCTCAACGATGTCCACGTTTTCTTTAGAGTGTCTCTCTGATCTATACACAAACGTAGCGTCACACTTCGTGGTGATATACAGAGAGCAGTGCTCGAGTTCTTTTTATGACTTGATGACGGTCAGTCCTCACACATGAACAACATCTGTGAGCTGCCTAGACACGTCAGAAATACATCTTGGTAAAGCTTATCAGTCACATATGACCATACCATGAGCCATTAAATCACCTGGTCCTTAAAACGCGCGTGATTGAATTCTTTCTGCTAGCAGCATTTAATTATCCTAAGCGCTAAGAGATATAAGCAATCACTCGGATGGGCAGAGTAATCAGTGAATATACATCCTGCATTAGAAGTCTGCTAGCCTCACGTCCCTCGATGTACGCGTCAGCGGTTCACGGGTTGCGGCGTAACTTATCGCGCCAGAACCAAAAGTCTCTTCTCACATCAATTTAGCAGATGTAGAAGCCTAAGCGTAGATTAGGACTCGGCAATAGCAATAGACACATAAATAGGGCTTTCTTAAACGCTGGACCCAACTGACAGGATTGGTGACACAGTTCTTTTCAGACGCAGGCGGATCGAGATTTAGGCGCGACGCCTTACCTGTCTTCAACTAAAGTAGAAAAGCGACACTAGTGTAGCCATAATGTTGTGGTCCTCTGTCTTTAAAAGACCACGACCAACACGATGACCTAGGAAAGAAATCTCACTAAATCCTATAAAGGCTTTAGAGGGTTTTGCAGTCAAGTTATACTCGCGAAGAGTGGACAGTAATTCGTATAAACCCAAATAGTGATCTTCCCAGGAATCACTGAATAGACAGATATCATCTAGGTATGCTATGACATCTGTACGATATGCGAGAATTCGCCGCATCGTGCGTACGAATGTAGCAGGGGCGTTCATAAGACCAAAAGGCATGAAATTCCATTGGAATAAACCCCTAGGTGTAGAAAAAGCTGTAAAAGGTTTGGCACGTTCAGTTAGCGGTACTTGCCAATAACCTTTAGACAAATCTAGTTTGGTAAAGAATCTAGAATTAGAAAGTTTATTGAGTAGCTCTTCTAATGAAGGCATAGGTTCAGCATCGAACTTCGTAACTTGGTTCAATTTGCGATAATCTACGCAAATGCGAATGTTATTATCCTTCTTTCGAACAATAACCATAGACGAAGAGTATGCTGAAGTGGATGGTTCAATGATTTCCAAACGCATCATTTCATCCAATTCTTTTTCGACTTGAGACTGGAAATGGATAGGTATTGGATAGGGTCTGACTCTGATAGGATTATGATCAGTTAGCACAATGTCATGTTCAATGACATGTGTGTGTCCCGGGATGTCTGTAAGAACATCCTGAAATGATTTGCAACATCGAAGAAACTTGTCGATGTTCCTCAGCGGAAAAGATTTGGAGAAACGGACACGTTTTTTTCCAAGATGGGAGAGACATCCCTAAATGGTTTAGTAACATAGAAACATATTCGTGGAGGAAGATTGACCGTATCCCTGTATTTTTAACTGACACAGAGAAATAATGAGTGGGAAATGTCCCGTGGGTGGACTAGAGAAAGAGGAAGATTGACATCAGAAAAAGTAGTTTCCTCATCCTGTATAACTGACAGAGATGAGTGTACTGACCATTTGGAGGTGGCTTGAGAATTGTCCCATTCGTAGCCATGGAAAATAGAGCCTGCAAATAGGTCAGGTCTTTCAGGAGAGGTGATAAAAATTCCGGGGGCATATTTATGTGGGAAGTTTTATGCTTTCCATCAATATTGCCAACATAGTCGATATCAGAAATTTTGGAGACTATTGCATATGGACCTTTCCATGCAATTAGAAGTCTGTTCTCCCTTGAAGGAAGTAGAACGAGAGCTTTGTCACCTGGACAAAGTTGTCGTAGACATCTATTCTTATTTGCAAACTGCCTTGCCTTTTCTTTAGCAAATTTGTACGGAAGATGAAGTTGCTAGTTTTTTGCGGCGTCGATGCCTCGGATGATCTTTTGCCTAAGAGCAATGAACATGCGTACTCATAAGAAGATTGATTTTCTCAATCGCTAATATCTATCGATCGCAGGCAGTGATTAGATCGTGAAGTAAAGACATAGGGCCGCGCGGTTGCGCGCCAAAGACAAGTTCAAAAGGGGAAAACCCCGTATGTTCATTGGGGACCTCTCTATACGCAAAGAGAGCCGCGGGTAAGACCCTGTCCCAATCCTGAGGATGATCCTCAGTTATTTTACCAAGTAAAGTTTTCAGAGTCCTATTTAATCGTTCGACCAACCCATTAGACATTGGGTGATAGATACTGCTGAGAGACCTTTTAATGTGTAGCATAGACATTACCTGTGACATAGTGTCTGATATAAGTTGAGTGCCATGGTCTGACAATATTTCTCCGGGAAAAACCCAAGCGAGAAAATATCAGCCAAAGAGCGTCTGCGATATCAGCAGTTGAGATGCTCTTGAGAGGTATTGCCTCTGGCCAACGTGTGCACATATCGACACATGTAAGGATAAATTGATGTCCTCTAGCAGACTTAATTCTAAAAGGACCGATAATATCTATTGCCATTTTTTGAAAAGGGCGAATAGGAATGTCAGCAGCCTGGATAGGCGCAGCATGTCGTGGTCCTTTAGATTTGACCTCCTGACATACTTTGCAAGAGCGACAGTACATTCGTATGTCCTTGCTCACAAATGGCCAAAAGAAAGCCGCAAGAACTCTCGACTTTGTACGGGAAAAACCCATATATCCAGCACATTGCGAGTCATGAGCATGTTGCAATATTTGCAATCTCATGCTCTTGGGCACAAGAATTTGTGAATGAGTGGACGTAGTCGAGTCTTGTACCATACGTACAAGTACGCCGTTCTTCATAGAAATCCAAGATTTTCTATTAGTATTTTGATTAGGATCACCTTTTTTTGCTAGAATGAAGAATTTTTGTAAAGAAGGATCTTCTTCTTGCAATTTGATAAATGAGTCACGTGTAATAGTCAAGTGACTATCTTGGTCATTTACTTCATCATTATTAGTTAATGAAGTTTGAGGTGGATCCAGAGCATGTGCTCTTGTGACCACCGCATTGGTAGCTTCAATGTTTTGCTCTTCCCAAACAGCAATCTGCTGTGGGGTACATTCCCTAACTCCGTGAATACGACCAATAATAAGGTCCGCAATAGGGTTTGGAAGTAGACACGCGTGGACCTCTCCCGTGAAGAAAGGAGTAGCAATGTGTATTATAGCAGTAGGATACTTTTCCAACGTGCCACCAAATGTGACACATTTGATGACCTTTCCTGTAGCACAGGATGGATCTACAAGAGATTGCCTAAACCCGACAGTAGTACATCCAGAGTCAAACAACACTGAGACTGGATTACTATTTACAAGCCCCTTATGTAATATAAGAGAACCTCTCTCATCATGAGCAACATTAGCAGGAAGAGCGGGCAAAGGATGACCACAGCTTAAAGTACTAACGGTCTTTGGGTCAAATAAAGTACTGCATTGGATACATTTATTTGCTCTACCAAAATCAAAAGATGAGCATCCGATAGCATTATGGTCTTTATTATCATTAACCTGTTTATCTACTCCCTGAGATTCTTGTTGAACAGAGTTTGTCTGTTGATATTTTTTTCTCTTATGTTGCGATCTACCGCGACCATTATTGCCTCTGCAATTATCATTAAAGTCCCTACTGTAATTTTTATCCTGGTTTGAGTTCCAGTTTCCATAACTGTCATTACCATCTCTATACTGTTGAGAACCTCTATTATCCTGGTATTGAGGTCTCTGAGAAAAATATTTTCCTCTATACCGATTACCTTTGTGAAAATTTCTAAAGTTAACCGGAGTAGAATAACGTGTAGTATTAGGATGTCTCCAGTTCTGGGAAGAAGAATCACCCTGGAATTGATTACTATGATTCTGGGCATAATTATGGTTACTCTTTTTATTGAAATTTTGCTGGCTACCCTGAAATTTACGCATAAAATTTGGGTCATAAGGTGCTGCCGAAGCAACTGGCAGACCTTCTTTTACTTTAGAGTTGCTAATGGTTATGTGAGGATGCGCAGTAACATACTGGCTACAGTATTCTTCCATTTCTTTTATGTTTTTAGGCTTACGCTCATGAAGAAAAGAAAGAAAGGATTCATTAACAGAAGACATAACCTTGTCTCTAAGTAGTAAGTCCGTAAGAGCTTCAAATGTACTCTCTGTCTTAGACAACTCAACCCATCGTAAAAAAGTAAGACGGATGCCTGAGATGAATTCAGAGAATTCAACTCCAGTTTCTGGTAACATGTTTTTAAATTTAAGACGATATCCGTCCTCGTTAAGTTGGTACTTCTTTAACAATGCCGCCCTGACAACCTCATAGTTGCTTTTGTCAGGCACATCTACCATACTCAACAAAGTCAAAGCATCACCTCTAAGTATCTTGGACAGATGATAAACATATAATGTTTTATCTATATTATGCACATTACATGCACTTTCAAATCTATCTAGATAAAATGTTATATCATCGATTGAGGGATTAAATGCTGGTAGATTAAGCTTGAAATCCTTAGCATTAGTCTTATCTGACACCTTAGTTGCATCATTAGCATTACCAGCGTTCAATAACTTTAACTTCTCTAACTCTAAAGCTATGAGTTTTTCTTCATGCTCCATTTTTGCTTTTCTCTCATCAGCTTCTCTTTGTAACCTTCTTTCTTCAGCCTCAGCTTGTTTTTCTAATCTTTTATTTTCAGCCTCTATTTCAAGTCTCTTATTTTCAGCCACTTTTTCAAGTCTCTTATTTTCAGCCTCTCTTTCAAGTCTCTTATTTTCAGCCTCAGCCTGAAGTCTCTTCTCCTGAGATTCTGCTTCTCTTTTTTGTTTTTCCATTTCCATTTGTAATCTTTTTTCATCTACCTGCATCTGCAGTTTTAAATTTTCAGCATCTATTCTCTTTTGTTCAGTTTGTTCTTTCATTTTCTTTTCTTCCGACTTCAATGCCTTGGCATATTGAACAGTCGCAAATTCTGCTAATTTATCACCTGTCTTCCCAGGGGCTTTACCCTGCTCAATAAAGTACTCAAATGTAGACATGATGTCTAAAATGTGAGTACAGAACCTGAAATAATTAATTATCTTATTCCAATCTTAATAGCAACAAGACTTAATAAAGTGCTTGTATAATCACTATGTTTAACCCAATCTCTGTGGGAAACAAGACTTGACACCAACTTGTATTATCAAATGTATAATAATATCACAAGTCACTTCTTAATCATCAGTGCACTAACCAAATCAGTGCATAACCATCAGTTATTTATCATAACTGCACTACAATAGTGCATAAGCAAAAAACCCACCAGTTAGTTATGATAAGTGCACTATAGACCAATAGTGCATGAGCATATATGTAACAATAGTGAAAGCTAACTATGCAAGAACTATGCAAACAATAACAAGACAATGTAAACAATAACAAAGGTCACCAACAATGTAAACAATAACAAAGATCAAAGTCAATGTAAACAACAACAAAGATCAAAGTCAATGTAAACAATAACAAAGATCAGAGTCAATGTAAACAATAACAAAGATCAGAGTCAATGTAAACAACAACAAAGATCAAACAATACGAAAACATTCGCATAAGTCAAATAAATAAACAGCGAAACTAAAAAGAAATGTGATGACAAAATGCGAAGATATGACAAACAAATGACGCTACAGTGTATACACAAAAATATACGTAAAGAACTGAATAATAGAAAAGGGGAGACCTACAAATACAAACCATCGAAATCGAAACTAAAAAACAGAAAGAAAGAGAGAAAAGAAAAAGAAAAAAAAATATACAAGAAACAAAAATAAAGCACAACTCGTCACAACTAAACAGATATAGCAACGATTGTCGCTAGCAAATTTCACAGTAGGAAATTCGCACAGTCCCTAACGAAAACGCTAACAGTAGAACCTCTGTGACGTGGTATCTTCTACTGAAAGACACCGCCCAACCGAGAAAACCCGCAGAATATAAACATATAAATATACAAATACAAATAACATATAACATGTAACAAATAGCAAAAAATGTGAAAGAATTTAGAAGGCTCAGCTAGAACATAAGGGCACAGTTCACAAACAAAACAGGCCACTTAACTTCTATGTATCCACAACGTCAGCACAGTTCAGAACAGGATGTGATCAGCATTCTTAGGACAATGATCCAACGTTGATCCATATCTGCTCTCGTAAATTGCCATGACGAAGGAAATGAGCTTCTAACAGGAAACAGCTTCTGAACTTGACCTTCTGAATCTGCAACAGTACCTCTCAGACCGGAACAGTTGTTACGGCACTTGTCCTTCTTCTTAACAGATCAGGAAATCCATTCGCTCGGTACTTGTCCTTCTAGTTGTAGACAAACTTCAATACTGCCGAGCAGCGCCGGGTAGTTTCAAAATATCAACAACTGTCAGTAATGCCGGGTACTTTCAAAATCTTTCATCAAAAGTAGCTTTTCTTGAAGGAAGTGAGTTGAACTGTAATTTTGAAAGCTTGATGATGATGTCTGGGTTTGTTGACCCCCTTGATAGCTGGTATCAGAGTAAACCAACCTATGGCCACCAAAAATGATAAGGGTGGATTTAGGTTAAATGATAATGGTGCGCCACAATGCCAGGTACGTTAGCTCCGTATAAGATTGACGACCACTTGCCACCCCTATCGACACCTGGTATTAAAGTGCAAGATGTAGGTGTCTTCTCTGATTTTAGGATGTTGCTGTGTATGTGGTAGTAGAACAGTTCACAGGGTATAACACAGGCAACATGATGTGTAGAGTCATAGAAATGGAAACTTCGTTGTATAATTTTTTCCATTTATTGCACGCCACAAAACAGTCAGGATATTTATATCATCAACATAGTTCAACGAGTTCAGCATTCAAAATCATAGAGTTCTAGTTCGTGAAGCTGTATAAATAATATATATAAATTCTGCAACAGTGTCAGCTACAGATCATCACTGTTCATAGACAATAATAAATATTCCCTTTCTGATGCTAGCAGATCAGATGTATACAATCAGTCCGTTTACTGTCTGCACGTGAATAGCATACATGGATTACAGGTCAGCTCGACCTTTATAATGTTTCTAAGTCTAACCATCTGACTTGGACGTGATCTCTGATATAACGAATCCTGGAACACAGACAATAGTCTTGTTGGTCTAGAGCGACCCATATATATATAACTAGTTCAGGTATAAAGATACCGGTGACTTAATCCTAGTCAAAGTACCTCTCCATTTTGGATCACACAGGCGAGCAAAAAGGCGACAAAATGACGAACCTCTAGATGATAGCATAAAGTTCGATACAAGAGGAATTACCTTATTTCGGAAAATCAACCATGAACATATGCCTCCAGGCAGGCTTGAATAATACTGGGAAATAGTTAGTTAGCTAACTAACTCACAAAGACAATGTATTTCCCTCAGAAAATCACAAGACGCAGGTCGCGTCTGCTCGCTACTTAGCCCATTTCTAAACTCCCCGAGCTGGCCGGAACAACAAACGAAAACCAAGTCGAGACATGCGCAGAACGACAATCTCTGAGTCGCCGTTCACAATAAGACGATTCTAAGAACATTCGAGATAAAAGTCTTACACAGTCGCGCCTTTTATGGTCATGAAAAGAAGCGTTAAGACAGGTTTTCAGACATCTACCATAGTTGACTGGTACTACCAAATAAGGAGATGTGGTCACGCTTCGTTCAAGAAATTATAGACCGAACGTGTCTCTATACAAGAGGAGGTAAACTCCTAAAAAATAGCAGTATCAATATTTCGGGTTCTGTCCCTTTGACTGTAAATATATATAATATACATTTCAGTCAAAAAATGATCATACATACGAAAAATGTTTATACAAACGAAAAATAATAATGATCCGTGCGTAACATAGACATAATCATGTACTCTGTCATTTCTGGCTCATGATGAGGCTAATATTTTCTCTCGCTTTGGTGTGGTTTGGTTTGGTGTTGTTTGGTTTGGTGTTGTTTGGTTTGGTGTGGTTTGGTTTGGTGTGGTTTGGTTTTAAAGACCATCTTCATTACACACGGACAACTCCATCAGTGCTCCGATCTCCTCCCTTAGATCACACAAGAAGGATCTCAGCACAGTGCTTAAACTCCATAGCACCGGCGAGAATCCCAATGTGTTTATACAAGAATCACACATTCTATAAATTCTTTTATGGTGGGTAATTTTCCTAATTTTAAGTTTTGCCAGAGCAGCGGGCATAGAAACACCAGACGGTGGGGCAGGCAAAGACATCAACATCAGAATGAATAAGGCAAGAACAGCCTTCTTTAGCCTAAATAACATCTGGAAGTCCTCCCAATACAGCACAAGCACAAAATTAAGATTATACCAGAGTTGCGTGCTTTCTGTGCTTCTCTATGGTGCGGAATGCTGGAGAGTCACAGAGAAGGAAATGTCAAAATTGTCCTCTTTTCACACAACATGCCTAAGAAAAATTCACCGCATCTTTTGGCCGAATACCATCACCAACCAAGATCTGCTTACTCGTAGCAAGCAAGAGGACATGCACACCATCATAGCTGGCAGACGCTGGAGCTGGGTTGGTCATGTCCTCAGAAGAGACCCCGATGCCATCACAAGAACAGCTATGCTTTGGACCCCTGAAGGAAAGCGAAAGAGAGGCCGACCAAAAACAACTTGGCGGAGGACTGTGGAGGCTGAGATGCAAGGAATGAACCAGAGTTGGGGCACTGTACAAAGGATGGCCACCGACCGTGCAAAGTGGAATCAATTTGTTGTTGCCCTACAAGACGCCACTAGGCGTGATGGCCACTGACTGCTTTGACGGTCGGTGGTTAAGGATCGAAGAAGAAGAAGAAGAAGAGCAGCGGGCGTATGTCCTACTCTTTACGATTTCCAGCTGTCAATTGATTTTTAACGTGCACAACTTACACACAGGACCTCCTATATTTTTCGCACTTATCAGAGAAGCCTAGGCATCCGATCACACTACCTAGGAGATCAAGGGGAAGTATGACATCATTAGGAATCACGGGTTCTGAAAAAAAAATGTCCATCAATTATATTCCCTGTGCTGGTTGTGAATCCGGTACTTTTAGAATTAGAGGCGGGGCCGTATCTCTGGGTCACTCCAACCCCCTCTATCGCTTTATTTTACTGAAGCTAACTGAATTTTTCACTTACTCGTTTACATATATACATATTTCATTGTGTTAATTTCACTGGTATACACACATTTTGGTGCCTTAAATTGTATAGCTATTCTTGTGTAATTTTGGGTTGCTGATTCCAAAAATGTATTCATATTTTTTCTATCAGCTCTAGTTTTTGAGATAACTAAGAATGACCATATTAGTAGGGCAATTGTTATGTACAATCCTAGAGTTAGGTGCTATCAGTGGCATTTTGACTTTAGTCTGCATTCATTTGTAATTACTGTGCATATATTACCAAAAATGTAATAAAACTTTATCACTAGCACTTGTTTAGTCAACACGCAAAAAGGATCTTTTCGAGGACTTCCTGGTATGTGATATGCCCGGACAGTCACGCTTAAGGGTCCAACAGTAATCTGCCATCATGTGGGCATCCCAAAGTCCCTGGTATCTTTCTTCCATTGTTTTTATATCTTGGTGAAATCTTTCACCTTGCTCCTCACTAAAGTCGCCAAGATTCTCCGGAAATAAATGTAAATGGTTATGGAGGTAGTGCAATTTTATGCTCATGTTGCATCCAAGTTCACAAAAACTCGACAGCATGTTTCCAACTAATTCAGAATAATTGTCTGCTTTAAAGTTACCCAGACAGTTTTGCACAACTAAAACAAATGATGACCAGGCTGTGGACTGTTTTGTTCATGGAATCAATAAAATTTGGATCGTTTATTAACTTTCTAATTTGAGGTCCATCAAAAATTCCAGCTTTAAGTTTGTCTATGCTCAATTCTGGAAACTTTCTGCATAAGTAATTAAAACAGGTACCATCTTTGTTCAGTGCATTAACAAATTGCTTCATCAAGCCAAGCTTTATATGTAATGGCACAAAAAGTGCGCGCGCGGGCCCGTTTTTTTTTTTGGTTTGGGTCACTCTATATTAATGAAATACAAAAATGTCTGTATCTCAAAAACTAGAGCTGCTACAGACAAGTAAATGTGATATTTGGATTGAGCAGGTCTCATTTATGTACAATCAAGAGTAAAATGTTTGGCACCAAAAATTTTTATTTATTTTGTAGGGCTGTGTTTCATACTAGGTTCACGTATTCGCGCATTTATCATCATTCAGCTTCCCAATGGAGCATAGGCTTTCAACAAAAGTTGCCAAGTCTTCAAGTCCTATGCCATCAGCTCAAGGTCTTTACATGTCACCTCAATCCCCGTCATGGCTGTCTGAAGCTCTCCTCTCCGTGTGTTCTTTCATCTCCTTCCACCTCTCTTACCCTGGACATTCCAGAACACGGACTTGCTTCGTATTGTTATCAACAGGCTTTCTCAATATGTGTCCAATCCATTTCTGGTGTCTTCTTCTTTCACTGGTACTTGTCATGTCGTTATTCATCAGTTGTTCTACATTAGTGATCTTGTCATACCTCTTCAATCCTTCTATTCTACCCATGCACCTTTTATTGCAAAGTATTCAAAGAAAGCCAGCAGCTGCAAACCCGAGCGGAACAGTTCCTCTTGCGGTGGTTTGGCCATACCTGCAGAATTGTTGAAGAACAACTACCGCAATTAACACAGGAAACTATGAGTCAAGTATTTAGACCTCTAGAACAACACAGAGGTTGCTGGGCGGACAACACAGAGGTTGCTGGGCGGACAACACAGAGGTTGCTGGGCGGACAACATAAGACAAACTGTGAAAGAGTGAGGACTGGAATAGATAACAGGCCGAAGGTAGACAGAAGATAATACGGCAAAACGCTCTCTCTGGCTAACATCTACACCCCTAGGTAGAAGAGGAACAACTAAATAAGTAGAAGTAGTAGTAGTAATAGTAGTAGTAATAGTAGGAGTAGTAGTAGTAGTAGTAGTAACAAAGTATTTTTTTTTACTCTAAGTAACCAAAGTCGCATCTGGCACATTGCAATTTACATAAATGTACACATATATGTACAGTCCACATCCACATCTATCTATCTATCTATCTATCTATCTATCTATCTATCTATCTATCTATCTATCTATCTATCTATCTATCTATCTATCTATCTATCTATCTATCTATCTATCTATCTATCTATCTATCTATCTATCTATCTATCTATCTATCTATCTATTTATCTATCTATCTATCTATCTATCTATCTATCTATCTATCTATCTATCTATCTATCTATCTATCTATCTATCTATCTGTCTGTCTGTCTGTCTGACTGTCTGTCTGTCTGTCTGTCTGTCTGTCTGTCTGTCTGTCTGTCTGTCTGTCTGTGTTGATATCTACATAATGTTATACTTACTGAACAACACCTGGTGGGAAACGACGACAGTACACCAGCTTATCTTTTAGAGAGACGGTATCCATCGGTTCCAGGACTAAACAGTTTTGTTGCTAACGAAACAAAGTTGAGGATAACGTTATTACATGGTACAACCGTAGTAAAAGGTAAATGTCGTCCCATAGTTGGTACTGTCGTATATATTATACAGCATGTCCGGCAGAATCACTACCAATAACAAATGTCAATATTTCCTCATCCATGTAAGTCAGAATTATTTTTTTACGGTTACCTCGTATAGAAACCATCACATTTTTAGGAGCAGTGAGATAATTGATAAATTGTCCGATAATGTGCAGATAACGCATACGTAATGCGCAGCCGCGGAATGTGATGATGCGCGTAGTGAAAATGGCGGAGTTCACGGTGCAGCAGAAAGTGCAATGCTGTTATTGGCTTGCGGAAATTGAGTTTTCCATTGTTGTGCAAAGGAGATTCAGGCAGGAATATGGACAGAAACCTCCAGAGCGACATACCATAGTGAAATGGCACAAGCAGCTGTTGGAAACAGGTTCTTTCTTGAGAAATAAGGGAAGCGGCAATGAAGCGTTGTCTCCAGAGAGAGTTGAAGCAGTTAACGAAGCTTTTCAACGTAGCCCGCGGAAATCCGTTCGACGGGCAAATGGAGAATTGGGTATTCCAAAATCTACTGTTCACGATATTGTGCACAAAAGATTGCGGCTTAGAGCCTACAAGATCCAGCTAGTGCAGAAGTTACAGCCAAATGATAAACCCAGACGGGCCGAGTTCGCAAATGCAATGCTATGTCATCTCGATGATGACAATTAATTTCTCAATCGTGTGGTATTCTCCGATGAAGCAACCATTCACACTTGTGGCAAAGTTCACCGGCATAATTGTAGGATATAGGGAAATGAAAACCCACATGTCGTAATGGAGCATGAGCGAGACAGCCCTAAACTTAACGTGTCGTGTGCCTTAACCTCGAATTATGTGATCGGGCCATTTTTCTTCGCCGAAGCCACAGTCAGAGGAGCAACATACCTAAACATGCTGCACAATTTTGCAGTTCCTAGGATACCAGAAGGATTCATATTCCAGCAAGATGGAGCACCTCCACATTATGCCAATGAAGTAAGAAACTACCTTCATCAACAATTTCCAGATAGATGGATTAGAAGATTAGGTCCCATTGATTGGCCACCAAGGTCACCAGATTTGACCCCCTTAGATTTATTTCTATGGGGATACGTAAAAAGCTTTGTCTATCAAACTCCGGTGCAGTGACTGGATAATCTTCGGCAGCGAACAATTGACGCTTGTGCATCCGTCACACCTCAGATGCTGCAAAACACGTGGAGAGAGATAGAATACCGTCTTGACATTCTTCGAGCCACTAAAGGCGCTCATGTGGAGATCTACTGAAACTTGGTGGAGATCTACTGAAACTTGGTGAGTTGCTACTGAAACGTAATGAGTTTGCCTAACAGAAAATAAAAATCCGGTCGGTCTGCTATTATTAGTATAAGAAATATTGACATTTGTTATAGGTAGTGATTCTGCCGGACACACTGTATATCTCACTCTCAGTGCTTAATGACTTTTTGATCGCTTATAAATTTCTACACATTTGTTTTGTCCTCCCCCTCATCATTATTATCATCACCATAGCCATCAATATCACATAATAATTTTTTTAACTTGCTATTGGCTGCAAAGAAGCTAAAAAAGCTTATGACAAGCTCAGCAGCCCTTGTTAATCAACAACAACAATATCACATAATCATTTATTCTCTGATTTTTTTTTTCAATAAAATTTCTCAGTGCCCCATGGAGCACATCCTTTAAAAAAGCAGCCAAGACTTTCTATCATGTACCTTCCGTTTAAATCTGTCTATGTCTTGCATATTCCCTTCACGTCTGTCTCTCTCCAGATTTCTTCTCCATGTGATTTTTTTTTGGGGGGGTCTCACTCTATTTATCAAGAGGTTGTAAGACCAGGGGATGCATTCTATTGCTAATGGCATAATGTATGTCCTATGTCCTATGTAAAGTTAGCGTCTTCTCCACATGTCTTGTTCCACTGGTCTTTTGTTTGTTTGATGTACCAACATTCCAGGTGAGAAATATGAAGATTTTCTTAGAAGAGAATAGGTATATCAGCAGCTCAGACTTCTTTCCACTTTCTCTCAATTGTGTCATATTCATCCTTACCTGAGAATCTTCTTCAGACTTGGATGACTGAGTTCAAAATTATTTTTTTAGTTGTGTTGTCCGTATTGATGTAGATTTTTTTTTTCTTAACGTTTCTACGGAATGGGGTAGTCCACTCCATGTCTACTATTCTTTGCTCCCCTTTCTGGTCCCCGGTAACACAGTATAATGTTATACCTGTTTTCAAATTTAAATTCTACCGTTTTCCCATTTATTTTCCTTCTTTGCATATAACTGATAACACAGATTTATGTTATTTTGTATATCAGTCTACTTATTATTTATAAATAGATTAATTTATTCGTGAATAATTTATAGATTAACTTATTTATTTTCTCAATTAAGTTAATCTATTTAAGTATAGTCTTATTTTCTGCCATCTTAAAAGGAGGGATCGCAGGGATCAGAGCACGATTTTTCGGCTCAGAACACAACACATAACACTCAACAGTCACTTGAACAGATTCCAACCACAACACTCTCCAGGGTGCCAGCTATGTAACTACCCCTACGAAACTGTTGACCACCACCTCTTTGAATGCCCAGCACTCGATGATGTTAGGAAAGGCTGCTTCCTGCGAGGCCAGATAAGTGGAACATCTGGTACGGAGAAACAAAACAACTTGCAAAAACATGCAGATATCACTACATGGCATTGGGCCGAAGGGCGCGAGCCCAAGCGCCGCTGGATCAATAACAGCAACAACAACAACAACAGCAACAACAACAACAATTCTCGGTTGTAGAGCTTTCCAGACCCTCACTGCACGTTTACCACAAACCTATCATTGATAGATATCTCATATACTTTTACAACCACATGTGGAGCTGAGAACAAACTCTCAAAAAGGCAATGATATACTTGCGTCTCAAGTTGCCTGAGACAGTAAAAGCCGAGCTCCTGACCTTCTCTTGATTAACCCTTTTATAAACACTAGAAGAGGTGAGCATGAAAAGTAGTATCACCAGACCTAAAGGTATTTTTATATTGCGACATGCGCTTTAATATAACCGACTACAAGAAAATAGGATACTCACGTAAAAATCAATGTCAGGTTAGACATTAAAAATAACCTGAGATTTCGCCTCGAGTATTAGCGGGCGTACGAAAAAAAAAAATATATATATAACCGACTAGGTTGAACGTGACATGCCAAAACGAGGCAAAACTTTATTTTTTTTTTAAAAAGATGAACACGAATCTTTATTGTCATGTGAAGCTGAATGCCTTGGGTATAAACAGCTCAGCAGCCGTGAGTGGCACCCAATCTAGGAAATAACAATCTTTCCAACCACTGCTGCCTTGTTAATAGATTCTTGTGTAAAGTCTAGGGTTAGTGGAGCTATCAACATTCAATTTAGACGGAAGGCAAATGAAATCCGCCGATGAACTAGCCATAGTTTGGTTTCGTTTTGTTTTAAGGACTATCTTCATTGTTCACGTACAACTCCATCAGTGCTCCGATCTCCTGCCTTAGATCACACATGGAGGATCTCAGCGCAGTGCACGAACTCCGTAGCGCCGGTGAGAATCCCAATGTGTGTATATATAGGAATCACACATTCTATAAATATTTTTTTGGTGTGTAGGTTTCTAATCCTTTTTTTTTTTGCCAGGGAAGTAGCCTGATAGGCCTACTCTTTACGATTTACAACTGCCGTGTGATTTTTAACGCGCACAACTTGCACATGGGGCCTCCTATTTTTTCGCCCTTATCCGAGAAGGCTAGGCATCCGATCTCACTACCCAGGAGATGTGACAGAGTAACCTCCACCGCCAAATTTACCTGTGCCATCCTATAACTCATTCTGTGCTCTTCACTTTAGTTTTTCCCACCCCTGAAAATTTTTAGTATTTTTGATTCATTTTTACACTCCCTTGCCTCAATTATTGTTATGTCGGGACTTCAGTGACAATCTTAGGCTGATTAGGACAATCAATCCCTTTTGTTTGAACCCATATTGACACCTGGGATCGGTAGAGAGAAGTGTAGTTTACAAATGTGTAACACATTTTCTTGCGGCCGATTAATAAGTAAACAACCTTGTGATGACCGCAGTCGATTATCGTATAAACAGGTAATATTCCTGTCTGACTACGTTGTCAATGTTGACTAGACCGGGTAAATGAAATAATCGTTTCCGGGCAAGACGTCCGGAAGAATAATTATCCATCTTGAAAGAGATTACCTGTGATAAATTTTGAAGTCGTGAGTGTAAACATGATCGCAAATAGACGGAAGCTGGCATACCATATATGGCGATTGAAAATACCACATTTATTTTCGCAGTTGTTATGTAGAAATTGTTCGTGATAGAAGGGGAAATATATGCCTCTTGCATGCTCTGGGCCTGGTATATGAAATGTAAAAATACAACATTTATGATTGGAGCCATGTCATATAGTAGTAATCTGAATGTGGGCAGAATTTTGTCTTATAACTTAGCGCCTTGTGAGTTTACAGCACTGTAAAATTCAATTCGTAAAGAAGACCGTAAGACAAGCCAGTGAAAGGAATTGAATTAGAATTCCACTTTAAAGGACCGGACAACGTGTTTGAGCATCTTGTGGACTTGTATCCCAGGAAAAATTAATTTCATTAATACGGAAAACCCGGAATCCTATGAACCTGAACACTAAGTCATAGTGGATTCTATTTGCAAAGTAATATCCCAGACTACGTGTAAGAGGCATCTTAAACAAGTTGCTTTAACTATTTCTCTGAGCCAGAAGTCGAGATTTCCAAAATAGATTTTGGGGTAAGTTGTACATTTTATAATTCTATATTGTGCATTATTAACGTGTGCAAATTGCTAGTGGATGTCCAAGTCATACGAAGCTGGCAACCGCAGCATATAGAATGATGATTTCATGAACCAACACTGCAAGAGCTGGTGACTGCTTTATGTGGGTTTCTCATAGAGAACCAAAGGCAGAGGTAGTCCGAAGTTCCATATGGAGCAGGGACTGGATGATGACATAAATGAAATACATTCTTATTATATAAAAAATGTTAACCAGTGCATATGTAAATGTAAACTTGTTCAATATAAACACAATAGTTGTTTCCCGCTCTCTGGGATTAATATTAATGCTCAGAGAGATGTGGCCGGGTATGCTGATGATGATTGTCTACCATTTCCTACTTCTACCTTGTTTTGATCGTATATGGCTCGTATCTCAACACTGGACAGTAGGCAGGTTATTTGTTGATGGTGTTACGACAACAGTTCACAACAGACAAATAATGAATGATCTCAATGAACGATGATTGACTTTACTCTGACAGCTGTAGCAAATAACGGTGAAACTTTATTTACACACAATAAGGTGGCGAATGTGAAATGATGAGCCCAACCTTCACCTAAGGTTGGCAGTTTGGGACAGTAACACATTCAAATAAATTATTTATACAAATGTCTTGCTCTCTCTTTTACTCAAGCTACTTCAGTAGTTCTAGCTGTCTCTATTTTGTTATGGAGGTCACGACTTGAAAACAACTACTGTTGTCTATATTTTTCTGCCCTCTGTAATCTTCATATGGCAACATTGTCTTTTTAAAATGTTCTGATATTTTTTACACGCTTTTCTTTAACTTGAAACGTATGTCACTCTCTTGTCACCTTCAAATCTTGCAATCGATTTTTCAATCACTTCCAGATGAGCAATAGCTCTGAAACTTGGCATAGTTGTGTATTCCAAATGACAATACAATAATCAGTCGCAAAAATAATAAAATTAATATTAATTTTTGTTTGTTTGTATTGTATCATCAGTGAAATGGGTGATAACTGCAAATAATCTAGGTGTATTCTTTCAGACAAGATTGTCTCTCTTGAGAGAAATATTGCAACTCCCCTCCCCCCCCCAACACACACACACATACTATCACACGCGCATGCACAGACATGCACACAACTGACAACTACATTTAAAAAAAATGTAATTTACAACTCTTATCGAAATTAAAAAAAAAAAATATATATATATATATATATATATATATATATATATATATATATATATATATATATATATATATATATATATATATATATATATAAACTTTCCATGTAATATACTGAATAATGAAATCTGCCTCCTGTGCTCTGGACTCGTTTATCTTACTTACTTACTTACTTACTTACTTACTTAGTCGTTCCCTTTCTACCGTGATAATGTTAATAGCGGATCGATTACATTTGACTTATATTTTTTTTAAATTTAATGTTACATTTTTTTACTGCAAGCTATAAACTACTTGAAAAATTATTTGTGGCTTTTTAGTGCATTAAAAGCCTGTGTTTAAAATATTTTTATTTTTTATTCTGGTTCAACTTGGCATATCTTAGATGAAACTGGCCCGACCGCCAAGGATGAAAATTTACCAAGGTCTATTAATTTATACTTCTCATGACTAGCTACTGTCTCTAGTTCTTGTCATGTGCTAAACAGTTTATCATATGTTGGTAAAACTCAACGTACCTGGTTGTCTTGAGAATACACATATTTATCTTGCACTGGCGACATTGTTTTCTTGTCCTCAGAATAGACCACATAACTGTCATTTCTGATACATAGGCGATCGAGCGTCTGTGGGATAGTTATGAACTTTTCTGTCACCACAGAAGCAAGCCTCTCATTTGGACTTATCCCCCGATAATAATTCTCGATTTCGCCAATCACTTATGAAATACTTTCTTTTACACGCCGAGTCTACTGAACCTACGCTTAACGCGTTTCAAAATCTGACTGACTATATTTTGCAGAACGATTTACAACGATAACTATTTCCCGAACACGCTAGAACCAAACAGTTCACTCGAAATATAAATATCTAGTGCAAGCTTAACTTAGCCGAGTTCACCCCCCAAAAAAATGAACTCCAAACTTGAGTCAGCACTTTTTCTCAAGGGGCGTAAAACAATACTGTTGATCCCTACTTCAGTGTATTATGGATTATCGCCCTTTGATTATGAAATCTATTCGTCATGGATTTTTGCCCTTTTATTTAAATGTATAAGTCAGTTAAAGGGAGGCATCAAAGAAGAGTTGGCCACTCGAAAAGCAGCAGCTGGGAGACTTTTTCAGGCCACAAATCGAGGATTCCTCAGCAAGAGAGAGGTTGGTAAGAAAACGAAGATGGCTGTATACCGCTCCACCTATGTCCCAGTCTTGACATATGGATGCGAGTCATGGGCAATGACTACAACCCACAAAAGCCAGATCCAAACCTCAGAAATGAGGTATCTGAGGAAGGTGGTTGAAGTAACAAGAAGAGACATGGTACGCAACCAGACGATACGTCAAGACCTTAAATCCTACCCCCTGCAGACGCAAGTAGAACAGTCCCAATTAAGATGGTTTGGCCATGTCTGCAGAATGGGAGAAGATCGGCTACCATGACAAGCATGGGAAACAAAGAGGCAAGGATCCAGACCCACAGGACGACCCAGAGTCCGCTGGGAGGACAACATTAGACAATCTTTGAAGGACCGAGGACTAGAATGGAACCAGGCCAGGAGGAAGACAGCCGATAGGATAGCCTGGCGCTCTCTCTTCCAAACCTCTACACCTCACGGTAGAAGAGGAACGACTAAGTAAGTAAGTTAAGTAAGTCAGTCAGTCAGTTAATTTCCCTCATGCAAATGTGTGAACCCGGATTTCTGACACTCGAACGCCCTGTTACAGAGGGTAAAGTTCTGAGGCAGATGGGATCGTGGAATGAAAAGGAGGCGGGGAAGGGAAAAAAAAAGGGGGGGTGTCCTGATTTTGTGTCAGGAAACCCAATACTCAAGAAGGTATTTGTTTCTCTTATTTCAAGATACTAGTCGGTGGTACCAGTTGTGACGAGCTGTTACGTACATTTATTACCTAAGGGGGTAATCTTCGGTCCTGCCAAATGTACGCACCAGTCTTAATATAGTTATATTATTTGTGCGTTCGATTGATTCACGCACTGACGTGCACAATGCAGTGTGAGTTGCTTTGGACGCACGGGTAACCTAGTTTAGGGATTGTGACGTCATGTTTTGTATGGGGCAGTACGGACCATGTTGATGTCCGTGGATAATTTCTTGTATTCGTGGCAAGTTAGTGGAAGCCATAATTTCTATTGATATATATATTGGTCTTCATGTCGAAGCCAATAGTGGAAGTATCATGTAAGTGTCGCCCCATTTCACATTGAATGTTTATTGATTTTAATTGAAGTATCAGGCCGCTCCTAGTTATGGTCTAGCGGGAATCCATCGTAGTATGTCATTCCTAGAATGGACAAACGGAGTCGATTGCCTTGTTTGAATTACCGTAGAGGGAGGATACCTACGAGGAAACGAAGTTAATTGATTTTGTATGCTTCACATGTTTTAATATGCCGTTTCGCCAATGCCAAAGTCATGGCATGGATTTTGGGAGAGGTTAGTCAACAGAAGACTCTAACCTGATTGTATTGCCGTGTCTGACTTTGTCTGGATTATATATATGCTACATAAGTATTGTATGAAGAAAGTCTGGGAATTTTACGGGTATGATATCAAAGATTGATCCTCGAACATGAATCCGTTTACCACGATAGACGTCCTTGGAAGAAGGTCAACGGACTTCATTGTAAATGTATATTAGCGGAGAACAGAAGTAATCCTCAACTCACTTGGATAGAAGAGGACTTGATTGTTGAAGAATTTCCAAGAACTTAAGAGTATGATCAGCAACTTTAAAGTATGACATTTGCATCTGTAATCTGTAACCATGATCGTCTTGTGTGTTCCACTCCGTATGTGTCACGTTAAATAAAATATATGTACAGTCATCACAGACTTGTGTGCTGCCAGTAAGTGACCAGTTAAATACTACTTGTTGGAGTTCGTTTTGAAGAACATTTTCTGACATTTTGTTTCTTTGCAACCATTCGCGTAATGAAGCTCTTTACAATTAGAATGAACGGACCCAACAGTAAATGGTATGCCAGTGTGGTCTGGAAATAAATAATTTCACATGAACGTACTCAATCCAAGTATCGGTTGAAAAGAAGATTTGAACTTTCAAGGCGACAACATCTCAAACTTGGAACCTAGTGTGATGATGAATCAAAATCAACTTACGGTTACCAAATGCTCAAGGTCATCAATCAACCTCCACGTCAAGTTTCACAGTGACTGACTGCCTTGGGATCACCTATTCGTCATTATTACGTGCGAGCTGTTGTTATATACGCAGAGCGAAGTATTTTATCCTCAGACGTACATCCACGGAGACGAGGCACATTGTTTTTTCCCCGGCACACACGCGAGATGAGTATAACGTGCTTTCGTTGTACATTTTATTACTTTTAGCTGTGCCTTCTATAGTTATGTCCATCTTTACATTTTCCATGTTATATGTTATATGTTGTACATTCGTCGTGGGAGGTAGGGAGGTTGATCTGACGAACGAGATCCATCTCGAAGCCAATTCGGGCTCTTCGTCAGACGTTCTGTAGGGCTCAACTTGTAAGTTTCAATTGAGCGATAATTCCGGTCCAAGGCTAGAAACCTTGCCGAAGTTCCGATCGCTAATTGTTCCTTATGATAGTATCTGTTTAGCTGTTTTGTCACGTTTACTTGTTGTTTTTGGTAGTTATTTTTACTCGTATTTAGTTTTATGATGAATTTTGTTTGTATTATGCGTCCGTCTCACCTTTCCTGTCCTTCAGTTTTTTACAAAACCTATGTTTTTACACTGTGTTGTCAATTGTCCTGTTGAATATCTGATCGTAGTTGTCATCGTAAATTTTTACGATATTCTATTTTAGTTATACATTTCTAATTTTGTTGATTTCTACGATTGTGTTCACTCGTCTTTGATTATCGTGTCTTGTCGGTAATGTTTCTATTGTCTTTCACGTTGTTGCTTTCTTGACATTTCATTACATAAATTACTATATTGATTATTAATATATTTCATAACTATATGATAACAAAAGATACCGTTCTAGGACAGGAACGACGTACACTTGGCAAAGTAACAAGGTTAATTAATTTACATTGATTAATTATCATTTAATAAATCAAGAGTATTGTGACTACTTATAAAGCATAATGTATTCACTAGATTATTTCATTAAGCAAGCTAAAGCTCTTCAGATGGCTCCTGATGAAGCAAAAGCATTTGCACTTGCAGAATATAAGAAAGCTCAAGAAATAGAAGCCGAACAGAGAAAGTTAGAAACTTTAAGACTAGAAAAACTTCAATTTGAGGCAGATCAAAAAACGGATTGAATCTGAGGAGAATGAGAAAAAAATGAGATTAACTGCTGAGGAGGATGAAAAGAAGAGGAAATTTATAGCTGAGGAAGAGGAGAAAAAATGAGATTAGCCGCTGAATTAGAAGAGAAACGATTTCAGCGAGAGGCAGAACAGAAGCAAAGGGAGGCTGAAGAAAGACTTAAGATTGAAGAGAAACGATTTCAGCGAGAGGCAGAACAGAAGCAAAAGGAGGCTGAAGAAAGACTTAAAATTGAGATGGAAGTTAAACAAAAGGAAATGCAAGAAAGAAGATTAATAGCTGAACAAAATACAAAACGACTTCAGCTTGAGATGGAAGAGAATGAAAAAAAACGACAGCATGAACTAAAATTAGCAGAGTCAGAATATGAGAGACTTAGGTTAACTCAGGAAGCTAATTCTCAGAGAACTTTTGAAAGCCAAACTTCATCCAGACATGATCATTTTAAGGAAATTCACCTTAAATTACCTAAATTTAACCTCCCGTCGGATGACGTAATATTTTTCCTAGATAGATTTGAGGCCACTTGTAGGTCTTATAACGTGGATAAAACACTGTATTGCACATATTTATCCAGGTTACTTACTGGGGATGCTTTTGCAGTTTATCATACGACCATGATAAGGGTGGATTTAGGATGCCGTCAAATTACCACCTCTATCGACACCAGGTATTACAGTGCAAGATGTGGGTGTCTTATCTGGTTTAGAATGTTGCTGTGTGTGTTGCAGTAGAACAGTTCACAGGGTACACCACAGGCAACATGACGTGTAGAGTCATAGAAATGGTAACTTCGCTTTAGTTTTATACCATTTATTGCACGCCACAAAACAGTCATGATACTTATGTTATCATCAGCATAGTATAACGAATGCAGCATTCAAAATCATATTAACTGATAGTCATGTAGGATTCAATACTCAATAGTTGTATTGTGAACAGATATCATAAAGTTCTGGTTCGTGAAGCTGTATGCATAATATATATAACTTCTGCAACAGTGTCAGCTGCAGATCTTCAATGTTCATAGACAATAATAAATGCTCCCTTTCTGATGCTAGCAGATCAGATGTATACAATAAGTCCGTTTACTGTCTGCACGTGAATAGCATACTGGGCATATAGGTCATACCGACCTTTATAACGTTTCTAAGTCTAACCATCTGACTTGGACGTGATCTCTGATATAACGAATCCTGGAACACAGACAATAGTCTTGTTGGTCTAGAGCGACCCATATATATATAACTAGTTCAGGTATAAAGATACCGGTGACTTAATCCTAGTCAAAGTACCTCTCCATTTTGAATCACACAGGCGAGCAAAAAGGCGACAAAATGACGAACTTCTAGATGATAGCATAAAGTTCGATACAAGAGGAATTACCTTATTTCGGAAAATCAACCACGAACATATGCCTCCAGGCAGGCTTGAATAATACTGGGAAATAGTCTAGTTAGCTAACTAACTCACAAAGACAATGTATTTCCCTCAGAGAATCACAAGACGCAGGTTGCGTCCGCTCGCTACTCAGACCATTTCTAAACTGCCCCGAGCTGGGCGGAACAACAAACGAACTCCAAGTCGAGACATGCGCAGAACGACAATCTCTGAGTCGCCGTTCACAATAAGACGATTCTAAGAACATTCGAGATAAAAGTCTTATACAGTCGCGCCTTTTATGGTCATGAACAGAACCGTTAAGGCAGGTTTCAGACATCTACAACAGTTGACTGATACTACCAAATAAGGAGATATGGTCACGCTTCGTTCAAGAAATTATAGACCGAACGTGTCTCTATACAAGAGAAGGCAAACTCCTAAAAAATTGTAGTCTCGATAACTCGGGTGATGTCCCTTTGACTGTAAAAAACATAATACACAATTCAGTCAAAAAATGATCATACATACGAAAAATGATCATACAAAGACTTTGGAAAAAGTAATTATTTGTGCGTAACAGACCAGTATTAATGAGAAGAATGATTATAATGCTCTTAGAGCCGCACTTCTGAAGAAATTTCAAATGACAGAAGATGAATACCGATTAAGATTTCGTACATTGCTACCGCAATCAAGCAGAAATTTCAGTGATTTTCTGTCACAAATACGACTAACCCTAGAAAGATGGATTGAATTATCCAAAATTGAAAAGTCGTATGAAGGTCTCTTCGATTTACTGATGCGCGATAAGGTACTATCGTCTGTAAATCCTACATTTCTCGCATTTTTACACGAACGGAAACCTTTATCAATGAAAGACATAAAGAACATGCAAAAAATTTTTGCACTGCTCACCCAACCATGGATCTAAGTAATGCACAGATTAAGAATGAATTGCCTGTTGCTTTTGCAGCACAACAAAACAATTTTTCACGAAATCGTTCCTTTAGTGCTGACAGGTATGTCAATAAGGGAAATAATTACAATATTAACAATGAAAACTTTTACAAAGGGAAGCAATTTCAACAATCTGCTCCATTTAATGTTTCTTGGAACCAAGCTCACAGATCGCAAGATTTTGGTAACAATAATTTTAAAAATAATCAAGGACATTATAATAAACAAAACTGGAGATCAAGATCTCAGGGTCCGCAAAACAGACAAGGTTCTTGGAATAAAAATTTTAAAGAACATCATAACTTTAAGTATACAAATTATCGGACTCATCCAAATTTTAACTCAAGCAGAAACGACAATTATGGCAATTTTAATGCAAATAATCAAAATCGATCGCGTCGTAGAGATAGAACGTCGAGTAATACGGGTAGACATTCTAATGTCTCTTTAATTGATACACAGGCTAACATTGAACAGGGTAAAGTAGCTGAAACTCACAATGCTATGTCTTGTTCTCTTGATTGTACCCAGGTGAAAGACTGTCCAGAATGCTCGACTCTTTTCCAGCCTAAGGCGATCACGACGCTGCGTTGCGGACATACCTTGCCTAGTCTACCTGTAGTCTGTACGGCCACTGCTGCGTCAGTACACCAGGGACAGGGCTCTCTTAAGTTTAACAAGGGATTTGTCAACAACATTTCATGCTCTCTTCTATTTGACTCAGGTTGTAGTACTGTGGGCGTCCGGACTTCGCTGATCAACCCAAGTTGTGCCACGGGCAGGGTTGTCAAGTGTGTGACTTTTGGTGGCACCGTTGAAACATTTCCCACTGCTATTATTGACCTTAATACACCATTTTTTTTCAGGAAAGATCCAGGCATGTCTCCTTCCGAATCCAATTTGTGATTTAATACTTGGTCGCATACATGGTATTAAAGAGTGTACACCACAGCAAATTGCTGAATGGGAAGAGCGACATATTCAAACTGCAAATGCAGTAGTGACTAGAGCGCAAGCTACTAATATGTCGCATGATACACCTATTGAACCTACAGTTCATACCACTTGTGATGATGATGCTCCTATTTCACGGGAGTTGTTTGCAACATTGCAAAATAATGATGATTCATTAAAAAAAAATTTTCAGTACGTGAACAAAAAGAATACCAGCAACAAACTTGCAAAATCTAGACATGACTTTATACTTAAAAATGGGATTTTGGTTAGAGTAATACGGGAAAAGGATTCATCCTTATGTTATCAGATCTTAGTCCCATCCTCTATGAGATCTCGTATATTACGACATGCGCATGACTCGCAATGTGCGGGCCATATGGGTTTTTCGCGTACCAAATCCAGAGTGCTTTCGGCATTCTACTGGCCAGGCGTCCATAGGGACATCACTCTCTATTGTCGGTCCTGTTTGATATGTCAGGAAGTTAAGGTACGGGGTCCATTTCATGCGGCTCCTATTTAAGCTGCGGACATCCCGATTAGACCATTTGATAAAATGGCCATTGACATTATTGGTCCGATGCTTCCATCTGCTAGAGGGCATACGCATATTCTTACGTGCATTGATATGTGCACTCGTTGGCCTGAGGCCATCCCTCTCAAGAACACTTCATCTGCCAGTGTAGCAGAGGCATTGATGTTAATCTTCTCACGCATTGGTTTTCCACGGAAAATCTTGTCGGATCATGGGGTTCAGTTCATTTCTGAATCCATGTCTCAAGTTATGAAGACATTAGGTATAGACAGATCTCTTAGTTCTATTTATCATCCGATGTCAAATGGGTTAATTGAGCGTCTCAATAGGACACTCAAGCAGTTGTTGGGTAAGATGACCCAAGACCATCCCCAAGACTGGGATCGGGTCATACCCGCTGCTCTGTTCGCGTATCGCGAAGTACAAAATCAAGCCACGGGGTTTTCTCCATTCCAGCTAGTTTTTGGCATGCAACCACGCGGTCCGATGTCGTTAATCCACGACTTATTGGTTGACGAGAATATTGAAGAGGAAACTCAATCCTCTTATGAGTATGTGATCTCTCTGAGAAAGAGAATCATAGATGCTTGTAGACTAGCTACTGCATCATCCGAACAAGCCAAAGAAAAAGCTCGTCTATTTGCAAACAAGTATAGACGTCTTCGCCAGCTTATTCCTGGTGACGAAGCTTTTGTATTACTCCCTGCGCATAACAATCGTCTTTTAATTACCTGGAGAGGTCCTTTCAGGATCATCTCAAGAATATCCGATGTCGACTACATCGTTGATGTTAATGGTAAACATAAAACCTTCCATATTAACATGTTGAAGGAGTATTACTCACGTCCTGATTATCTACAGTCAGTGTTCCAGGCAACTGACGATCCTACACCTCCTATTCAACACTATTCTAGTTTGTCAGTCATCCAAGAAGAAGAATCTTCTTTCGATGATGTACAACTACCAATACCAGTTGTACCACTCCATTCCACTGAGAAATGGAATGATGTTACAATCTCATCTACTCTTTCGGCTGATCAACGTCAGCAAGTCTCTAATATTCTACACTCGTATGAGGATGTCCTCACTGACATCCCAGGTCATACGTCAGTCATCCAACATGACATTATTCTGACTGACGATACGCCTATTCGAGTTCGCCCATATCCTATCCCTTTACACTTTCGTGATAAGGTTGATAAGGAATTGGATGAGATGCTTCAATTAAATATAATTGAACCATCTTCATCACCATATTCTTCTTCTATGGTAATCATTAGGAAGAAGGACAACAATATACGTCTTTGCGTAGATTACAGGAAATTAAACAAAGTTACAAAATTCGATGCGGAACCGTTACCTCTTTTAGACAACTTATTGGAGAGGTTATCTCATGCCACATTCTTTTCGAAATTTGACCTTTCAAAGGGCTATTGGCAAGTGCCACTCACTCCTAAAGCAAAGCCATTCACCGCTTTCTCGACGCCACGGGGTCTTTTTCAATGGAATTTTATGCCATTCGGATTAATGAATGCGCCAGCTACCTTTGTACGCATGATGCGCCGCATATTGTCTCATCGTCCCGATGTCATTACTTATATAGATGACATCTGTCTTTTCAGTGACTCTTGGGATGAACATATTCATGGATTAAAAGCTTTACTTTCTACCTTACGGGATTATAACTTAACAGCGAAACCTTCAAAGGCTTTTGTCGGTTTTCATGACATCTCATTTCTGGGTCACCGCATAGGTCATGGTTTCATGTATACAGAAGACAGTAACGTCTCTAAAATTTTAAACATCTCGGCACCTAAGACAAAAAAAAAAAAACAAGTTAGATCTCTTTTAGGACTAATACAGTTCTATTCAAAATTCATCCCTCATTTGTCTACTATAACTGCACCTTTTTCGTCTCTACTGAAAAAAAGGCACATCTAATGTAATAAAGTGGTCGCAGGATCACCAAACGGCGTTAGACTATATAAAACGATTTTTTTCAAATGAACCTTTTTTGAGGTTGCCTAACAAAAATCTCACTTTCATTCTTCGCAGTGATGCATCTTCTTACGCTATTGCTGCAGTTTTGATGCAGGAATATAACGGCACCTTATTTCCGGTGATGTACGTGTCCAGAAAACTTACGGAGAGCGAACTCAAATACTCCGTTCTGGATAAAGAGCTCCTCGCATTAGTGTGGGCAATCACAAAACTGGAACGTTACCTCCTCGGCTCACACTTTGTGGTGGAATCTGATCAAAAAGCTCTTACCGCACTGAACACGAAGAACGTTAAATCATCTAAGTCAGCGCGTTACGCTATAGCGCTTCAACCATTCAATTTTGAAATACGAGCTATTCCTGGAGTGAAGAATGTGTTCGCAGACTGTTTGTCGAGATGCCCAAGCGAACTTGTCGAAACTAAACCACTTCCAGATGTTGAAACATCCTCACCGATAACATGAATAACTTTGTACATTATCATTGATAGTACATCTATAAAGACTGGTTATATAACTGAAGTATTCGTATAAGTATAACTTTCATGATATACTTACTTATAGATTATAACATTACTTCTTGTGTAGTAACGTTTTATTAGAACGGGAACAGTGGTATTAGAGTAACATTTTATTAGTACGTGAACATTGGTACTACAGTAACTTTTTATTAGTAGGGAAACATTGTTAAGAGCGACAAATATACATTTGTTATTCCTATGGAACATATTACATTACATATCGTGTTCGAGAATATATTTTATCGTGTATGGAACATTGAGAACATCGTCTCGTCGATTACTAACTAGTTGTAACTGAACATTGACATATTGATAGTGATATTGGAATTACTTAGAAAATGGTTATTTGTTGGTAATTAAGAAATATATAAATTAGAATAATTCAATTTAATCTATTTAATTGATTATGGATCACACACATACTAACTTTCTTAGTTGTCACGTAATACCTGCATTCACGGGTCTTAGTTATGATATCTCACTGTTAGATCACTAGTCAACCGTACTAGTGTTAGAAAACATTAAGGGTGTTGATTCTTAAAGTGTTTAATTTTGCATTGCTTCATTTTTGCACATTGTATTTTCAATTTTTCTGTTTTATTGATTCTCTTGTCATTGATTATCATCAGTGTTGCTGTTCATTTTCATTTTTTGAAATCATATGTTTCAAATTTTTTTTTTGAAAACTTAGTTGAATTTTATTATCATCTTTTTTTATGGTTTTTTTTCATTTTTCATTTTCAACTTGTTTTTACTTCGAATATTACCACATCGTTCCAAAGTAGGTCGAGTGTGGATGTGTGCTTTAATGCATACTATCATTTAGTTATATTGATTTCGTTTAATATTCTTTTCTTAATATGGTATAACTTTATGCATTTCATATATCTTGTTGTAGTTTTGACTCACCTCTCTCGGGTACTAAGTTCAAAAAAATTAATAGAATTAATTTTTTTAAGGGGAGGTAATAAGGGAGCTGTTACGTACATTTATTACCTAAGGGGGTAATCTTCGGTCCTGCCAAATGTACGCACCAGTCTTAATATAGTTATATTATTTGTGCGTTCGATTGATTCACGCACTGACGTGCACAATGCAGTGTGAGTTGCTTTGGACGCACGGGTAACCTAGTTTAGGGATTGTGACGTCATGTTTTGTATGGGGCAGTACGGACCATGTTGATGTCCGTGGATAATTTCTTGTATTCGTGGCAAGTTAGTGGAAGCCATAATTTCTATTGATATATATATTGGTCTTCATGTCGAAGCCAATAGTGGAAGTATCATGTAAGTGTCGCCCCATTTCACATTGAATGTTTATTGATTTTAATTGAAGTATCAGGCCGCTCCTAGTTATGGTCTAGCGGGAATCCATCGTAGTATGTCATTCCTAGAATGGACAAACGGAGTCGATTGCCTTGTTTGAATTACCGTAGAGGGAGGATACCTACGAGGAAACGAAGTTAATTGATTTTGTATGCTTCACATGTTTTAATATGCCGTTTCGCCAATGCCAAAGTCATGGCATGGATTTTGGGAGAGGTTAGTCAACAGAAGACTCTAACCTGATTGTATTGCCGTGTCTGACTTTGTCTGGATTATATATATGCTACATAAGTATTGTATGAAGAAAGTCTGGGAATTTTACGGGTATGATATCAAAGATTGATCCTCGAACATGAATCCGTTTACCACGATAGACGTCCTTGGAAGAAGGTCAACGGACTTCATTGTAAATGTATATTAGCGGAGAACAGAAGTAATCCTCAACTCACTTGGATAGAAGAGGACTTGATTGTTGAAGAATTTCCAAGAACTTAAGAGTATGATCAGCAACTTTAAAGTATGACATTTGCATCTGTAATCTGTAACCATGATCGTCTTGTGTGTTCCACTCCGTATGTGTCACGTTAAATAAAATATATGTACAGTCATCACAGACTTGTGTGCTGCCAGTAAGTGACCAGTTAAATACTACTTGTTGGAGTTCGTTTTGAAGAACATTTTCTGACATTTTGTTTCTTTGCAACCATTCGCGTAATGAAGCTCTTTACAATTAGAATGAACGGACCCAACACAAGCATGGGAAACAAAGAGGCAAGGATCCAGACCCACAGGACGACCCAGAGTCCGCTGGGAGGACAACATTAGACAATCTTTGAAGGACCGAGGACTAGAATGGAACCAGGCCAGGAGGAAGACAGCCGATAGGATAGCCTGGCGCTCTCTCTTCCAAACCTCTACACCTCACGGTAGAAGAGGAACGACTAAGTAAGTAAGTAAGTCAGTCAGCTAATTTCCCTCATGCAAATGTGTGAACCCGGATTTCTGACACTCGAACGCCCTGTTACAGAGGGTAAAGTTCTGAGGCAGATGGGATCGTGGAATGAAAAGGAGGCGGGGAAGGGAAAAAAAAAGGGGGGGGGGGTGTCCTGATTTTGTGTCAGGAAACCCAATACTCAAGAAGGTATTTGTTTCTCTTATTTCATGATACTAGTCGGTGGTACCAGTTGGTGGTGTTATCTCTGGAACAAAAGAGAACTATTAGTGGCTTGCAGTCAAAGCTAGACACCTACAGAAGACGGGTCTTAACAGACGTTGGACCATCTTCGCAATTACCCCACGATACTTCGAGGGATGTGATGCAGGCACCAGACCTGACCAGTGACGAGAGTGAACCAGTCCATAACCTGCTAAGAACAAGCAGAAACCAACCGGCATTTTACTGACAGTTAAGTACCCATTTAAAGCTGCCAAGTGAACACTATATTTTCAAACCAGAAAACATTTTTCGTATCAGACCATCACCTGTGAAGAAATTTTAAAGACCGTCTAAATTCACCCCACCCTTATTTATTTTACAGTTGTTAACGATAATTGACTATTATATTTTTGTTATCTGTAAATATACAAATTTATAGTTGATTTAGTCATTTTGAGTTAATTGCATCTGTATGTCTCAGTCTTTTTAAATACCTATAACAGAGCTAATTAAGTAATAATTTGATGAGTTAAATCCGTTGGGGTTTTGAACGAGCTAAAATACATAAAAATCATAACTCACAGAAGGTCAAGAAAGATACACAATTTACTCGGCCTGGATCCTATCAGCCGTAATATTTGATGTCTTTAAATTTTTTGAGGCTCCCTCGGATTGATGCACCATTCTTCAATTGACATCTCTGCCAAGAGTAATCTTGAGCGAAAGGTAGACACCTTTGAAGACCTTAAGTAGATAATCTGAAATTCGGCCATGGTGGACCATCACTAAAGAGAAAGGGGAGTAAATCCCATGATAGGAGACCAGGGGGGAGATATGACATCATTAGGACCACAGTTACGTGACTTAACGTCACAAATGGAAGATTTTGGGATTCACACCCAGCAAGATAAATAGAATGGAGCTGTGATAGTTAGGGAGAACAAGTAAAAGAGAAACTTGAATTAGTGAGGCCAGCACATAAAAAAGAATAACCAATGAGATTCTACAATTAATTGACAAGAAAGGAAAATATAACATCAAGAACATACAAAGTGAAGAGATCAACAGAGAAAGAAAACAAAGCTATAACGAACAAAAAAGGCAGGAATAATAATATGAAGGGAGCGGAAATCAATCCACAGCCAGGCCAGCGAATGAAATAATAATTCGAGACCTCACATGTAAAAGAATTTACACGTGAAAAAATTGTTTAAAAACAAATAAAAAACGTAACATTGTGGACGAAGAGAAAATAATGGGAAGATGTTAAGGTTTACGATGATCCAAGAAGTGAATCTTTAACATTCTGAAATACTTATGCCCGTTGCGTTTCTAAAAGACTCTGACGGGACAAATAAAGAACAGAAGCTTCCTCTAGCATGTTACCAGAGGGAAAATGTGAGTTTATGAAGCTTCCTACCTCATCATCTCAAACAAATTGTTATATAAATTACCACTGCTAAGGAAATGAAGTACTTTCGAGCAGGCTTGCTGTCAAGTAACAAAATACAACGGAGGTCGTCGTACAGAGGATTCGAAAAAAAAGGAAAGAAGAAGAAAGAAGAAAGACAACGATGAGGAAATAAAATAATGATGGATCACTAACAATAAAGGGAAAAGTTATAAATAAGTTAGATACATCAAAGCAAAAAATAGATGACAAAGTGTCGCTGGTGTTGGATAGGAGACATATTGAGGAAATATGTTGATAGCACTACAAGGCAGTAATTTTTCTGGAATCTCCAAGGTAAGGGTGGTAAAGAGCGACCAACAAATACACAAAGATGAGAACTGGAGACAGTAATGAAAGTGTAAAGAAGGCATGGACAGGCCTTTGATAAGATGCACAGTAAGGAGGACTAGGCATACATTCATTGAAGGCCTTTCCTCCATACGGAGGTAAATGGTGCGGAATAAATGAATGAATGAAAATGAACCAGGATCAAACTACATTGCACATGAAATAATTTAGCCTGAGACAAGGATTGAGAGAAAACAAAATAGTAGTCTTTGCAATGACATCTATGATACCGGCACGATTTGACCTCACGTCACCTTAGTACAGCTTTATCATATCTCCACTGTTCACCAAAATTGACCTGAGGTCATTAATCGACATCATATAGTTGAATCTATCATCCTGTACGATATTTCACAGTTAATTGTTTGGATTATCATGTAAAATTTCATTTTAAAGTGGTGTATCCTTCTTTTCAACTGGTAAACTGAAAAACTGTGAACGTGTTTTTCTCAAAACAAGCTGAAATGGTGATGGAATACAGCAATACTAAGGAAACGCTCAGTCAGTATTCATTGCACTGACTAAATTGCCTGAAGGCCATAGAAGTTAACAATATCGAAGACGTAACCTCGTGAGTCACATCATAACGGTATTATTAAGTCATAATGCTGAGGATGCGACATATAAATTTCAGAGGACGAATGTGAAAATTGTTGAGAAAAATGAAACACAAATGCTATTGTCTCGTTGACAGCAATGATACATCGCGTGCCAGAAATGGCCACAGATCAATACAAGTGCTTCATTGACTAAGAAACACAGTGCAGAGTAAAATATGCCGACTTCAGGGATACGTTTCTGGACTTGCAAATAGATGTTTAAAAAAGGAAAATCTTACAAGACCCAGGATTAGGCAGTGACAACCAGATTGTAGCCTAAAACAGTAGAGATAATGATGATGATGATGACGATGATGATAGACTATGTGACGGTATTGCCTCCCCTGCTTTGCAGTATTAGTCTAACAATGGCAAAAACTCAAGAGTATCTAATATAGGCTTCAATGGAGTTTATTTGTACACAAGATTACTCTTTGCCGAAATGTAGATAGAAGAGTAGTAAAGCTTCTATCACATGGGAGTGTCGTGCGTAGATAGGTTTAAAGTTACGTAAGGTCCCGCCTGAGTATAGGAGATGGTGCTCCCCCTCCTTTGAGAAGATAAGAACCCAAGAAGTTAATAACCCCAAAAGGTTAAAGGTTTAGCACTAGATTACAATACAGTAAGTAAACTGAACAAAATTCCTAATACGTGCTACTGCGTAAAGTAAACAATTGTTAAAGCAAAGTAACTAGTTTGGTACAAGCTACCGTAACAAGAAAATATTCAATCTCTCTCTCTGTCATCCGTGGCCACGTTCTCTCTCTCCTTACCTAATCTTGGTTATATTTCCTAGAATGTACAGCTATCCTGAATATATTTATCGATATTGATAGTGTCAGGGTTCAGTGCCAAATTTGGCCCCAGTCCAGCTTTGACAATAACTTTATAAGGTGGACGCCAAGTTTGGTGAGGTAATCCTGGATCGATAGTGTCACCTCGAATAGGTAATGGTAGAATAATCGAGATCTAGTGTTCACAGCAAAGAATGGAAAAAACAAATACTTCTGGTACTTGGACACAGCTAGTTGCTAAAAATTGTTACTGATGATGGTACGTGATTGATTGGTAAATCCTATCGGCTGGCACTGGTGAGTGCCGATTCTGAAATAGCGTAACTCTTCTGGATAAATATCCTCTTGGAAAACGACTATCAGGGGTCGGGAGAACAGTTATTGTTATTTTACCACAATGGGCTGATAAAATGCAAGAACATATATCTGGGTATTTTGTAAGTCCAGTTAAAATTTACTATTACAATGTTCGTTCGTCTCTGTGGCCAACCTGTTCACAACTGACACTTGGAGACGCGTCAGCAAACAGGAGACAACTTTAATCCAATCAGTAAAAATAGAAGGCCCAAGATATAGCCACATAAAAAAACCGCTGGTCGCCGTTGATCAGGTTGCCTAAAGGATAAAGGAACATTATGAAACAAATTACTATTAATGATATCTACATATATATATATATATATATATATATATATATATATATATATATATATATATATATATATATATATATATATATATGTAAAGATGTGTGTAGAAGTCAGTGTAGAAGTGTATATATATATATATATACATATATATATATATATATATATAGCGCTGCAATAAGTGGTGTCAGATGACAATTGTTAATGTTGTATTCTTGATGACATCAGCAAACGTTGGACATCGTCAGGATGGATGTAGATGGGCTATATTATGTGCGCTGTTAGAGGCGAACAGCATAGTCGGGCTTACAGGTGGCCGACATAGTGTGTGGGTGTATAGAGAAGTCAATGAACGCGAATGCGTGTAGTCCTAATATATTATAATGATGATCACACACACCAAAAATACATCTAATATTTAGGAAATGTTGAAACGGCTGTGGTACAGTTGTTTACGATTTATTACTCCACAGTAACAAGGACATCACTGATACACTGTCAATAGGACACGGTTTAAGCACATCATGTAAATCACAATAGTTCAATACATCCAATAGATCAATGACTCTTCTAAGCAAACTGCAGGCATCGCAGTGCTAATAATATCTCAATGGCTCCTCTAAGCAAACTGCAGGCATCGCAGTATAATAATATCTCAATGGCTCCTCTAAGCAAACTGCAGGCATCGCAGTATAATAATATCTCAATGCCTCCTCTAAGCAAACTGCAGGCATCGCAGTATAATAATATCTCAATGGCTCCTCTAAGCAAACTGCAGGCATCGCAGTATAATAATATCTCAATGGCTCCTCTAAGCAAACTGCAGGCATCGCAGTATAATAATAAATGTTCTCTTTACCTTCTTTGATAACAATAGGAATACGCCGATATAAGTCCCTGGCGTCAAATAATATAAATGTTCTATTTACCTTCTCTGATAACATCAGGAATAAGCCACATAAATATAAGCCATCCATCCTCGGCTTTAGAAATATATATCAGGGGGAACCTCCAACATTTTAATCTCACAAAACTATCTTCCCCGTACACACAGTCAGAAAAACATGGCGGAGCTCCTTCTCAACCAAAACCCAGGGACGACTGCCACGGGATTACCGTAACTCAGTCCCGCTCAACAATCACACATGCGCGGATAACCGCGAGACGTGAGTTGAGCTCATACGAGAACCTTCTGAAAAGATCTCGAACGATATTCGAGAAAAAATCTCGATCAAATAATTTTAAATGCGCAAGTAATAAATCAAGGGAGATAACAACAAAATCTGACCCGACATGCAAAAATATTAATGTTTAAATCCCCTTGCTTAAAAAACTGACTTTAACAGTCTACCGCACCCCCCGGGGAAAAAAATGATAACATCATTTTTTTAAAAACATACATTGAATAGAAATAACATGAGGTCGGTAGCATACAAATATCTACACCTAAGTATTCCCTATATAAAGTCATATAAAAAATGAACAAGAGAGTTGTAGGAGTAAGTGTAACGTACAAAAGAAACGAAGTATAGACAGATAACGGGATAAGCCTACGAAGAATATCCACTTCAAAGAGGTATGAAGTATAAGTACGCCATGACATCATACGAGAAAAGGGAAACGTAAAACGAGAACAAAGACCAGATGGAATACTAAAGGGAAAAGAAAAATAATGAAGGGAAGCAATGCCCTGAGAATAAAGAAAGCAGAAATATGTCATGGTAAGTAATTACATGAAACCATGCATAGTACAAATGAATACCATTGTAATACAATAGCATACATGATAAATTAAATTTTCTAACAAAAAAATAATATCATGAGCATGATAACCCAGTCAATCATGGCTATTACTGACGCACAATCAAGCGTCGGGTGAGGAAATGTACCTCACTACCTCAGAAAAAATCTTTTCTCAATGTATCAATATTGTATAAATACGTGCTCCCACTAGCGCACAATGAAGCACTGGGCACAAAAACCATTACAATGTCAGGAAAATTTACTTTCTCTTATGACTTCATGTATCCCAAAAACAAAAAAATTACAATATCGACATGTCTCGCAATGATAAGTTACGTAAAATAATGGTATCATTACAATATTATACTTTCAACACTGTAAAACACAGCAATATATTACTACTATAGTAAAGAAGTTATACCAATCATAATACAATATCTTCTAATATAATATCCTATATTAATGTACAATGTTGTTAACTATCTCGAACCAGTACAAATCAGAGATGAGTTCCGAAGTCTCAGACCATTCTGTAAGCAATAAGGCACCGAAGACATCTAAAGCAGCATCAAATGCCGAAAGAAAAGCTGGAACAGTCTTGATAAATCTGGTAAACGGTTGAGACCCTCAAAATGACAGTGCTGACTCTCATGGAAAATCATACGCTGTGAAAAAATACAAATGAACATCTCTGTTTGATAACCGTAAGATTTTATAATATATTACAGTTAATCTTTAGCTATCAAATGTGGCCATGTAAATTTCCGGCCCCTGTATGGTTATAATCAAACCTTCCTCCGTTACAGTAGAAAAGGTAACAGAGAAAGTAGTACAAACTAATTTAAGGTCATGAATTAGACAGGGTCATAAAAGTATCTGAGAAAATTAGCAGCATGTAATTTATGTAAAGAAAAGTCGTGAGTATACACATGATACCCACATCAAAAGGCAAATCTAGAGGATGGTAATGATGGCTGACAATCTGAGATTTTGTGCACGACAAAGGAAATGCAATATACAAAGGCGTACATCTTAAAGGCTGAACACTGGACAAAGAAAAAAAAAAAGAAATATAACATAAATATATAAAAGCAGAAAGTTGTAAACTTGGACCTACGTCGAAAAGAAAAGCAGTAAGTACGACAAAAAGTCCTAAAAGACGAAGATACTGAGCTAACCGGCCCAGTAAGAAAAGTAAAGAAACTCGTAAGGTATAGATGTGTACTAACAATTAAGTTCGTACATGTAGCAGAGAAAACACTAGTCATTGCAGTAAAGGAGTTGCAATCAATGTGACTGGATGTAGATTCAGTCGTAGCAATAGAGTTAATGTCTGTGTCAGACAAAATCGAAGGATCTTCTTCTACAATAGTGGTTAAAGAAGCGTCAAAGTTAGAGTTGCGACATACTGAGGTATGTCGAACTGGGCTAAAAGAAGCACCAAAATTAGCATGATGAACAATTGTATCATCAATACTGCAAGATCGCACTAAATTAGCAGAATGTATGACGTTTGCAGAATCTACCTGGTGACAAGATTTTGACATAGTCCCAAAGGTAGAAGCGGTAAGGTGATGTTGCCGTTCCCAAGCAGCAATTTGTACCGGCGTACAAACCTTAACGCCATGTATCTGTCCGACAGTAAGGTCAGCGATATGTGCTCTGAGCATACATGCGTGTTATAACCAGTGAAAAATTGTGTGGCAATGTGGACTATGGCAGTCGGAAAAGTCTCGACTGTTCCGCCGAATGTCCCACATTTCACCATATTACCTGTTGCACAAGATGGATGGACTAGAGACTGTCTAATTCCAACAGTTGCGCATCCAGAATCAAAGAGAACTGAGACTGGATTATTATTCACAAACCCCTTATGTAGAGTAAGAGACCCTCTTCCGTCATGCGCAGCTAAGGCAGGAAGAGGAGGTAGAGGATGACCGCAACTCAAGGTAGTTATAGCTGTAGGTTGGAACAAAGTTGTGCACTCCGGGCACTGAGATGCTCTCTCGAAATCGAAAGCAGAGCAACCAATAGCATTAGAGACACTATTATTATTGCTACCTTGCTCATTAACAACCTGGGGCTCTTGTTGAGCAGAGTTAGCCTGGCGATGCGATCTATTATTTGATCTACCGTCATATCGCGATCTGTCGCGGCTATTATCTCTATTGGAAGCATTGTTATTTGCTCTATTGAAATTATTGTTCTGATTTGAACCCCCGTTAGCTTAGTTGCGATTACTATTTCCCCTTTGATCAAAATATCTATTTGATGGGTTTTGTTGTCTCCGAGAGAAATTATTGTAGGGTTGATAATCTCTATCGTAGTTATCTCTTCCAAAATTTCCATAATTATTGGGACCAAAATTTTGAGGACCAATGAATTGTCTCCAATTTCTTGAAGAAGGAAAATCACTACGTGATGAACCCCCTTGGTTCTGTCCATAATTACAATTATATCTACCACCAAAATTTCGATCAGCACTTTGAGATCTACGTCGCCAATTAGGACTATATGGTATTGCTGAAGCAACGGGTAAACCTTCTTTTTCGACTTTAGAATTGCTAACCGTTACATTATGATGTGCCGCGACATATTGGTGACAGTATTGTTCCATTTCTTTCAAATTAGGAGGCTTTCGCTCATGTAGAAAGGAAAGAAAGGATTTACTCACTGACGACATAACTTTGTCCCGGAGCAATAAGTCCTTAAGGGCTTCATATGTGTGTTCAGTTTTTGAAAGTTCAACCCAACGTGAAAACGTAAGGCTAATATGAGATATAAAATCTGAAAAATCTGTCCCTGTCTCCGGCAATACAGACTTAAAGCGTAGGCGATAACCTTCTTCATTTAGTTGGTATTTTTTTTAATAAGGCAGCTCTGACCACATCATAGTTATTTGCGTATGGACCTTCTAACATACTTATAGTATTCAAAGCTTCACCCTTAAATAACTTCCTAAGTTGTTCACAATATTGCAATTTATCTACCTTATGAGATTCGCATAAAAGTTCAAATCTATTTAGATAGAACGAGATATCGTCACAGTCAGAGTTGAAAACAGGCAATTTAATATCATATGATTTAGTATTTGCCTTATTAGAAGTTGTTTGATTGTTTGTCTCATTTTGAGTATTACCCATATTCACTACCTTTATTTTTTCCAGCTCCATAGCTAAGACTCTCTCGTCGTGTAACATTTTCTGTTTTTCAGCCTCCATTTCTATTTTTTTATTTTCAGCCTCTCTTTCTAATTTTTTATTTTCAGCCTCTCTTTCTAATTTTTTTATTTTCAGCCTTCATTTCTAATTTTTGTATTTTCCATTTCCATTTGGAATTTTCTCTCATCTGCCTGCATCTGCAATCTCCTATTTTCCCCTTCAATTTTCTGTCTCTTCTCTTCAGCTTTCTGCGCCTTGGCATATTCAGCAAGTGCAAATTCTTCTAATTTCTCCGCAGTCTTGCCAAAGGATTTCCCTTGTGCAATGAAATAATCCAAAGTAGACATTATGCTGGATTATATAAGATAAATACCTTATGCAATAATTATTTTTTTAGAAACTCACTTTATCCCAACTCAGTTGGTGACAAGTCTTTGCCCAAGAACTTGTATAATTACTTTACTTATCAATAATATAATTTCGCAGATGATGTAGCATTCTTAAGTTCAACACCAAGACAATCCCAAGAAGCAATAAATAATTTGTGTCATCTCTCGGTTAAAATTGGTCTCCAAATAAATGCCTCTAAAACTAAAGCTATGAACTTTTCTAACGAGACCTTTGATATCATCTTGAACGGGGAAAAACTACAGAAAGTTGAAAGTTTCAATTATTTAGGCAGTAAAATGACTCAGGATGGTGACACAACAAGAGAAATCCATACTAGAATTGCTTTGGCAGCTAGCGCCTTCAATAGATTATCTAACATTTGGAAATTACGATCATTGAATATACATACCAAGCTTCGTCTGTTTAATTCAAATGTTATCTCAGTGTTAACATACGGCTGTGAGAGTTGGAAAATAACAAAATCATTGGAGAACAAGCTGAATACATTCGAGAACAAATGTCTTAGAAAACTCATGAACATCAGTTGGAAAGAATTCAAGACTAATCGACAAATAAGAGAAGACTCTAGGCAGAAATATGTCTCCGACTATATAAGGAAAAGACGATGGTCATATATCGGTCATGTCCTACGAATGCAAAACAACAGAATACCACTACAGGCGCTCACTTGGGTTCCTGAGGGTAAGCGGAAAAAAGGAAGACCAAAAGAAACACTCAGAAGAACAATAATAAGAGAAGGAAGAACGTTGGGCCTAAATGATGTGCAAGAGCTAAGAGGAGTGGCGTCACAACGAACAACCTGGAGAGCACTGGTTTCTGCCTTATGCGCCGTGTTTGGCGCTTAAAGAATTTATTATTATTATATACTTATTGTGCATAACAATATTGACAGCGTATAATAACATATACAGTACAGACAAGAATAACAAAGACAAGATATAAGTACAAATGACCACGTTCGCAGGAATCAACTAAAGGAAAAAGCAGAAATAAAGTGAAAAATATTGCAAAATTTGCAACGACAGCTGCGAATAGAAGAATGAGACAATGACAACACAGCGTATAAACGAAAAGTTGTAAACAAATAAACGATACGAAGGGGAGGCGGACAAATACAAACAAATTAATGCAAAACTAAAGAATAGAGAAAATATAACAAAAACAACAATGGGACATCTCGGCACAACTAAACAATATTATCAAAGACTGAATTCGACGTAAACAGAGTCTGCCCAAGATTATAACAAGGGATCTTTTACGCTACGAACTCTGACAACACAGTCCCTATAGAACGCTTTCGTAGGCCCTCGGTGAAGAGGGATGTATCCTACGAAAGTCTCCACCCAACCTGCCCGCCGACAAAGAACATAATATAACATAGAAACAAGGAATATAAATGGCTTATGTATTGAGGAAGGCCTAATTACCAACACAGAGACACAGTTTACAACAACAAACAGCCACTTAACTTAAACTGGCAAAACATCCTGGCCTCCAGGATAGCAGCAATGATGTTCATATAATACACAGTCCAAGTAACAGAGGATCCACCGCTGAAGGTGTACAGGAACTCTGTGACTCGAGGAACAGGTATATTCGACCAATGAGACCCTTGACATGTTTAACTTGCTCGCAGAAAATCCGAACTGGCAACACTGCAACTCGACTTGAATAACTTGTGCACAAAATTTCATACTGTCAACACTGATGTTCTATTGGATTTCCGCTAAGGAAACAAGGACTGGATTCCACTGTAGTAAGGTCGAGAGACTTCCGGGCAACGCCGGGTGCTTTCAGTTAATAATCCCCACTGCTGTTGAACTTGAAAACATCACTGTTAATAGCCCCATCGAGCTGGCCAACCACTGTAAAGGTGTGTGTAGAAGTCAGTGTAGAAGTATATATATATATATATATATATATATATATATATATATATATATATATATATATATATATATATATATATATATATATAGCTGCGATAAGTAATGTCAGATGACAATTGTTAATGTTGTATTCTTGATGACATCAGCAAACGTTGGACATCGTCAGGATGGATGTAGATGGGCTATATTATGTGCGCTGTTAGAGGCGAAAAGCATAGTCGGGCTTACAGGTGGCCGACATAGTGTGTGGGTGTATAGAGAAGTCAATGGACGCGAATGCGTGTAGTCCTAATATATTATAATGATGAGACGTGAGTTGAGCTCATACGAGAACCTTCTGGAAAGATCTCGAACGATATTCGAGAAAAAATCTCGATCAAATAATTTTAAACGCGCAAGTAATAAATCAAGGGAGATAACAACAAAATCTGACCTGACATGCAAAAATATTAATGTTTAAATCCCCTTGCTTAAAAAACTGAATTTAACAATATATATATATATATATATATATATATATACGGAAGGGGACGAGACATCGCTCATCCTCTCCGTCAGTCCTGATTAAAGTTAAAAGGCGCACGTTATGTCTAGTCTATCCTGTCGGGCGTCGCTTAGCTGGTGCAAGTTTGGATGAGGCATGCAGCCTTTCCCCCTCTTGCTTCGGTCAACGATCAGCGCATAATATCAATTAAGATTAAATTATCCCTACGCGCACTCAACAAATATCGCCTGTCATTAATAACTATCAGATTTTCGGCGTCTGTTTGTTTAGTCGCATGAGATAGTCAAACACGGTCACTTACTAAATTACACACAATGAAATAAAAGTGAATTGTATTCCGGCAATTATCAGTCGCCTAGTGTATTTATTAGTCAACTAAACCGTCTCTTTCTGTGTGATAGTGGGTGATTAAATTTACATTACAACTGAAACATCAGGAATAAAAATAGCTACGCGTTATTTAATTCGCTAGTCTTAACACCTAGAAAATCCCTGTGAATTTAAGATGCTAAAACTTTTAACACTTTAATACGCTTAAGCACACATTTATATATTACCAGAAATCTAGAAAGAAACGCCACGCTCTATTAACACATCTATTCCCAGTGGTTCTAGATAACGTGTTTAGACTCTCCGAAAACAATCTGAGCGACTCTCATAATGATTTTAGAAAGACGCAGTTTATATACGATCATGTTGTTATGATCTCTTGAAGATGTGACTTCTCACACTCAGTTTCCCAGCAGAGAAATCTGAAACTATGTTTCCCCGATCAAAGGGTTTAACGGTCGCTTCTGCCGGCCGCTGCTAAACGACAACAAAAGCTTAGCCCGTGTAGCGGGCTCCCGTCCGAGAATTTCCCTGTTTCTCGAGATCAAAGGATTTGCTCCCCTTATAGAGAAACTTCAAAGGCCGTTACCTTCCACGTGTTTTCCACGTACGATCTGCTCGTCATCGTAATACTGACAGCTCAGCTCGCGTGAGAAACTTGCGTAAACGAACGTGGTTCGCTCCCTGCTATGAATGACAGGTTGCGAAGGTTGGTAAACAAGCTCGTTTGATATGATCAAGTAAAAAAGAGGCGTGGATTACAAGGTGAATCTGACAGGCAGAGAATTGCGTGACTTTATTAGCGAATCTTAAAACTACGCTGAGGTCATGAAAGGCTGTCGAATCCAAGAGGCTTCATTTCCATTATACGTCACAGGGAGTCTTCACAAGAAATTCAGGTAAGCGAAAACAATGCTGGCTGTCGCTGAGCACGTTAATTCTGTAACCTGCCGACCACTTTTGTGAAGAATTTAAGCACTTATTTATCAGCTCGTTTAAGCCCCCACCCCTGATTTACTCAGTGGAATTATATTATTCAAGTATAGCTCTGTTTAGAATGTGTGTAGTAATTGACTGAGACAAACATGCAGTAACTTTAAAATGATTAAATCGAAGAGTTAAATTTGTAACACTACAAATAACAAAATTTAATAATCACTTTAATTGTAACGGTTTGAAAATAATTTGAATAGGTATGGATAAAGAAAAGCTATCATCCTCGTATTTGGGGATTGCAAAAAGGGTTAAGAAGTTCAAGTGGCAGCATATGTTTGAACATAGCTGCTAATGACGGTTCTGTCTTTTCACACTGATCACTCGTCTCTGGTCACAGTAGTCGGTTGTAGCTCGTCTCCCAGAAACATCAAGGACAATCTACACAATGCGTCCTTTGTCTTGAAAAGTAGGCCACTGATCCCGTCTTGTTCCAGAAATAGTATGTTCTGCTGGTACCACCAATAACTGTGATAGAAGAATAGAAAAGAACGCCCTTCTGAGTATGGCGTTCTCCGATACACAGTTATGTGTCCCCCCTCTTCTATTTCACCATCCCACTTAACTCAGAGTTTACCCTCGATGAGAATTAAATTTAATCCCTCGGGATAAAACTTCCTTTCCATTTAAAATGAATAGCTTTAGCTTTACATTACATTTATATGAAAAGGCTAACGTACAGATATAACATGTTTTACATTTACATCTCCACTGTTTGAAAAGTGTTCACAATATAAATTCATTCATGTTTCATTTACATTTACACTTGTGGAAAAGTTTGAAACTTCTATTAATTAAAATGAATATTTTCACATGGACATTTACACTAAAGCGTGAAACCTTACATTAATTTTAAAGTGAATATGTTTATAGAGACATTTACACTGCTTTGAAAATGTAAGTCTTTTTCTTAGAATGTACATCATTTCCCTCCATGCTCCATAGGGAACCTGGAACTACTTTTTGCTTTTAGATTTCTTTACTAAACTATCAATAAAGCAATCACTAGCCCGTGCAGTGGTGGTTCATGAATCATCATTCTATACGCTGAGGTTGCCAGCCTCAAATGAATTTGACATCCAATAGCGAGGTTCACACAATAAAATTCACATGGTAATATATACATATATACGTTACTTCACATTTTAGTAATAAAATATGAAATGTAAATCACTACTTACGCTAATCCTGGCTACAGACTTGTCGCACAGATTAATAAAAGAGACGAACCGTTCTCTTACAACACGTGTCTGTGATTTCTTTTAATTTTACAATAGATTGCCCCTTCTGACTCCTTGTTTCTTCAATTTCCTAGTTCCAGTGTACCTTATTAAAATTTGAAAGAGATTTCCTGTGCTTTATAAGTCTTATCTGGTTCTACAATAAAAGGTCCGGATAACAATTAGGAATTAGGAATCTAGTTCTTCCTCTGGCGAAGATCTGATATTGTCTTGGCGAGCGTGCAAATCACAGAGAAATAAAACTGTGAAATTGTCAGCCTACATTCCATATAGTGATGTTATGAATCTAATCAGAAAGATCCAATCATTTCAAACAGGTCGGGTGTGGCACTTTCAAAACAGTTCCTACACGGACAATTTTCTCAAAAGGTCACGTCTCCCATATATGGTAATGTGATGTCTTGCATACACTCTTACCAAAACATTTGTAGACTCATGTTGTCTAAAATGTAATAAATCCATGATTACTTTTTAACCAAGGACCGGAAGCGACTATATCATAAGTTCCGCCCCGTGCACGAGTTATCGTGTTTCGCCAGACAAACAAATCTGGCTTTATTAAACACTCCTTCCCAACGTAGCTTGAATAAACAAAACACCTTCGTTTGAAAAAAGGATCAGACAGATTATGCGATAAAATATTATCGCCGGCCGGGTCATCAAACCTGGCGAAGCGTAAATACGTCTGAGGAGTGGTAAACAATAAGATACGCATTACTCTCGTATCAATTACTGCCATAGGGGAGTGGCGTGTTAAAGACTTCACTATGCTATGTCCATCCTAAAGCAAAATAGTGAAAATACAAATGAAAATGCATGATTTATGCCAAAAAAAGCGATGAGTCAGAAAAATGAAGAAAAAGAATGGATTCAGTCGGAGGGCTGAAGGTGTGAGAGATCACACAAAAGAGCATGTTCAGACATTTTGTCACAGACTATCTGTTACAGCACTCACCTCAAACCTAAATGATGTCAAGAGTTTTGGTATGCAGTACGGTATACTTGACAAGCTTAAGATCTGCTTCTCGGTTTGAGATCCTCTGTTGCCGAAAAGTCGGGCTCTGAATATCTTAAATGTTAGCAGTTTCCAGGTCGTCTTTTCGTAACCTTGGTAAAACTGTTTCATTTTTTTTTTTCATTGAAAGACAAATCACACGGGGTTAAAGTTGATTAGGCAATGTATGTCTTCACCATATATTTTACTGTTGTAATTTTACACGTATTCATGCGTTTCTTTACGATGGAGCATGTATAATTTGTCTTCAGGAAACAGATTATTTGTCACTGCGAAGTCACTGGGGGGCCTCTGAAGATACGAGATAAAAAAGAGTAGGACTATTGTACTCTTTACGCATGTCGTACCAGGCGACTAATATGAGGTTGTGCATCGGGCTGGCAATATCATCATGTTGACACAGAAACCACCATTGCAAGGGCATACACATGCTTGGTCCAGGCTTCCTGGAAGTGGACTTACTAAAGTGGTGGCTTCATGCTACGTAATACAAGTGGACTTACTAAAGTGGTGGCTTCATGCTACGTAAGGAATGCAAAATGAAATTTGAATGATGAATGATGTAAATTATTTTGACTTTTATAAATGGATGCTTGCGTTCAATAGAAGGATTGAAATGGTACGACAGGATCACCAATTTGGAACTGATGACAACAACCAGACACGTGCTAGTGGAAACATAGATTAGCAGAAAACTTGGTTATGGATAAGACCTTGTGGAAAACGATAGCATTACAAGGCGGCACTTTGCTATGAATCCCCAGGGTAATAGAGGTAGAGGAAATCGAAAAACACACGAGAAGAGAAAACTGGAAACAGAAATGAAAAGGATGAATAGGACATGAAAATACCTTGAACATATTACACGGGACAGGAAGACTTGACATACGTTTGTTGAAGCTCTATGCACCTTCGAGAACTAAAAAGTAATTTTGATGATGATATCGATTATCTTAGTATGCATGTTTTCTTTTCTTCCAATCGATCTTTAGATTCATTCTTCTATTGCATTCAGTTTTTAAACTACCAAAACGAATAAGGAAGGTGTTCATGTGCATTCATTAGGCACATCATACAAGCCGACTAATGTGAGGCCGTGTATAGGGGTTACACTTTATCATGTAAAACCATTTTGTCACATACCCCACTGCTGCAATAGAATGTGACTACTGACTTCCTGCAAAGGTGTCATTTACAGCTGTCGCGCAATGCTCCATAAGAAACGCAAAGGAATATGATGCTGCATATGCATGCATCTATAAAAGATGTGTGAATTGTATTTTGTAAACCTGCAATCGAACTATAACATTTGTTCTTTGTTCGAATCGAACCGGGTTCGAATTATGTGACCCATAACTGACACAACACGCATCCTTACATATTACATGAATACACATTTAAATCCTTGCTGACTGTTACATATGTGCTAAATCGCTGAATACTGAATAACTAGTTGATGTGATGTTTAATTTATAAATACCGTACAACTGTTTCTGATCTAATATCTGAATTTAAATAGAGCTGAGTTCAAACAATTTTCGGCATCAGTTAGTTGTGAAGTCGTCATTGGCAATTCTTGTGTTCTGACAGTTTTATTCATCATAACTCTTTAGCTTCCTCAGGAGCACATTCTTCAATATATTCGTACCACACTTTCTTGTGCTGTGTCATCCGTTTATGGTGTTTCAATGTCTTCTTTAGTTCCCTTCTCTCTCTCTCCCTACCCTGTGGGTTTCAGAACAAAGGACTGCTTTGTAATGCTAGCAATAGGCTTCGTCAATTTACGCCCTATCCACCGCTAGCCCCTCTTTCTCATCTCTTTTTCCACAGCTATCAGTTCCACATTGGGCATCCTCTTACACTTCACTGTGACAGTTGGTACTTTCTCTGCTGTCTTCTTTGTTGTTCTCCATACTTCAGAACCGTTCACGAGGATTGCCTTGACATTTAAGTTCATATATATATATATATATATATATATATATATATATATATATATATATATATATATATATATATATATATATATATATATATATATATATATATATATATATATATATATATATATATATATATATATATATATATATATATATATATATATATATATATATATATATATATATATATATATATATATATATATATATATATATATATATATATATATCAAGACGTGTGTATATGCATTGATGTATATCAGCGCGTGTTTATGTATATATTGTACTATCTCTTTACTCGAAATCATGTATACGTATATTTATTATTTATATGTGGTATGCACGGACTGCCTGGTAATGCTCATCTCTCGATCCACTGGTACTTATCTGGATTTTGTCATCATTTTCCACATTAGTGATCTTGTCATACCACTTGAATCCATCTTTTCCACCCATTTATGAAAGTCAAAACGGTAGAACATATTCGTCAAAAGAAATTGCTTGTTTTTCATTGAATCAAAGCAAGTGTATCAAGTGCCGTCAAAGTTGATTTTCATCCATCACATTTTAGTTCCCCGCGGAGCACAGGTCTTCAACAAATGTATGCCTAATCTTCCTATCGCGTGCCATCATCATACTCACCATCATTACTTTCCTTAGTGCTCCTTACAAAGCATATAGCCACCACTGTAGCTGGTCTCCTTGCAAGACGCCTGAAGCAAGCACTCGCGTGCTCTTGCAACGGTCGCTTGTGTGGTAATTTATTTTACATGATTAGGGTGCCAGCCTCATACACAACCTCATACACAACCTCATACACAACCTCATACACAACCTCATACACAACCTCATACACAACCTAATACACAACCTTATACACAACCTCATACACAACCTTATACACAACCTCATACACAACCTCATACACAACCTAATACACAACCTTATACACAACCTCATATCAGTCACCTTGTAGGACATTATGAAGGTATAGTAATCCTATTCTGTATTTGTCTCTTCACTCCACGGGGCATGGCGTGCCATCAGATCAAGATATTTCTATGTTTTCCTCAGATATTCCATTCCTGTCTCCAGTTACTTGTGTTTTTTTCGGGTCGTCCGTTGCTTTTCATACTTCAGGTAACGAGCTTGAAGATTTTCCAAAAAGAAAAATTAGGTGAGTCAGCAACCTAGACTCCTGTGACAGTACGGACTGTTACGTCGGATTAACACTAAGGTGCTGCCACTTAATTATAGTTAGGGTAAGAATACTTAGCAAGATTAAACACTAAGTATTTGAGCGTGTCTAGTTAGTGTAATAACACTAGTCACAAATCCTATGAGTGATTTAATTAAAGTGTTCAGGAATGACGTCATCCAACTTGGGGTAGAATTGCTTAGAGCTGTTACATTTTCGTCCGCAAGAAGACATTGCTGAATCTACCGGTACATGAACATTTCCCTTACAACATCCTTTCGACCACTGCTGATGGAGATCCACCAACTCAGACGATCTCTGCAGTCCTGATATATTGTAGTTGATGTAGTTCCCTTTTACACGCGTTAGCGTCATTATGTCACATTATTTTGACTAATGTAATATTTGACCATCTTTTGTGCCCCTATGATTTTTTTTTTTTTTTTTTTTTTTTTGTTTTTTTTGCCATGTTTTTTTGATGTAAGATTTTGCCCAGATTTTTTAAGGTTTATATCGTTCTGTTGTACCAAATAAAAGTGATTAACTAATGTACATCTTCACCCGCCACTAATGTTGGCATCATTCACGATTTATTATGATGATGACACCATATTGCATTATGATTGTTTGAATTTTCGGTTATTGTTACACCGACACTCATATATGTGATTTAACTATTTGCCCATTTATATATTCTATACCATTGTCCATTGATTACCATGTTTCCATTCCATTCATTGTTTCCGGTTATTGTTACACCGGCAAAGTCATTTTTTTTTAATGAGACTTACCCATTTTGCCCATACTTTGCCACCAAGTTTTGTGGTTTTATTTCCATTTCCTCCATTCATATGTTTTATTTTTTTTAGAGTTAGTAATTTTTTTTCTAGGGAATAAAGTGTCTCCTACGGGATACACTTTAGTGGCCCCAGGCGTATGTGACAGTACGGACTGTTACGTCGGATTAACACTAAGGTGCTGCCACTTAATTATAGTTAGGGTAAGAATACTTAGCAAGATTAAACACTAAGTATTTGAGCGTGTCTAGTTAGTGTAATAACACTAGTCACAAATCCTATGAGTGATTTAATTAAAGTGTTCAGGAATGACGTCATCCAACTTGGGGTAGAATTGCTTAGAGCTAGGACGGAAGTGATGGTTTGAGAGAAGGGGGTTAAGTGAGTTGGTTTTAGGCACGAGACGTGCGAGGCAGTGATTTTGGGGTTTTGACCATCTTGTAAGTTCGATGGCTGTGTGTTATTTCTTGGGATGACTGGTTTGTATACCACAGAAGCACATGTATTTATGAACTATTATGAAGTTGTCAGAGGTTACAGACACTTAATAAAGGTGAGTTGTATTTTCTTCAATTGATTTATCCTGTTGCTTGTTGATGTTCTTGTGGACTAAATTTGTCTACATGATCGGGAAGCTGGTCCCATGCCTAACCTTCCTAAGTCGCTTTGTATGACATGCATTGCCGGTTACAGCGTTTATATTTGAAAGTTGATATTAAAAAACACTAATAACACAATAGAACTACATTGCCTGTGACTTGGATGACAAGATGGCGAAGATAGAGATAACCACAATATTATAATCACTTGAGTACTACAGATTACTAATAAACATCTCTGGACACTTACAGATGGGGTCGGAATGGCTAAGAGGTATGGCGTCCGCCTCGAATTCTAAAGGTACTGGGTTCGATTATCAGTAGAGGGGATATAATTTATGGAAATATTTTTTTTCAGAACCAGTGGTTCTAATAATTTCCCCTGGTCTTCTGGGTAGTGAGATCGGATGCCTACCCTTCTCGAATAAGGGCGAAAAATAGGAGGTCCCGTGTGCACGTTGCGCATGTTAAAAATCGCACGGCAGTTGGAAATCGTATAGATTAGGCCATACGGCCGCTGTTCTGGCACAATTAAAAAATTAGAAACCTACCGTGCAATGAAGATAGTTGTTAAAACCAAAACCACAACAAACAGATATTGTTAACTCTAGATGTCGATAAGAAGAAGGTAAGTTAGTGCACAAATTATATAGAACCCTACTGATTATAATCATCATCATTATCATCATAATCGTCATAGTCATCATCAACATCATGAAAGCCGTTCAGAATATTAGACTTTAAATGTGCTCACGTCACGCCCACCTTATTGGTGCCATCCGTTCCCTCTCTCAGTGTCTTTTTTAAAAGTTTTTAATTCTCTCTTCAGTTCTGTCCGCCATGTCTTTGTGGATCTCCCATTATACCTTTTAACTTAGGGGATTCTAGAAAAAGAATTGTCTAGTAATTCTGGCAGCCGGTATGCTAAACGCGTGTTACATTCAAAACCAATTTTTTTTAGACATCTTTTGTTCCATTGTAGAATGTTCGGCCCCTTCTTTTAGTTCCACATTGGTGATCTAATTATACCATGTGACTTCATTTCTATGCAAGATCTGTGTAGTTCATGTGGGAAGTGGGGGGGGGGGGGGAAGAGGGGGGGGGGGCTCTCTGAGGAGAGAGAGACAGAATAGGACTGCTGCAAACCTCAGACGTGTCGTGACAAGGGACTAAAACGAGGCGGTACGGGAGCAGGTGAAACGTCTGATATTGTAAGTAGTTTTCTTAATGACTGCATAACTGAAAATGGTGTAGACAGTAAAGTAGTTGGATTATGCGCAGACAACACAAATTCCAATTTTGGAGGTGCTGAAAGGAAAGGACAGAACAATGTTTTCAAAAAACTGCAAGAAAACCTTGGACATGGTCTTATAGGAGTTGGGTGTGCAGGTCATATTTTCCACAACACTGTTCGAACAGCTGCAGATGTACTGCCTGTTGATGTCGAGCTGATTATTGCTAAAATTTATCTACTCTTCAAATCATACACAGTACGAGTTGAAAGACCCAAGGAGTTTTGCCAGTTTGTGGAAACAGACTTCCAGATGATCTTAGGTTATGCTCAGACTAGGTGGCTTGCTCTGCTGCCTGCTGTTGAAAGGGTTCTTCAGATGTTCCTGCCTCTAAAATCATATTTTCAATCTCAAGACAGATGCCCAGTTTTTATATAGACATTCTTTGAAAATCCTCTATCTGAGGCATGGCTTGTTTTTGTTCACAGTCAGGCCTCTCCATTCCATGAAGTAGTGCAAAAAATAGAGGGACAGACGGTCACCGTGTTTGATGTCATTGACAGCATCAACAGGTTGAAAACTATTTAGAAGTCTAAACTGGAAGACTGTTTCTTGCCATCAAGAGTTAAGCTAATCCTTGAAAAGCTGGAAATGGAAGGACTTCCAACGGAGGATGTGAAAAAGTTTCATGCTAACGTTTCTTCGTTCCATGAAACAGCTTTCAATTATTTGAATAAATGGGCTGCAAAATATTTTCAAGACCTAGAATCCTACAGCTGGGTAACGCTGAACAGAATACCAATTTGGGCAGATATTGAGATATCATCATCACTAGTGATTCAAACATTACCTTCAGCCCACTTTGCAGAAACTGAAATTTATGACGAATATGTCTATATGAAGCAGTTTGTTACTTCTCAGAAAATTAGTGAATGGAGTGCCAAAAAAAACATTGCCACCACAACGTTGGATTGAAATGGTTTCCCACTTCAAAAAACAATAATGTGACATTTTCAAATATTTTGAAGTTGGCAGAGTTTTTTTTTCTGTCTACCTGGAACAAATGCTGCCACAGAAAGAGTGTTTTCTTTGATGAACAGCTTATGGGCAAGTGATAAAACACAGCTAGGTGTTGAAACTTTGAAAGCTATGTTGACAACCAAAGTGAACTGTGAGGAAACATGTGTCGAGTTTTTTTAAGATGCTGCTTGCAAAGAAGGACCTATTGATAAAAATCCACTCATCTGAAAAGTACAGTAACTCAGCTTCACCTTAAGTAAAGATTATTGATGTTTTTCTCTCTAATTAGTTTAAGTAGTTAAACTTATACAGTAAAATGTATGTTATTCAATGTTATTCAAATGTATATATAAAATGTATATTATTTTAAATTGACATCAACTTGATTTTTCCGGGACATGTCCCGACTTTTGACCTTTTCTTTATCCTTTTGTCCCGTTTTTTTGCATCGAAATAGGTCAAATCTACTATTTTGTCCCGGATTAGGGTTTTGAAAATATGGTCACCTTATCCAACAGTGGCCAAAACTCAAGAGTATCTAAATGGGTCGTCAAAGGTGTCTACCTTCGCACACGATTACTCTTGTCAGATATGTAGATAGAAGTGCAGTGACGCTTCTAGCCTAAGGGTGTGTTCACAAGATAATTCAGAAGTCAAGAACAATGCTGCTTAGCGCTGAACATTTGTTAATTTATTTCTGCCCGTCGCCTTTTTTGAAGGATTTAAGCAAAGGTTTTTAGCCCGTTCAAGCCCCCAGCTGTTAATTCAGTGAACTTCCTCTTATACTGGTATAGCTCTATTTAGAGGTAAATACGAGGGGAGTTCAGAAAGTAATGCACCACATCGTTTTTCTCAGCTAATAAGGAAGATAGAAGCATGACGTTTTGCACACTTCAAATATGGCATGTGCCAATTGTGTGCATCAAATTGCACCGCATCCGGCCAAATAATACGGCTGCCCTAAACCGTTGAAATGGAGCGTGTTAGCAATTTGCGTTATAAACAGCGAATTGTGATAGAATTTCTCGTTGCAGAGAAGGAAACTGTTGTGAATATTCACAAGCGTCTATGTGATGTGTATGGAAGTTTTGCCGTCAACAGGAGTACAGTCAGTTGCTGGGTTCAGAGAATTAAAGAATCAGGAAGTGGAGATACGGAGCTGCTTGATCGGCCGCGCTGTGGACGTCCTGCCACAGCCACCAACGCAGAAATGTTGAAATGTGCTGAGGGCATTATTCTTACTGATAGGCGAATCATTACTCAACAGTTGGCCTTACAGCTGTCAGTCAGCATTGGTAGTGCAAATGCAGTTATAAAAACTCTCGGATTTTCTAAGGTTAGCGCAAGATGGGTTCCTCGAAGTCCCACAAATGACCACCGATTGCAAAGGAACGCAATTTCTTCTGAATTGTTGGAGCGTTTCAATGCTGATGGAGAGAACTTTTTGGCTAAGATCATTACAGGGTGACGAAACTTGGGCACATCATTTTGAACCTGAGACAAAAAGACAGTCAATGGAGTGGCATCATCCGCAATCACCAAGAAGAAAGAAATTCAAGACAATTCCTTTAGCTGGAAAGGTCATGATCACTGTCTTTTGGGACATTGAAGGTGTGATTCTTGTGGACGTTATGCCAAGAGGAGAGACAATCAATTCGCAAGCTTACATTAAGACATTGAAAAAATTCAATCAACGTTTTCGCAGAGTTCGGCCGCACAAGAATCCAGCAGACCTGCTTCTCCTTCACGACAATGCGCGCCCTCACATAAGTCTGGCAACACGGGAGGCAATCACCAAATTGGGTTGGACTGGACTAACCCATCCACCCTATAGTCCCGATTTGGCACCCTCTGATTTTCATCTATTTGGTCAACTTAAAGATGCACTCCGTGGGACAAGGTTTGAAGACGATGAAGAAGTGATTCATGCAGCGAAGATATGGCTACATGATCAAGACAAAATCTGGTACGGGCTAGGAATACATGCACTTGTTTCGCGCTGGCATAAAGCCGTACAAGTTGATGGGTATTATGTTGAATGATACCGATGTTTACATAACATATCCATGTATATTGTGTATAAATTTCATGCTTTTTGAATAAACAGCTCCTGAGAAAAACGATGTGGTGCATTACTTTCTGAACGCCCCTCGTATATGAATATATATATATATATATATATATACACATACATATACATATACATATATATATATACATATCCTAATATATAATATATATATATATTTATGTAAAACTTTTGCCTCGTTTTGGCGAGGCGCGTCCCGTTCAACCTAGTCGGTTATATTAGGGCGCATGTCCAAACGTAAAAGACCCTTAGGTCTGAGACATTTATTATTATTATATATATATATTATATATATATATATATATATATATATATATATATATATATATATATATATATATATATATATATATATATATATATATATATATATCTATGAAATATTCTGGATCATACGTTTGCTTTCATACATGTAATAACTGAATCAACTATGTTTGTTCAGTTTTAAAATAACATGTAACAAATTTAATAATCAATTAGTATTAACAGTTTCTTCTTCCTTCTTCCTTGTTCGTCCTGAAAAGGACGTTGGTTGCGTTGTGTCTGTTTACAGCGGAGCTGCGATATCTACGCCTTTCGGCCAACACATCCGACTTCAGCATTTTTTGGGACCTGGTTTGCCTTCCCTCTTCGATCCTTACTCTCTCAGCCAGACTGCAGTGATGCAGCCTGTTTCCAGGACCACCACGTGAAGGTGGAGTAGGGTCTTGGTCAGCTCTGGTTCGCTGACCCTGACGCAAGCAGTCAAGCTATGAGTCGCTATGTATTAACAGTTTAAAATAAATAAAATGCTGGTGACTTTTATATTGGAATCGAATTTTCTCTTCACAGAGATTTAGAGTGGGGATATGGTCAGAAGATTATGTCCCTTTTGCTAGTGCCATTTTATAAGCACTTAACTGGTATAAGAGTCCTGTAGCTGTGGTTTTCGTCACTTCGTGGTGATGAGTGTGCTTCTCTCACACGAGTGGCATAGTAACTTCAGTACTTCGAACCGTCTGATAACTTGTAACCACGAACGTTTTGGAAAAATAGGAAAACAAATGACTCTGCTAAGTACATTTGTGGACTGCCAATTAACAGGCGTGTTCTCTCTGTCCACCCACCAATGTTAATCTCTCAGAAGAATTAAATTCCCGAGTACACAGTGTAGCTCAGGGAAGGTGAATAACCTTCACCATATTCCTCTGGGTATTAACTGGGAAAGTGTGTCTGGACAGCACGAATAATGAGTTGCCTGAGTTACAATTAACAAAGTGCATATATCTCACAAAAAATTATACACTTTAGGCACATGTGATGTAATCATCAGTTATCACAGTTCCATTCGGAGTCTGGGGTCGCCTCTGCTGTCGGTTTTCCACACGACTGGGTAGAGGAAATATCCAGCGCTTGCTGTAGTGGTTTATGAAAAACTAGTTTCATATGTTGAGGTTGCCAGCCTCATATATATAACCACTTAGCAAGAAAACATGTCAAATTTACATTTGTAAAATAAAGGTTTACACTTACCCCAAAGTTTTGGGAATACACAATTTCCTCACGCAGGTAGAATGGACACGAGTAATTTAGATTATATGCTCTCGAACCATTAGGTCTGGAAAATTTTAATCCCTTTTATGACGGGTGAATCTGCGAAACACTTTGTCTGGGAAGGTTTCTCTTATGACGGGTGATCCAATTCCTAGGTTTCCAGTCTTCGTACTTTAAGTCCTGGTCCCTTAAGTTTTTCAGTCTCTGTATTTACAAAGGCGGGCTTACCTTTTAAGGTTTTAAGTTTTCCAAATTCTTCAATCTGTCACGTATAATATAGGAATTCTATGTCCGAAGTCTCTCTGGCTTCTGGGAGTCGCTCATATGACTGTCTTATGCAGTCTCACTGAGTTCTGTGTCTCTGATTTCGCTACATTATATGTGCAGTTCTCAGTTCACATCACAAATGGTGCTTCCGTTGGGTTTTCCTATAAGATCCGTAGTTTATTCCTGTTTCTTACTTTAATCCAATCGTAAGCTCTTTAGCACTGGGTTGGGGTGTTAAATTCAAAAAATCCCCCACGTGTTTAAAATATTACATTTAATATTCCAACGCGTGACCTCTTTCAAATCATGCGGTAATATTTCCGGTGGCATCTTGTGAAACCTCACAAAGCAAATCTGTGCACTAATTACCTGTCCAGATGCTTTCCTGCCAATATTGACTCGCCAGACAGATTTATATATAATAAAGATACCGACAGGGGCCAGCGGATGCGATAATCTAATTATCACCTGTGCGTGTGACTCTCCCAGACTGATTTTTCAGACGGACAATATTGGTTTCCTTAGAACCGATCGTGCACGACCAGCCTGTGTCAATAGAGGATCGTCGCCATCAAAGGTTATCGAGGCGACTCACAGAGATAAACGTATTACGCTGACCGGTGATAATGGCTGGGTATTGTTACGACAATACCCCAGTTCACCTGGCGGAACATAACTAAGTCTGAGGAGTGGTCACAGTAAAGAAATGAAAAGGCAATGAATATGGCAAATAAAGGCCGTTGAATAGGAGAAAGAGAAAAATGAAGAAAAAAAGGGATAATGCCGGAGTGGCTAACTGTGTGAGAGAGCCACAAAAGAACACGTACAGACGTTTCGTCACATGGAGGTTCACAATCTCATTATGTAAAATGAATTGCCACATAAACCAATGCTGTACACACAGTCTAGGCAGGAAAAAAAATAATACTTATTTAAAAACTAACACGTAACTCATTTCTCATCAAAAAATGACGATTTGTAAATTTGTCTTTGTCTTCTTTGATTCTTAACCCCTGACTGACAAAGCAGTCAGTGGCCATCACGCCTAGTGTTGTCTTGTAGGGCAGCAACAAACTGTCCCCATTTTGTTCGGTCGGCGGCCATCCTTCGTGTCGTCCCCGAACTCTGTTTCATGTTTTACATGTCAGCCTCCACTAGTCTTCGCCAGGTTGTCTTTTGGTAAAGAATTATGGTGTGCAGTTTCTGTATGGTGTCCTGAGATAAGCACCCATCCAGATAGTTCCTTTCCATTTCCGCCCACCTGTCAGCTTCAACCGAACACGTAAACCCAGCAGCATGTACAAGGTACTTGGACATGAACCAAACTTATAAAAATTGAAGACAAATTGTATTTTTTTTTTAAATAAATAATTGAAAAAAAACTCTACCGGTATCGAAGCCAGAAGGTTACTTGGAAGGTAACTGTTGTAACTACTCAATCACCGACTCGTTTTAGTGTACCTGGATGTCTTTCTATTACTTTAGCCTACTTTTTTTTTTTTCTTAAATCTTAACTATTTTAATGATTATCGTGTTTGTCTCCAGCTATCTTCTCTTTTTTTTTTTTTTTAGTTGTCACCATTTAGCTCTCTGAATTCCTTTAAATTTATATGCAAAATTCACGTGAGAGTATATGAATACAATACAATACAAAAGATGAGAGAAATGAAGAGCGGAATGTCAAAAGGGTATGTGTGTCCAATGCTCAACCCTTTGAAAATAAAGTTCGTTCGTACTTACGTACTTAGTTGTTCCTCTTCTACCGTGAGGTGTAGAGGTAAAGTTCGTTCGCTCGGTCTCTTTTTCTAGGAATTTCAGAACACACGTTTTTAAATTATGCTTCAGTATTGTTAGGGACTTACCAAGTAAATTATATGTGAAGATTGTTTTCTAAACCACGCCAGTGAAAATGTAACTCTATCAGTACCAAATCATATTATTAGATCATCTAGGTTCTCATTTGTAGACCTGCTTACCAGAACGCAACGAGTTAGTGGTCGAAACTGTCCTTGCGATTTTATGATCTGTTCATTATTGGTCAGAACGTCCGCTACTTTTGGTTCAGTGTATTTTTTCTCTTTCTGTTTTGACAATTTCTGTAGCAGTAATGTGTAGGAATAAATAGTGAGAGATTAGCAGTATACTGTTTTTTAGCAGTATATAGTGAGACAAAAATATATGGAGACCGTCAGACAGGTAGACAAACAGACATACGTATAGATAGATAGATAGATAGATAGATAGATAGATAGATAGATAGATAGATAGATAGATAGATAGATAAATAGATAGATAGATAGATAGATAGATAGATAGATAGATAGATAGATAGATAGATGGATAGATAGATGGATGGATGGATGGATAGATGGATGGATAGATAGATAGATAGATAGATAGATAGATAGATAGATAGATAGATAGATAGATAGATAGATAGATAGATAGATAGATAGATAGACAAATAAATAGACAGATAGACAGACAGATAGACATATAGATAGATAGATAGACAGACAGACAGACAGACAGATAGATAGATAGGCAGACAGACAGACAGACAGACAGATAGATAGATAGATAGACAGACAGACAGACAGACAGACAGACAGACAGACAGATAGATAGATAGATAGATAGATAGATAGATAGATAGATAGATAGATAGATAGATAGATAGATAGATAGATAGATAGATAGATAGATAGATAGATAGATAGATAGATAGATAGATAGATAGATATACCTTTAAATGCATTGTACAACCTAAACTAGATCAAACCATGGTGAAACAATGACATTTTGAGAAATACATGCACAGATCACTAATATTTAACAGGATACTACTAACAGTAACTTTTGTTACAGACTGTGTCATTTTGAAGAACTATCTGAGGAAGTTAATGACTATGTCTGAATATGTCCTTATTTTAGAGTGTTAACTTCACTTTGGGACCTGGTGGCGTATTGAAGAATTAACTGCGGCGGAAGTCACTAAACACTCGCTAAAACAGTAAACACGATTGGAGAGCACAAAGATCAATGACGTTATTTATAGTGAAACTACGGCTCTAAACCTTCGTCTTCTTCAAGTATCGTGCCTATTAGCGTAGGAGATCATGTCTCTCCACAACTTCCTGTCTCCAGTAAAATTTATCATTTCTGCTGTTGATTTTTTTTCATGCCACGATGTCAAACTGTCCAGTATTTGCTGTCTTTGTCTTCCCCTATCTCTTTTTCTTTCAATCTTACATGTTGTTTCGATATATTCTAGCTTTCCTCTTCTCATAACATGTCCCCCAAAAAAGTGGATTGCTTCTTTCTAACTTGTGAAATAAGTTTCCTTTGCGCATTGGAATCTTCTAGGACATCCTCATTACTCTTTCTGGCTGTCCATGGTATTTTTAACATTCTTCTGTAAAACCACATCTCTGTGGCCTCTAGTGCCTACCTTATTTGTTTACTAATTGTCCATGACTCAATCCCATATGTCAGGATTGGTTAGCTCTAAACCAGCATGAGTAAAAGAGAGATCAAAAGCTTAATTAAAAGAATAATAACTGAGGAATTTTAAAAAAAAATTAATTATGAAAAATATCCCTGTGACGGTAGTGCCTTCCCTGCTTTGCAGTAGTGGTCCAACAGTGGCTAAAACTCAAGAGTATCTAATATGGGCTTCAAATGTATCTACCTTCGCACAAGATTACTCTTGGCAGAGATGTAGATAGAAGGGTAATGACACTTCTATCACAAGGGTGTGATCACAAGATATTCAGATAAGCGAAAACAATGCTGCTTTGGCTGAGCACGTTAATTCTAGAATCTGCCGACAACTATTGTAAAGAATTAAGCAATGATTAATTTTAGTTCGTTAAGCCCCCACCTTTCATTTACTCAGTGGAATTCTTATTATTCGGATATAGCTCTGTTTAGAATGTGTGTAGTAAATTGACTGAGGCCAACACGAAGTACATTTAAAAGGATTAAATCGAAGTTAAATTTGTAAAATTACAAATAACAAAATGTGACGTATTCTTTCCAGTTTTAACAGTTTGAAAATAATGTGAATAGTTGTGAATCAAGAAATAGTTATCATCACGGTGGTGATGGGATGTAAATTTTTACAAGAAGTTCAAGTGGCAGCATATATATTTAACTTAGCTGCCAATGACGGTTCTGCTCCTTCTCATTGGTTTGTTCTTGTTACACTGCTCACAAGGAGTGTCAAATGTTTGAACCAACAAACTCTCTGCTACATAGCAAACAGAAAGAAAAGGGTGCGATCATGAAAAATCAAGCAAATAAGATCAGTACAAAAATGTAACTGATTACTGCCGTAGTGAAAGAGAGATCGAGGAGACGGGGTCGCCCCAATCCGTTCTGTGACAATCCCGTTCAACCTCTGGTGGGTTCATCGTGTGACGTATTCTCTCGAGAACGTTGTCTCCATTACAGCTGTTCTGAACACATCACGAGTCGACCTGCATCAATCAAAGACAAGTTCAGACTCTCTGTGATGTCCTGGATCCACCGTCGTCTAGGCCGACCACTTCCCCTTTTTTCAGGGACCACGCCTTAGATCACAAATTTGTCCAGACAATTATGTCTTTTTATATGACTGAATCATTTCAGCTTCCTTATTGCGATGGTATTTAGGAGCCAATTTTCCTCTACGTTTAGTGAGTGCAGTACTTCTCTGTTGGTCTTTTTTTTCTGTCCAGGGTATTCTCACCATCCTCCTGTAGCATTTAATTTCCAATGATGTAACCTTTTTTGCAACTGTTTTAGTGTCCAAGTCTCGCAGCCGTATGTTTACTGGGAATATACATACTGTGATTAGTTGTAACTTTGTTTCTTTGCTTGTGCCTTGCCATACGTTTTTCACCTGTATTAGTTTGTGTGAGGCAATTGCAAGTCTTTTTTTAATTTCTACAATATTATTACAATATGGCTCTTAAATATGGGCAACAACAAAAACCACAACCATAGATTTTTCATTTGTATTAGTTTATGTGAGGCAATTGCAATTCTTCTTTTAATGTCTACTGCACAGTCGCCATAGCTGTTGATGATTGATCCTAAGTATTCAAATTCATTAACACCTTCCAGTTCTTCGTTATCAGTTTAAATTTCTGGTTTGGTCTTTACTTTGTCTGTTTTCAATACTTTAGTCTTCTTAGCGTTTAGGTATAGATTCTGGGCCTCGCTGTATTTCTTGGTTGACAGAATTAATTGTTCAAGTCCTTCTGGGTTGGTCGATAGGAGGACTGTGTCGTCAGCACATCTGATTTCCGGGATCTGGTACCAGCCGATGTTAAATGGATCAAGCTCTGTGTGTTCTTGGTCATCTCTTACGTTTCTCATGATATTCTCGGCATACATGTTAAACAGTTTTACTCCTTTCTGTACTTCAAACCATTCTGATGTTTTTCCCTCTATTCTCACTGCTGCCTGTTTTCTTGGTACAGCAGTGCGATGAGTTGTATATGGTGATGGGTTATAATTAGGATATATATATATATATTGTTTTCAATTCCAAAAAAATAATTAAATCTGATCTATACTGTATAATAGGAGGACAACAGAAATTGTTGCGTTATTAATTAGGCTGGATCGCCCTAGGTACATATCCGGTGTTACATGCTACGAATCGCGCTAATGACCTCTGTCTTCGAAGCACTATTTTTGTGTTGCCTAGCTGGCAGGGAGGATAGTGTAATTCGGTTTTGTAGCTAGGAGTGAGTGCCGCTCGGAAGGTTCTGGGTTCGATTCTCCGGTAAGCCACTCATTTCTGTTGTTTTTCTGTTGTCTAGTTTTCTGTTGTCTAGTTTTCTCCTTCTCTATTTCTTACGACACATACCTTTATGTGTATAATATTTATTTCTTTTCAATTCCAAATAATATGAACAACTGCCGATATGGGAAAGTGGCATCACACTTGTCAAATCATTGTAAATAGGGAAAATCACAATTACCCATTATGCGTGTATGTTAAAAAACCCAAACAAACAAAAACGAGATAAAACAGAACAAATTTATTTATAGACAGGAGAAGTCTCAGCACTGTAGAACGTGGTCGAGCCATGGCATGGATTCAGGGTGGTCAATCTGTTCGTCATGTTGCAAGACGTGTAGCAGTGTCCCACTCTACCATTCAGAGACTTTTTGAGAGATTTCAAGCTACCGAACATTTGGAAAATCGACCCTGCTCACGAAGAATTATATAAACCTTGTCTAAGCTGAATGGCGGCCCTTAACTTTTGTCCAGTAGTATATGTTTGAAGTCACTTTGTGGAATGTTATGGATGTTATTAACTTTTGGATTTAAGACGTCCCTGCTGCAGATGTCGAGTTCTTTCCTCCAAGTGTTTTTTGGTCTACCTTTACCTTATGGGGATTCCAGAACAATGACTGTCCTGTATGGCTATCAACAGGTTTCATCAATAGGTGTCCACTCAATCGCCAACCTTCTGCTCTTATCTCTTATTTCACTGTCACATGTCTGGTTCGTGTCATTAGTTCCACATTGTTGATTCTGTCGTGCAAGCCCAAACTTTTGATTCCGCGCAAGCACTTATTTGTGAAAGTTTCAAACTGCATGTTTGTCGATTAATTGTTCTCCATATATATGTCAGAGCCACGAAATATGATTGGCTTGACATTTGAGCTGAAAATTCTGATTTTGATGTTGGACTTGACTTCTTTTGATTTCCATAATTTTCAACGCAATGAAGGCTTCCCTGTGCTTTTGAATTCTTATTTCGATATCAATGGCTGCTCTTCCAACTTTGTCTATATTGCTGTTAATATTTATTTATATATGCGAGATTCTTGTCAAATAGGAATGTTTCTTCAAGGGCAATATTACTGTGATTGGCTGTTCATTTATCTCATAAACTTTGTCTGGTTCCTGTGTACTTTTAGGCCGAGTTGCTGTGACTTCCCATCTGTGGTGAAGTGGGATGTTATAAATATTTATAGGGGACTTAGTGTACTGACTGAGATCAGCTGTGAAGGTATATATATCTAATAAGAGTAGTGTATTATATATAACCTTACTTGCTGCCACATATGTATACCTCAGTCAGAATTATTCTGGAATAGTGTGATGACTACGTTATATGTCTAGGGTATGTGTATGATGAAGTGTAAGTCAAAACAACAACAGACAGATAAACAATTTAATTTATTCCACTACACTTGACAACACTGTGACACTCACATACATAAAACACTCTACAAGGATATCTTAAAGGAGTCACTGATAACTTTTCAAATAACAATATGTATTCATTGCTGTCATGAATGAATATGTGTCCTGATTCAAATACAAAGGGAACCAGGAATCACAATCAATTTTAATTACAAGTTATAAGTACAGAATTTATCAATATGAATATGTTAATTTTACAAGGTCATTTTAATATGGGGGTACATAATGTTGAGCTCAGCTGGCCACATCAGCTTATCTTGCGTGATGGCGGCAGGAAAAGACTCCTCTGCTCGATTTCTCCCCTGGGCTCTGGAGACCCCTCACTGATAGCTAAATGGACCAAGGAGTATGCTGTCCGACTCTGGATTCAGCAAAGCTCTGACCAGGTGCTGCTCAATACCATCAAGACCACGGTCCCACAATTCATGGAAATACACAGATACGTTGACTAGCAATGAATTCTGGCACAAATACTGGCACAAATTCCCATCTGCTTATGTCCCAGGCTTTTATTTAGCAAAAATATGAGCTGGCTTCAACGCACTGTTGCTTCATCAAGCTTATTTGAACTAGTGGTCTCGAACTAACGCTCTGAATTGTGTATATCAGCGAGTCTGGCCAATGGAGCCACGTTTCGACAAGTGTTTGAAAAAATTTTACCTTCCTACGTCTCCCCTAACAACCAAGGATAGCATTTATAGTCCGACTAATCGTGTTTAGCCTTACATATCATTCCAGCCAATCAGTTCAAATGTAACTTGTGGCCCATTTCCCGTACAATGGTGGTTTAAAAAATCTACCACTGAGCGATTCTGATTTTGGGTGTTGTCTGACAGCACCATCATTTTATTTTGGCTATAACTTGTTAATTCCTAGACTATTTGCATAACACTTGACATATTCTTTGTCATCAAGCCCTAAGGAACCCAAATATACAAATTTAAAAGAGCTAAGTGGCTGCGTTCAAAATATGCAATTTCTTCTACCTCCTGTTTCGAAGATGTGCTGTCTGGGTACTGTAATGTTTTCAAACGTAAACCCATCTAATGTTATCTTTTCTAATAAGCGTTTTTCAAGATTTTAAAACCTAACTCTGGGAAGGTTAGTGTTTTTATCACTGTCCGTCTGAAAAAAAAGTTAGTGCATGTGGCCTTACACGCGTGATAGTAGTAATTGTGTATCGCGCGACGCGTGTTGGGGGTGGCATTAATAGCGAGACACGTGTTTAGTGTTGCATGCGTTCCTGATTTTATTCGCCCCTCTCTCTTTCTATTTGAGTCCATCTGTTCGTTAGTTTTGGTAACGTAGTATAATTAATGTTAGGATTAATTTAGGTCATTACGCAGTGTGCCTCTCAATGTTTTTCTTAGAAATGCAATACCCGTTTTAATGTGTTGTGGAAACGCTTGTATTTATGCAGTGGCTTATATTTAACGTGGAAACGTTCCAATTTGCAGACGAAGCATAAAACAAAGGGGATTTCGAGTACTGCCATTGTGACAGCACTGTTCTTTACCATTCTTCTTCCTTTATTAAATGTATTTGTTAGGCTTTACATTTACCTTTTAATTTATATATGTGGATTAGAATATTCCACGACACCATCACGTATTTTTAGTTTGTCTTAAATCTTATTGCCGTTATGAAACAGAAGAGTTTTTGATGGGCTGGCAAACTGACACGTAAAACAATTGTCCCAGCAGAAACCACACTGTGTAGACGGCATAAAGAAAAATGCTTGGTGAAGGATTGCGAAGAATCTATGCTTGCATATTGACTTCATGCTCATCACGGAACGAATGAGTTAGCAAGTTCTCCAAATTCCACTAAAGTGTTAGCCCCATGCACTGCTGACAAGGAGGCAGGAGGAGAAGAGTAGAAGAACCACGTCATCGGCAAAATCTAGATAGTCAAGCTCTGGCAAAACAGCTTGACGATCTAGGGTAGCATTTGTTTAGTTACCGTTATGCATTGTTAACAGGAGAAACAGTGAGAATTGAACGTGGGTTTATCGATTTGGGAATTACTTTAACTGACGCCATGAATACATCCTCTAGAGTTGAATGAGGACACGTTAGAAAAGGAAAAATAACGTGAGTAATTTACATTATTATCTCGGTGATGGAAGTATGCTTATACCATATAGGGTAACAAGATAACATAGGAACAGATTATGTCACGTTTAAAAAGTGCTGTTAAACCACCCGAAAAATAGTTTGTTAACGTATAAATCAAAAGTATCTTTTAAGTGGTCTTAGTGCTCCGTTTGGATCATCCTAGCAGTTCTAGACGTTTAGCCTATCAAAGATTTTCATCGTGCCTTAGACACAAAATCCCTCCAGACTATTTTTTTTTAATCCCAATTAAATATTAAGCGTCACGTGTATTCTAGAAGTGGTGTAAAAATTCTTATCTTTATGTGAGTGAAAAGTTTAATAGAACTGTTCACGGACGATACGTTGTCGGAGATTGCTAGTCGTTGTTAGACACTCAGTGTTAAACACTACAATAAGGGCCTGGCTAGCCTAGTACAGAAAGCATGTGAAATAGATTGATCAATACAACCAGATCGTTACTTAAGGTAGAAGTATACCCAGAAAAATTAAAAAAAATAAAAATCCAACAATTTTCATTTTCATGCTTTAAATCATCGTCAACATGTTCTTGAACTAAAAAAAATTCATAGAAGCTTAGAGATACTCTGGTTTGATAGGAATCAGTGTTTCTCTACACACACTCCCTTGAGTGGTTTGCATAGCAACCAATGTTTATAGTTGGTTACCATGGGAATAATGACCCAACATGAAGGTGCGTAATTGTAAAACTGCGAAATTATAATTATACTGAGGCAACAGGAAAAAGATATTTATAATTTTTCCACGGGGAATCACTCTATGATTTCTTATAAATTTGTCAAAAGTGTGTGTCTAGAAAGCTTTGATCGTAAATTTCAACATTTGTTACATGCATTGTGCATTTTCACCAACATCAACTCTATTTATTGCTAGTTTTATACTGATTCTGTATAATAGTAGTTAGCAGAGCTTCTTTTGTTCACAATGGGAAATAAGACAAAGACTGGGAGGCGTGTACACCAACAAACTGTTGCCTGAAAATGAGACACCTATTGTCGATAGTGACGCTATAAAGCCTCTGTACTCCTCAGCAAAGAAAATAAAGGTCATAAAGGTCCAAGAAAGTGAAGGACAAGCTAAAAATGACAACAGAGGAAATGGGTTTATCCTTATGGATGTAAAACTACTGTTTGGGTTTTTATGCGCTAACTTTAGATGTGACAAATGTTATCAGTACTCACTGACCTGTGAGATCGTCGAAGAGACTCGGAATGGCTTTTGTCATGAAATCAGTATCAAGTGCACAAACTGTGGCGAATGGAATGCCAATTTCAATACTTCTGATGTTTCATCGTCAGCTACTCACAAACAAAGAAGTAAATGTGCGAATGGTGGCATTTGTGCGTTCTATTGGGATAGGCCACAGTGTATTGCAGAATTTTTCGATATTCATGAACACAAGTCAACCCAAGGCAAAGAAAGCATACAGGAGAACGCTGCACAGGATCTATTCAGCAAGTAAGGACATTGCAATGGAAAGACCCCGAGAGCACTGAAAATGGGATTCATAGACACTACAGCTGCAGTAGAAGAAGACCTTTATTCAACAGGAGCTCACTAAACTTCATTTTGTGAGTTCTTTTTCTGATTTTCTTTGTTTTCTCAGAATTGTCTTTTTAGCACAATTAGTGATCTTTGAAACAAGATATCTCTGGATCTGTACATTCAATTGACATGAAAATTAACACAGTTGGTTGTCATATAATCTTACAGATTCTGACCTAAAATGGATACAATTGAATTCAAAGTTTTAGTTTTATGACCATCATGCATATATAATGAGGCACAAATATAAAACATTCCAGAAATATAAATTTTGAAAATTCATTAAAAATTAACCTTTTCGTCAATCTCTGTCATTTTAGTTCATGAGCTCACGCTATATATAATGATTCAATTTGCCAAGTTTCAGTCAGATCCTTTTACAAATAACATAGTTATGATGTTTTAAAAAAGGTGTATAATTTATTCACTACGGCAGCCATATTGGATAGCTAATTTGCATAATTAATGAGGTCTTTATGTGGACAAACATTTTAAGTCCATACTAATACTATACCCATGGTTGAGTGATTCTGAAAGGAAAATTTTATTTTTACCCTATCAAGGTTTACTACTACCTTAAAGCATTAGTTCTACGGGCAAGATTTTACTCACAGCACTAGTTGTCTTGTTTGGTGAAGAGGACGCAGAAGATGATCAGGACACACTGTCGATAGCCTTACCAGCCGTCCTAGTTTTGGAATTCTCTAAGTAGAAGAGGTATAGGGAGATCAATGAACACACGGTGAACAGAAACTGGAGACAGACATGACGTGTATGAAGAAAACAGGGAAAGATCTTGAGCGGATGGCACGAAACGGGAAGACTTGGCTTACGTTTATTGACGGCCTATGCTCGTTGGGGAGCTGACGATTGATGAATACGTGTATGCTGATTGGACAAAGCAACATTAAAAGAATGAGTATGAAAAATAAGAAGGCTAAGCTATGAATTTTTTAAATGTTAGTTGGTAGAAGTAGCCTCTTCCAGCATAACTGACTATGGGGATAAAGCGCCCTTCAAGTGATACCCTCATATGCTTTTTTTTCTTGCCTGATGTTCCTTTCTGTGTGTTCTGTTCTTGTCTGCTTTGTTGTAAAGGCCTCCTTTCGCCCAATCAAAGGTGGAACAGTAAGGAGCATCATCTCCACTTGGTGCAGTCAGCAGCTACCTCCTCCCAATTTGCTGGATTTATGTCCAGATGCTTCATGTCTATCTTGCACACTTCTTTAAACATAACTGTGCTCGCCCGATCATTCTTTAACCATCTGCCAGTTGTCTGTAGAAAATATTTTTGGGGATGTGACCATCTTCCATGCGACGGACATAACCATGCCTTCTTAATCTACGCCTAAAAGTATATCAAATCCAAATCCTATCAGTACACTCCTCTATTCATAACTGATTGTAAGGAAGACGAGCCCTTGAAATGATAACCCTTGGCTGCATTTTGCGTGATGTTGCTGTCGACGTACTCATGTCTCTCTTCTGCCTGTTGCCAGAGCCTCATTTCACTGAGTTTGAGGCTACACTTCTATACTTATGCACCCATGCATCTACATAATCTCTATTAAAGTTTCCATGAACTAACGCTACATAATGAACTTTTTCAATTGGAACTGTTACATTGTTGATCATTGTAAGTCAAGTCTTCTTGATATTATAAAGCCTTCTACAACATGATTACCAACACGTAAAGAAATATTTTCGTACAAGACCATGTTGAGCTGATCATACAGAAGACACAGAGAGGTCCGGCAGCCCTAAAAACAATGGCCGCTGCACACCTGAAGCAGAGACTATTTTGTCTCCTTTACCACCAGCTAGTGATGTAAGTAATTGAGAACAAGCTGGGAATACTCATGCTGTCAATATTACAATGTGAGGGACCAGAACGCATTCACAGGGAAGGGATGCGTATAGTCTTGGACTGTACGCAAGATACCTCCATCGGGACGATGAGGTACATACTTGGATTTCTGTCGATATTATACAGATATGCGATGATCAAAGCAAAAACCCAAATGCGGATAACCACCGACAAAAACACCTCATACATGGGAACATAGCTGACATCAAAGGAGCAAGAATAAAGAGAGGGATATCATGGATTGCACCGGTAGAGGATACGATTGGGCACAGTTGAAAATATCTTCAAAGGGAAGTGTGGAGTGTGGTCAAGTGAGAACTGGACAATCTACCAGCAAGTCATCATCAGACTTGGCAAGGGGTGCGGAGCGTGGAGCAGTGAGAAAGTATAGTTGGAAATTAATAAACTGATAAATGATCATGTTGCAGATGATGATGGCAATGTGTACGCTGATAGGTCTGCACTCCGTGATGAGAAATCAGGACGCGGCTGTTCAGCTAGAGTAAAGGGCAGGGCCGTTGTTGAAGAAAGCGGAGCTTACATGACAACAACCTCCTGTTAGAGAATGGAGATAGGGGCAGCTACTGCAGCTCTGAGGTGGCTTCGTGGAACGCAATCAAACAGGACAGTTATTATGTCAGACTTTTAGTCCATTCTATGGAAGTTACAATATTGCTGGCTCCGGCACGAATAGAAGGAACCATAGAAGTCTCGAATCTTCAGGAGCTGGTTTGGATCTACTGTCCTGGTCATTCAGGTGCACGCGGTAATGAAAGAGGTGACATACTAGCTTCGAGAGCGCCCATATTTGAGATATGATATGTATATGGGATAAATACTAAAAACAATTAATGAGCGCCTGTTAGTAAAAAAACACCGCATAATACCAATTAACAAGACTAAGATTGTTGCAGTTTGACATCAAACGTAAGACTAGCACAGATAGACAATGAGTGGATGAATCCGTTGTGTATATAACCAGCACGCTACAGGATCAGTTAACATTCATATCATTTGACATTTACTGAGGGAGACTGAGCACATATGGGTTTGCCCGGAGTGCAGTAATGTAGATTTTGATCAACAATAATAATGAAATGTAGCAGACTGAATTCCAAAACCTCCAGGTCTGTTCATGACTAACAGAACCTGCTACGATCACAACTACAATATAAAAGTGTGATAGTCAAAACATAACGCGATCCCTTCAGTGCCACTCCATGTTTATTACTTACTGGTGGCCTTTCATAAAGTATTAGATGGTATATGCTTCACATCAAAAGGAACATACCGAGACACATCAGAATAACCGAGATATTTAATAAAGCTCATTGTTTTCACGAGGTCAATTGTAGACTTATCCATCAAAGTAATTTTCAGAGTTATTTACAAAGGATCATCACTTTCATTTGCGCTTTTTGCAGAGCATAGAGTCAATTCTGTAGCTGGTCCCATTGCAATAAGCACACATCAAACATTCACATACTCATGCAGCAGTGGTTTCTATGGCAATTTGATTTTAATTATGAGGTTGCCAGCCTGAAGCACAACCTCATATTTGTTGCCTTGTACGACATGCCTGAGTGTACAGTAGTCCTTTTCTGTATTCGCCTCTTCAGAGCCCCCGGGTGAACTGTACGGCACACTTTCAAGTTATACATATACTCGTATATCAGCAAAATATAAGACGTAGAAATAATTACCAGACAAGCAGATTTGATAAATATCAATGGTGAAATCATTGAAGAAGTGCATACATTTTGCGATTTAGAAAGTCTCATCGGCAAAACAAACCATAAAAAAAAGTATATTGAATTATGATGTCCGTGACAGGATTAATGAAGCCAGCTCTCTCTGTGACCAATATATAACTCTGGAACTCTTTCCTCCGAGTGAAACAAAGTTAGGTGTTTTCAATACAAATATGAAGTCTTTCCCAATCTATTGATCATCAGCGTGGGGTGTCACTACGAGTGTCAGGTCTGAACTCCAGACATTCATCTGATGCCTCCGTCTCGCTCTCTACACCTTCTGCTTCTTCTTTTTGCACTCCTTATGAAGCATGGAACCACAACTTCAGCTGGTCGTCTTGCAGGAAGCCTGCAGTAAGTATGTACATGTTCTTGCAACAGTTCTTTCTGTGGCAATTTATTTAACACTAGTGTAAAAGCACGTCATAAGACGGGAATTAAATTCAAAAGCACCAATACCTAACGGCAATTTGATTTATTCAAAAGTAATTTTAAAAAACCCACTGTGCATCACCACAGTACACGAACTACGTAGCAGCAGCGAGGATTCCCAATATGTGTATACGGGATCATACATTCTATAAATATATTTTTGTGCACACCGTCATGATAAGTCCAAATTTAAGCAAGGGCAGTAATCGTTATGAGTCTCGGATGTACCATAGATTATAGTGGTTATTCCACTTGAACAGCTGTTAATTTATTTAAAAAAATATGAGTGTATCGCATTCGAATCTTCGAAATGCAGAACGTTTTTCACGGTGGCGTAGTTCCACGTGAGTGAAATGTTCTAAGCTATTTTTGAGCTGTGAGCGATAGTTCTCGGGAAGCCCCACGGGTGTGATTGGCTGGGGTGTTCTGGGAGAGAATGTTTTTGGGGTCAGTGTGTACTGGGCCAGTGCACTGAGGAGATGTAAAGTGTTTTTCAATGTGTACGAGTGTACAGGTATTTATGCTGAGATATATTATGTGTGATTATCCCAGATGAACTGTATATTAATTAAGGAGATGTTTCTTAGGCTTTTGAGTATACAGGCCAGTGTTTAAAGATTATGTACATTTTTTGAAGAGTTTGTGTCCTGGGCGTGACTGGAGAAATCAGCCCAGTGTTTTCGAGGGAAGCCTGTACACTACTTGATGTGTCGACTTATATTATGAGGCCTATTATTTATCAGCAGTCTTCTAGATGGATTAAACTGCGTTGAGACGTCATATATTGGTGAGGCCTATTATTTATCAGCAGTCTTCTGGGTGGATTAAACTGCGTTGAGACGTCATATATTGGTGAGGCCTATTATTTATCAGCAGTCTTCTGGATGGATTAAACTGCGTTGAGACGTCATATATTGGTGAGGCCTATTATTTATCAGCAGTCTTCTAGATGGATTAAAGACAGTGCTTGATATGTCGACTTATATTGTGAGGCCAAGGTTTGGACCGGCCGTATTATGATTAACTGCAGTACAGCGATTTGGTGGAGCTGTTAGGAAGCTGTTAAACTGCACTGCGACGTCATATATATTGAAGGCCTATTATTTACTAGTACTGCGATTCCCCAGCAGTCTTATGGATAAATTAAAGAGCGCTGAGACGTCAAATATTACAGGCCTATTATTTACTAGTACTGCAATGGTCAGCAGTCGTATGTACATGAATTAAAGAGCGCTGAGACGTCATATATATTTGAGGCCTATAACTATTGGCACTGCGTTTGCCAGTAGTTCCTCTTGATGGATTATTGTTATCATATAATGTGGATCCTTCTTTTGGTATGCTATTATGACCTGTGTAACATGCTGTACTTCGTCTACGTTATTGTGACCGTGTTGTGGTGTAATAAAACTGTTCTTTAACTGTCACAAGGCGTTTAACCCTCCATGACTCGTACGTGAGCTATCGTGGGGTGAGTGACTGTTTTCTACACACCCTTCACATATCATACCCGGTAACAGCACAGCAGTACACACATGAATATTTAGCCTATATAGCGTATGCAATGAAGAAACTGTTACCTCTGCAGTGGTGAATACACATGAACAAACATTATGTAAACAGACAGGAATGGAATAACAGTATTTATCAATTGGAACAACATACTTTATCAGTTGGAAGGAATACTAGGAATAAAGCTTTCTTTATCAGTTGGTGGTTTACAGTCAAGTTGGAGTCAATACAGAAGAGGTTACTGCTACTGCAAAGTGGATAAAGCGGTAACATTCATGGTGGCCAAGACTGGTTTTATCTTCTGTTCCAGTTCAAGTTGGATCGAACTTACGACATTTATAATAAGGGCCTGTGTGGCGTGATATAATATATAGCAACCTTGGTATTCGACTACTCTATGGTTAGCAATTGTACACTTCATCTGCAACAGTGGATGCAACATCGTTTTGCAACAAATACTGATTGTTACAGTGTCGGCAATCAATAAGCCTAGCGGCAACAGTCGTAGCCAAAACTTTCGGACGTGATCCCACGTCATCTGCGTTATGTGATTTTCTTCTATGCTGTGTGGCGCATTTAAGAATCCATCATCATTATCAAACTTTACAGGGATGACATCACCAACTACGGGTGCAATAGTGGTTGTTTTCAAACTTACATGGTGTGATACCTACTATAAAAGACTTGCCCCAAAACAGACGTTAATATAACTAGGCGGGAGCATACCTGATGGAGTGCAGCTTATTAATACCCATCTACATACAGGACTATAACATATCTAACATTTCCATTGCCAAGATATGTAGAGATAACCAGTTCTCCTTTTTGAATTGAAGTTTTCAAGTGAGCTGTGCCAGTATTTTGGTGGCGCAATTACAGAAGTTTACCATCATAGTAAACAAGAGATGTCAAGTACTTCCTTTCAAGTGGATTATCAACGAGATTGACAGACTGTGTACCCCTACAGTTACAGAGGGAATTCAAGCTGATGTGCAGTCATTCTACACGGGTGCCTCAAGTAGATGATTGGCAGTAATACAGTTCCTGTTTACCTGTGCGGTTTACGAGCACACATACAGTAGCGAAGACAAAGGACCTGAAGTGAGAAGTGTCAAGCTGCGGTGACCTTATGCGGTGAACTGTTTTCCTCAGCAGACTTTGTGATGTTCAGCATTTTGGACGGGCGTACTTTCCTTCATTGAAGATAAGTGGTTTATATTGTGAAAACTGTGCCATTTTATCTTGTGTCAACAAGTCTTCCTATATATATTGGGTACTATTTGTTGTAATGAGTATTTCATGTTAAATATTCTATGTTTCATGGCTACTTATGAAGATTATATCCCAGTTTACCCAGGGCTTCATAAGTCTTCTTTAGGATTTGTTTTGTAAGTGTCAAGTTTGTGACAATTTCGGTTTAAGGCTACAGACCTTACCGAAGTCTGGTTTGCGATTTGTCTTTTGGGACAAGTAATTGTATAGGTGTGACGTAACGTTTCATTGTGATTATTGTGGTGTTTTTTCTTTTGTCTTTCCTGCTTATTCTTCATTTATTCCATTTCTACTACTGACTATTCGGTAGCGGTTCATATGTGGATTATACTTTCATGTTGCATTTATATGTCACTTGATACTATTTGTATTCTTATTCATCCTACTATACTGATACTTGAATCCTGTATATTGTTGGGTTAATTCTATGCTGTATGGACTTAACTTTGTTGAAAGCAGATTATTTTGGTAGACTTAGCTGATTATTTTGTATGCTTTGTTTTCTGCTTTACTCATAATGCTGATATTTTTTGGATGATATATAGTATTTGGACTTAGCAGGTTGATTAATTTTTCGGATTAGAGCTTTATCACCCACTTAATTTTTTGGCGGAGTAATGTTTTCAAAAAAATGATGTTATCATTTTTTTTCCCCGGGGGGTGGTGTAAACTGATAAGTCCAAATTTAAGCAAGGGCAGTAATCGTTATGAGTCTCGGATGTACCATAGATTATAGTGGTTATTCCACTTGAACAGCTGTTAATTTATTTTAAAAAATATGAGTGTATCGCATTCGAATCTTCGAAATGCAGAACGTTTTTCACGGTGGCGTAGTTCCACGTGAGTGAAATGTTCTAAGCTATTTTTGAGCTGTGAGCGATAGTTCTCGGGAAGCCCCACGGATGTGATTGGCTGGGGTGTTCTGGGAGAGAATGTTTTTGGGGTCAGTGTGTACTGGGCCAGTGCACTGAGGAGATGTAAAGTGTTTTTCAATGTGTACGAGTGTACAGGTATTTATGCTGAGATATATTATGTGTGATTATCCCAGATGAACTGTATATTAATTAAGGAGATGTTTCTTAGGCTTTTGAGTATACAGGCCAGTGTTTAAAGATTATGTACATTTTTTGAAGAGTTTGTGTCCTGGGCGTGACTGGAGAAATCAGCCCAGTGTTTTCGAGGGAAGCCTGTACACTACTTGATGTGTCGACTTAGATTATGAGGCCTATTATTTATCAGCAGTCTTCTAGATGGATTAAACTGCGTTGAGACGTCATATATTGGTGAGGCCTATTATTTATCAGCAGTCTTCTGGGTGGATTAAACTGCGTTTAGACGTCATATATTGGTGAGGCCTATTATTTATCAGCAGTCTTCTGGATGGATTAAACTGCGTTGAGACGTCATATATTGGTGAGGCCTATTATTTATCAGCAGTCTTCTAGATGGATTAAAGACAGTGCTTGATATGTCGACTTATATTGTGAGGCCAAGGTTTGGACCGGCCGTATTATGATTAACTGCAGTACAGCGATTTGGTGGAGCTGTTAGGAAGCTGTTAAACTGCGCTGAGACGTCATATATATTGAAGGCCTATTATTTACTAGTACTGCGATTCCCCAGCAGTCTTATGGATGAATTAAAGAGCGCTGAGACGTCAAATATTACAGGCCTATTATTTACTAGTACTGCAATGGTCAGCAGTCGTATGTACATGAATTAAAGAGCGCTGAGACGTCATATATATTTGAGGCCTATAACTATTGGCACTGCGTTTGCCAGTAGTTCCTCTTGATGGATTATTGTTATCATATAATGTGGATCCTTCTTTTGGTATGCTATTATGACCTGTGTAACATGCTGTACTTCGTCTACGTTATTGTGACCGTGTTGTGGTGTAATAAAACTGTTCTTTAACTGTCACAAGGCGTTTAACCCTCCATGACTCGTACGTGAGCTATCGTGGGGTGAGTGACTGTTTTCTACACACCCTTCACATATCATACCCGGTAACAGCACAGCAGTACACACATGAATATTTAGCCTATATAGCGTATGCAATGAAGAAACTGTTACCTCTGCAGTGGTGAATACACATGAACAAACATTATGTAAACAGACAGGAATGGAATAACAGTATTTATCAATTGGAACAACATACTTTATCAGTTGGAAGGAATACTAGGAATAAAGCTTTCTTTATCAGTTGGTGGTTTACAGTCAAGTTGGAGTCAATACAGAAGAGGTTACTGCTACTGCAAAGTGGATAAAGCGGTAACACGTCATTTGCGCACTTGTCTTTGGTAAGTGTTACTATTTTCGGGAGAGTACTTACAAGGGAAACAATACAATTAATGTCTAACTTTCAACCAAAGTTGCATCCCTTAGTGTTACGCACTGACAGAAAAAGCTGGGATTTTATATATAGGATAATGAGGTTGTCATTCCCATGCACAACCACATTTTGGTACGACATACCTGAAGGAGGAGTAGTGCTATTCTTTCTTTGTTTAGTCATAGACCCACGGGGAACTACCCCTAATCTTCAGGCCTGATGACAAGAAATAGTAGCTAACACGGACTTGTGGAAGAGAACCCTACAACAGTCAACTACAGCTGAAGATTAAACAGAAACCATGGGAGATAGACATGCATAGCCTCAGGAAACAATTTAAACAAATAAAGAGGGGAAACCCGAGGACTGTAAACAGTAAATGAATAAATATTACACACATAAAGGTATGTTTCAGGCACTCGTCAGAAATAAGAAAGTAAATAACTAGACAACAGAAAAACAACAGAAGTGATAGGCTCGCCTCAGAATCGAACCCAGGACCATCCGTACGGCAGCACTGCCTTCCTACTGAAGCGAATCACACAATATATACCTCAGGAAACAACCAGCCGTTATAACTGAGCTATGCTTGACTGGTGTGGTAAAGTGGGATGTTATAAATATTTATAGGGGACTTAGTGTACTGACTGAGATCAGCTGTGAAGGTATCTGTATCTAATAGGTGTAGTGTTTTGCAGATAACCTTACTTGCTACCACATTATACCTAAGTCAGAATTATTCTGGAATATTGTGATGACTACGTTAAATGTCTAGGGTATGTGTTACGTGCAGTCTTTGATATCTTACAATATTATTCATTGATATACTTGTTATGTTCGCAAATATTTTGTAAACAAAATAGATACTTTTTAGTGCTTAAGAAAAAGTCATTATTGAGTTACTTCCCTTGAAAGTTGTGTCGTCTCTTTCGATCGAACTCCGCGGATGAATCCAGTTTTACTGCGATTTATTCTTTGTTTGGGTAGTAATAGATTGTTCTTGCTTCAGAATATCTATGGCCTGAATTTATGTGTATTGTTTGTCTGAGTAGGACGAGTCTGTCTTATACCTGTATATCTTTACATATCTAAGTCGAACTATATGTTCTTTTGTCTCTAGAGAGGTCAAAGGCTTTTCGGCGGATGTGTCGCTAGAGAGGTGTGTTTTGGCTTCGCCCTGATGATGGGCTGTGTTTTTCTATGTCGGCTTGTAGCCGGGAAAAAGTGATCTCTATATTTATGGGGAAAGTGATAGTCGTCTAGACCTATCATGTATGCTTTACCCCAGTGTTCATTCTTATTGCCAAGGAATGGCAGAATCATATTTCTGATACCCAGGTAATAAAAGATACTCTTTTGAACTCTCGTACGAAGCCACCGTTTTTCGATAGGTACGATTTTGTACATCTGAGAGGATGCATTTAACTAGATGGAAAACGACTCTGATTCCTAGCAGCACTATATCCTGTAGAATGCAGTCAATTGTATCATGATAGAATCTACAGAGCAATGAAACATTTAATGAATGACTAACTTTAAGACAGGTTCATTATCTGTATCCAAACGTGAGTGACAGCTCACGAGAGAAGCCATCTTGTAACCAAACATTTAGTGACTTTCAAGAAGAGAAAAGGGATGCCCGTATTATCGCTTGATTAGTCCAGAGATCACTGCTACACATGAGAACCCATTGCTAGCGGTTCAATTTGATTATATGGAAAAATCTGTGCTGGACATTATGTTAAGGAATCTTCGCTAGACGAGGTTAGGTCTAGAAGCCATCTTGGACATTGTTTATAATCTGACGTGCTTTGTCAGTAAACTCAGATGATATATATATGGGCAATACTGAGTGCTTGGCTACTGACAGTCCATTATACTATTATTCTACATGAGTGACCATGTAACATTGCAAGACCATTTATCCACTGTACCATGATGTATTATGCCAACCTGTGATTTGTCACTATCTGTGCTGTCGAGTGTGTACGTCCAAATTAAACTGTAGTAAAGGTACACAGTCGTTGCTGACCTTTGTCTTCCAGCACACACCCATCATTAACACCACTGATTGCTGGGATTGTGGCACTGATTTGTGTACACTACAGTGGAGCAAACAACACCGATCTTTTACAGGGACCCGAAATATCTTTACAGCGGTGGCCACTATACCCATTACAAGAGGTTGTAATCAGAACACCATGAAGGTCTTATCAACTGGTGGACCAGCTTTCTGGGTTTGACCTCGCAGAAGTTGAGAAGTCAACAGATTACCGATACCAGACCGTTTCCTGTGGCTGATACGACACACTTGCAGTATTGGTTTGCTCTTTGTCAACACTTCGTCACGTGACCTGTCAAGTGAATGCAGTATGTAGGTCAGCATTGTTGACATTCTTACATTAGACATTACAGAGTTTCACAGAACAGTTGGATCAATTCTTGTCAATATTAACAGGAAGACAGTATTATTGAACTAAGAAGTCCTATTTTCATCGATGGATCTTCTTGTTTTCTATATATGAACTTTAATATTTAAGGCCAGAATGTTTAATTGAATAAAGTGGCAGTTTGTTTATTTTCATAAAAATAACTTTGCCATTACTGTAAAACTGAGCCTATTTTGCAACACATACTATCATACACATAATTTATATATTTATGTTTACATGTTATTTGTTTGTATAGTATGTTAGTTTCTATGTCAGCGGGTTGTGTTTAGGTTGGGCGGAGTCCTCACAACAGAATATCCCACGTCATAGAGGGTCCGTTGTGGGCGTTTTCTATAGGTGCAATTTTCTTGATTGAAAATTTGCTGCGACAACTGTTGCTTTTGTGTTAGCTGTGATGACTGTAATTATTGTTATTTTTGTAATATTTCTTTGTTCTTTAGTTTTGTTTTGATTTGTTTGTAATTTGTTGGTCTACCCTTTTCTATCTTTCAGTTCTATTCACAATTTATATTCATATACTGTGACGTCATTTGTGTTGTTATCCCTTGCAGATTCAGTGATTATTTTCATTGATTTCCCTATTTGATTTATTTGATTTCTGCAAACGTTTTCGTCTTGTCAGTCCTATTTGTACTTTATGTATTCTGTTGGTTGACATATGTTTTATATAGGTATATTTCATAAGACATTATTGCCTGTGCACTGCACTTGGATTATGGTATAAACCAGTACTTGATTATTATTACTGTTATACAAGACCTTATTAAGGCTTGTGACCCACAGATATTGGGATAGTTTACTGATTAATCAAGTCATTAAGAACTTGTGGTATTATTATTGTTTCAAGTGATTAGTATTATTGTTAGACATCATGTCTACATTAGAATACTTCATTACACAAGGGAAATCCCTCGATAAAACTGGTCAACAATTAGAAGAATGAGGTTGCTCAATATGACAAAGCATTAGCTGCAGAAGAGAGAAAAGCTGCTGCAGAAGAGAGAAAAGCTATGGCTGAAGAGAAAAGATTAGAAAGAGAAGCTGAGGCTGCTGCTGAACAAAAGAAATTGCAGATGCAGGTGGAGCAAAGGAGATTTGAAGCTGAACAAAAAAAATTAGAAAGAGAAGCTGCTGCTGAACAAAAAAGATTAGACAGGGATGCTGAACAAAAAAGATTAGACAGGGAAGCTGAACAAAAAAGATTAGACAGGGATGCTGAACAAAAAAGATTAGACAGAGAAGCTGAAGAAAAAAAAAGCAATAAGAGAACATGAATTTGAGTTAGAGAAATTGAGATTGACAAGTATGAGTAATGTTAATCAGGCATCTAGTGGTAATGGTAAACCTTCTACTTACAAGGTTAAGGTTCCACCGTTCAATCAGTCCAGTGACGATATTACATTCTGGCTGGATAGATTTGAACGTTCTTGTCGTACACATAATGTGGATAAATCACAATACGCTAATCAATTAGCAGAAAACTTGAAAGGTGAATCTTTGACTAGATTATGCCTTGTAGGAGAAGCAGATAAGGATAATTATGATGTCATTAGGGCGGCTTTGATAAAAAAAATACCAGCTAAGTGAGGAAGGCTATCGCCTTTTGTTTAAGACGATGGTGCCTGAGACAGGTGTAGAATTCTCAGAATTCACTGCAAAGGCACGTCTCACAGTTGATCGTTGGATTGAGCTTTCCAAAACAGAAAAAACATATGAAGGACTTATGGATTTGTTGCTCAGAGATAAGATTATGTCATGTGTTAACAAACCATTCCTTGAATTTATACATGAGCGTAAACCCAAATCTCTAAAGGAAATGGAAGAATATTGTTCCCAATATGTCACTGCACACCCCGACGTGACTTTTGGCAACACTAAGATTAAGGAGAGTATGCCAGTTGCTTCAGCAACACCATACAATCCCAATTATTCACACAGATTTCAGGGACCTCAAAACAGATTTGATAAAAAAGGTAACCATAATAGTTATCAAAACCAAGGTAACCAATCATTTCAGGGTTTTTCTTCAAAGAACTGGAGACGAGCTGATAGCAATCGACACAGGGGTGGTCATAATTATAGGAATTTCCGTAGAGGAAGTAATTATAGAAACTATCCGGGTTATCCGTCTTGGAGTCAACAAGATCATAATTACAGAGATACTCATTATAATAAATATGATAATGGTAACCAAGGGAACTATGACTCAAACCCAAATAGGGGTTACAACAGAGGTAACAATAACTACAGAGGTAATAATAACCGAGGTAGATCTCAAAACAAAAGACATAAACCACATTTTCAGGCAAACTCTGCACAACAAGAGTCCCATGAAGCCTATAAACAGAGTAAAGATAATAATGATGCTAGTAATATGGCATGTGCCGCTTTTGATTTTGGGAGAGCATCTCAGTGCCCCCAATGCAAAACATTATTTGAGCCAACCACAGTGTCTACTTTAAGCTGTGGCCATCCTCTTCCTGCTCTTCCTGCATCAGTCGCGCATGATGGAAGAGGTTCTCTTGTCTTACATAAGGGTTTAGTAAATAACAATCCAGTCTCTGTGCTATTTGATTCTGGATGCACCACAATTGGTGTTAGGCAGTCACTCGTAGATCCTTCCCGTGCCACTGGACAAGTAGTCAAATGTGTAACATTTGGCGGCACATTAGAGAAATACTCTACTGCTATCATTAGGATTACTACTCCTTTCTTTACAGGAGATGTACACGCATGTCTTCTTCCGAATCCGATCGCTGACCTCATCATCGGTCGCATTCATGGAGTCAAAGAATGCACTCCGCAACAAATTTCCGCGTGGGAAAGGCAAAACATGCAGATTGCTAACGCTGTAGTCACTAGATCTCAGGCTCTTAATATGCCTCAAACTTCATCTACTGAAGATAATGAAGTGCATAACCAAGATGATCCCTTGGTAATTTCTCGTGACTCGTTTATAAAACAGCAAGAAGATGATCCCACTCTGAAGAAATTCTTCATTCTTGCAACTAAAGGTGATCCGAATAAAGACACAAGTCGTAAATCGTGGATTACTGTGGTGAAGTGGGATGTTATAAATATTTATAGGGGACTTAGTGTACTGACTGAGATCAGCTGTGAAGGTATCTATATCTATTAAGAGTAGTGTATTATAGATAACCTTACTTGCTACCACATATCTATATATCTCAGTCAGAATTATTCTGCAATAGTGTGATGACTACGTTATGTGTCTAGGGTATGTGTAGGATGAAGTGTAAGTCAAAACAACAACAGACAGATAAACAATTAAATTTAATCCACTACTCTTGACAACACTGTGACACTCACATACATATAACACTCTATAAGGATATCTTAAAAGAGTCACTGATAACTTTTCAAATAACAATATGTATTCATTACTGGCATGAATGAATATGTGTCCTGATTCAACTACAAAGGGAACCAGGAATCACAAGCAATTTAAATTACAAGTATATATACAGAATTTATTAATATGAATATTGTAGTGACATATATTATTAAAAATATCCTATGTGTGTCAGTTGTGTAGTGGTAATATGAGGTAATACTGGTTTTGTTTGGTTCAAGCTCTGTTGGTATTTGTCATCATGACTTCAATAGTTTGTCTTTAGGGACTAGTATTGGAGATGTTCTCAGTTCCTGATATTAAGACAATTAAATTCCCCTCTGAATGTTATTTTTACAAAGTTATTTCAAGATGAGGGGACATAATGTTGAGCTCAGCTGGCCAAATCTGCTTATCTTGAGTGATGGTGGCAGGAAAGGACTCCTCCGCTCGAATTCTCCCCTGGGCTCTGGAGACACCTCACTGATAGCTAAAAAGACCAAGGAGTATGCTGTCCGACTCGGGATTCAGCAAAGCTCTGACCAGGTGCTGCTCAGTACCATCAAGACCACGGTCCCACAATTTCATGGAAATAAACACAGATACGTTGATTAGCAATGAATTCTGGCACATTTACTGGCACAAATTCCCATCTGCTTATGTTCCAGGCTTTTATTTTAGCAAAAAATGTGAGCTGGCTTCAACGCACTGTCGCTTTATCAAGCTTATTTAAACAAGTGGTTTCGAACTAACGCTCCTAAGTGATTATATCAGCGAGTCTAGCCAATGAGGCCCCGTTTCGACAAGTGTTTGAAAAAATGTTACCTTTCCCCGTCTCCCCTAACAACGAAAGATAGTATTTATAGCCCGACCAATCGTGGTTAGTCTTTCATTTGTTGCGCTCCAATCAATTTGGAGTTTACATGGTAGGCTATTTCTGTAACGCAAGGTTTTTTCAAACACGTTATAAAAAAATTTTATGAGCAGAAATGATTTCATGCTGTCAGGCATCCTCACTATTTTATTTTGGGTATAATTTATTAATTCCTGGACTATTTGCGTAACGTTTTACATATTCTTTGTCAGCAAGCCCCAAGGAACCCAAATATCCCAATTTAAAGGAGCTACGTGGCTGCGTTCAAAATATGTATTTTCTACCTCCTGTTTCGAAGATGTGCTGTCTGGGTACTGTTATGTTTTCAACCGTAAACCCATCTATTGTTATCTTTCCTAATAAGCGTTTTTTATGATTTATAAACCTAACTCTGGGATGGGTAATGTATTTTATCACTGTCCGTCTGAAAAAAAAGTTAGTGCATGTAGTCTTACACGCGTGATGACAGCATTTGTGTATCGCGCGAAGCGTGTTTAGTGTTCGGCTTTCTGCCTCTCCCTTCCCGCTATCCTTTTGTCCATCTGTCTTTCGTTTTGGTAACGCAGTATAATTAATGTTAGGATTAATTTAGGTCATTACGCAGGGCCTCTCAATGTTTTTTCCAAGAAATACAGCACACGTTTCATTGAAGAAGGCGGGTAATAATACAGTAAGCTTTACTATCAACGTGAAAGCGTTACAATTTGCAGACGAAGCAGAAAACAAGGGGGATTTCGAGTACATTCCTTGTGACAGCACTGTTATTTTTCCATTGCTCTTCTCTTTATTAATTTTATGTATTTATTAGGCTTTATATTTACTTGATAATTTATATATGTGGATTAGAATATTCCACGACAATTACAAAGAAGAATGGCGTACTTGTACGTATGGTTCAAGACTCCATTACGTCAAGTCATTCTCAAATCCTGGTTCCCAAGAATTTGAGAGTTAAAGTTTTGCAGCACGCTCACGACTCTCAGTGTGCTGGACACATGAGTTTTTCCCGTACTAAGTCAAGAGTCCTTGCGGCTTTCTTTTGGCCATTGGTAAACAAGGACATACGGATTTATTGTCGATCTTGTAAAGTATGTCAGGAAGTTAAATCCAAAGGTCCACGGCATGCTGCACCCATTCAGGCGGCGGACATTCCTATTCGGCCGTTTCAAAAAATGGCCATAGACATTATTGGTCCATTTAAGATCAAGTCTGCCAGAGGACATTAGTTTATCTTGACGTGTGTTGATATGTGCACACGTCGGCCAGAGGCTATTCCTCTGAAGAGCATTACTACTGCTGACATTGCAGATGCTCTTTGGCTTATATTTTCTCGTCTGGGGTTCCCCGGAGAGATATTGTCAGACCATGGCACCCAACTAATATCAGATACCATGTCTCAAGTAATGTCTACGCTGCAGATAGATAGATCTTTAAGTAGTATCTACCATCCAATGTCTAATGGTATGGTCGAACGCCTTAATAGAACACTTAAAAACTTACTAGGGAAGATAACTGAGGATCATCCTCAAGACTGGGACAGAGTTTTACCTGCGGCCCTCTTCGCTTACAGAGAGGTACCCAATGAACATACAGGATTTTCTCCCTTTGAACTCGTCTTTGGCGCGCGTCCGCGTGGCCCTATGTCGTTGCTTCATGATCTCATAACAGCTGACAATATTGACGATGACACAAAGTCATCCTACGAATATGTCATCGCGTTGAGACAAAAGATTATCGAAGCATGCAAATTAGCAACTTCTTCTTCTGAATTTGCGAAACAGAAGGCAAGGCAATTTGCCAATAAGAAGAGATGCTTACGACAACTTTGTCCTGGTGACAAAGCATTTGTATTACTACCTTGTAGGGAAAACAGACTACTTATTTCTTGGAAAGGTCCGTACGATATAATATCGAAAATTTCCGATGTCGACTATATTGCCAATATTGATGGGAAGCATAAAACCTTCCACATCAATATGCTTACTGAATTCCATGAACGTCCGGATTATTTGCAACCCATTTTCCAAGCAACGGACAATTCTCCAGTACAACATGGTCATTACTCATCACTGTCCGTGATACAGGATGAGGAAACAAGTTTTTCAGATGTAAATCTTCCTCTTCCAATGATCCCACTTCATTCTAGTGAATCATGGAAGAACGTTACTGTCTCTCCTGATTTGTCTCTAGGAGAACAGCGACAAGTTTCAACTATGTTGCAAACATTTCAGGATGTACTCACTGACATCCCTGGACAAACGCATGTCATTGAACATGACATTGTTCTAACTGACCATACTCCTATTAGGGTTAGACCTTATCCTATACCTATACATTTTCAAGCACAGGTTGAGAAAGAGTTGGATGAGATGATAGATTTGAAAATAATCGAACCATCCACCTCTGCATATTCTTCGCCGATGGTTATTGTTCGTAAAAAAGACAATAACATACGTCTTTGCGTTGACTATCGAAAATTGAATCAAGTAACGAAGTTCGATGCCGAACCTATGCCTTTACTGGAAGAGCTACTTACTCGACTCTCCAAATCTCATTTTTTCACTAAACTTGATTTGTCTAAAGGATATTGGCAAGTTCCTTTATCTGAACGCGCCAAACCTCTCACGGCTTTTTCAACACCTAGAGGTTTGTTCCAATGGAATTTTATGCCTTTCGGTCTTATGAACGCACCAGCTACATTCGTACGCATGATGCGCCGAATCCTATCTTATCGGTCAGATGTCATTGCATATCTAGACGACATCTGTCTTTTCAGCGATACTTGGGAAGATCACTATTCAGGGTTAGATGAATTGCTGTCTACTTTGCGCGAGCACAACCTGACAGCGAAACCCTCTAAAGCCTATATTGGTTTTAGCGAAATTTCTTTCCTAGGCCACCGAGTTGGTCATGGTTTCCTAAAGACAGAGGACCATAATACTAGTAAGATACTTAACATCTCGATCCCTAAGACTAAAAAACAGGTGAGAAGTCTGTTAGGTCTTATTCAATTTTATGGCAGATTCATTCAGAATCTACCTCTATCATGGCACCTCTTTCTACACTTCTAAAGAAAGGTTCGCCTAATATGGTCCACTGGTCTCAGGAATGCCAATGCTCTCTGGATAAGATTAAAACATTGTTTTCAACACCACCTATTTTAGTGCTACCTACTAAAGATAAGACATTCGTTCTTCGTAGTGACGCTTCATCCACTGGGATTGGAGCGGCACTAATGCAAGAGTACTCTGGAACTCTGCATCCTGTAATGTATATTTCCAGAAAACTTAGTGCGGCAGAAAGGAATTATTCGGTTTTAGACCGTGAGCTATTAGCTATGGTTTGGTCGATCCTCAAACTACAGAGATTCCTTCTAGGCGCACATTTCATAGTAGAAACCGACCAAAAAGCTCTTACTGCTATACAGAGTAAGAATTTGAAGAGCTCGAGGTCTGCTCGATATGCAATTGCTCTTCAACCTTTTCATTTCTCTGTGCGAGCTATTCGTGGATCAGATAATGTGATGGCAGACATTCTGTCAAGATGCCCACATGATTCCACATAACTATTAGGGCTTAGACTTCTTGATATGTCTAGTTCTATAGTAGTTCCTTTTCTATATCATGATAGATACACATTTGTAATTTAATAATATAATGATTGTATCACTATATAGCGGTTCATTGATGTTTATTCACCGCTGTGCTTTGATGATTTTTCTTCATAAATCATAAATGTAAGATATCTAATACGAAACTATGGTATGAATTTTTTAGGCATCGTGTAATTGCCAGAATTGTATTATACTTTGATGACACCTTCCTGGAAAAATATACTTGTAGAGAAATAATTTCTCTCAGTTTATGAGACACATTCTCACCAGTCGCTCCATAAGTCGACTTAGCCTCATATTAGGCGTTATATTTATTCCTGATATTTTCATCTACGCATTATTCATGCGTTGTGAGCCTATTGTACGTTGCTCCTAGATGTATTTCAAAAAAAAAAAAAAAGTTCCATTTTTTTTTCCCGGGAAGTGTGGTAAGACTGTTACGTGCAGTCTTTGATATCTTACAATATTATACATTGATATACTTGTTATGTTCGCAAATATTTTGTAAACAAAATAGATACTTTTTAGTGCTTAAGGAAAAGTCATTATTGAGTTACTTCCCTTGAAAGTTGTGTCGTCTCTTTCGATCGAACTCCGCGGATGAATCCAGTTTTACTGCGATTTATTCTTTGTTTGGGTAGTAATAGATTGTTCTTGCTTCAGAATATCTATGGCCTGAATTTATGTGTATTGTTTGTCTGAGTAGGACGAGTCTGTCTTATATCTGAATATCTTTACATATCTAAGTCGAACTATATGTTCTTTTGTCTCTAGAGAGGTCAAAGGCTTTTCGGCGGATGTGTCGCTAGAGAGGTGTGTTTTGGCTTCGCCCTGAAGATGGGCTGTGTTTTTCTATGTCGGCTTGTAGCCGGAAAAAGTGATCTCTATATTTATGGGGAAAGTGATAGTCGTCTAGACCTATCATGTATGCTTTACCCCAGTGTTCATTCTTATTGCCAAGGAATGGCAGAATCATATTTCTGATACCCAGGTAATAAAAGATACTCTTTTGAACTCTCGTACGAAGCCACCGTTTTTCGATAGGTACGATTTTGTACATCTGAGAGGATGCATTTAACTAGATGGAAAACGACTCTGATTCCTAGCAGCACTATATCCTGTAGAATGCAGTCAATTGTATCATGATAGAATCTACAGAGCAATGAAACATTTAATGAATGACTAACTTTAAGACAGATTCATTATCTGTATCCAAACGTGAGTGACAGCTCACGAGAGAAGCCATCTTGTAACCAAACATTTAGTGACTTTCAAGAAGAGAAAAGGGATGCCCGTATTATCGCTTGATTAGTCCAGAGATCACTGCTACACATGAGAACCCATTGCTAGCGGTTCAATTTGATTATATGGAAAAATCTGTGCCGGACATTATGTTAAGGAATCTTCGCTAGACGAGGTTAGGTCTAGAAGCCATCTTGGACATTGTTTATAATCTGACGTGCTTTGTCAGTAAACTCAGATGATATATATATATGGGCAATACTGAGTGCTTGGCTACTGACAGTCCATTATACTATTATTCTACATGAGTGCCCATGTAACATTGCAAGACCATTTATCCACTGTACCATGATGTATTATGCCAACCTGTGATTTGTCACTATCTGTGCTGTCGAGTGTGTACGTCCAAATTAAACTGTAGTAAAGGTACACAGTCGTTGGTGTCGATGACTTCCAGCCATACATGAGTGTGAGAAAAGAACATTTGTCAACACCACGAACTCTTCTTATCATTCGCATGTTATACACTCAATCTATGTCTACACACCACTGCGTAGGTCAAGTTGACATTCCATACTCAAACCACGAGCAACACAACAACACAGTATTTAACTCTGGTGATGTTCGAGTGAGCTTCAGATTTTTCAGCATGTCTCTTGCTCAGGGCAAGGGTCTTGTATTATAAGAGTTTATCAACTGATGATGATGACGTCTGTCTTCCAAAAAGAGACTTTATCAGTATGTATATGATGAAGTGTAAGTCACAACAACAACAGACAGATAAACAATTTAATTTATTCCACCACACTTGACAACACTGTGACACTCACACACATTTAACACTCTATAAGACTATCTTAAATGAGGCACTGGTAAAGTTTCAAATATAAATATGTATTAGTTACTTTCACTAATATATGTGTCCTGATTCAAATACAAAGTGAACCAGGAATCACAATCAATTTTAATTACATTTTATATGTACAGAATTTATCAATATGAACCTTGTAATGACATATTTTATTAATATTATCCTATGTGTGTCAGTTCTGTAGTAGTAAGATGAGGTAATACTGGTTTTTTTTTCAAGCTATGTGGTTATCTGTCATCATGACTTCAAGTGTTTGTTTATCTTGGAAATAGTATGGGGAAAAGTTCACAGTTCCTATCAATTTAAACACTGTATTTTCCCTCTGTTTTATTATAAAGTCAGATTTTGAGGGGGGGGGGGGGGCATAATGTTGAGCTCCTCTGGTCACAGACGCTTATCTTTCGTGATGGCGGCAGGAAAGGACTCCTCTGCTCGATAGCCTCCCTGTGTTCTGGAGACACCTCACTGGTCACTATCTGGACCCAGGAGTATGCTGTCAGCCTCTAGGTTCAGCAAAGCTCAGACCAGGTGCTGCTCAATAACTTTAGGACCACGGTCCCTGAAACAAGAAGGTTGTACCTCCTATTTCAGAACTAATTTATAATAAATTTCCAGACTGAACACAATACATAACAAACACTGAGTTCAGAGCGGTAGGCCAACTGCTATCTTCATCTGAAACAATTTTCACCAGTATACTCCTCCCTAATGGTTACTACGCCTCTGCAATTCCAGCATTATTTCTTTCTAGTCAATAAGATAGGTGTCAGTGTACTGTTTGGCAATTCCATGTAGTTTTACTTTCCTCCGACACCTTCTGTTCAGGTTGGAGCACTATATAGGCTTTACCTCATCTTCGCTACTGAACCACACATATATACAGACATAAATTATCAATTTACATTCAATTTTCATTAAAAAGATATCAAATATTTCAAGCTTACCACAATTCATGGAATAATACACAGTTACGTTGACTGGCAATGAATATAGCACAATTTCGATCTGCCGATGTCCCAGGCTTTTATTTAGAAAAAATATGCACTGGCGCTCAACGCACTGGTTCTTTAGTAAGTTTATTTGAAAATGTGGTGCTGACCTGACGCCTCTGATTGACTATATTGGCGGGTCTAACCAATCGTGCCATGTTTACACAGCTTTTCAAAAAAAAAGTACCCTTACTCACGTTTCCCTAACAACAAAGAATCAATATTTATAGCCCGACTAATCGTGTTTAGCCTTACATTTACTTTCCGCCAATCAAATAGGAGGTAACATGGGGACCTATTTCCCGTACAATGGTGGTGTGAAAATCTGCCACTGAGCGATTCTGATTTTGGTGTTGTCTGACATCCCTCACTATTTCTTTTGGCTATAATTTGTTAATTCCTAGACTATTTGCGTAACGTTTAACATATTATTTGTCAGCAAGTCCTAAGGAACCCAAATATATAAATTTAATGGGGCTAAGGGGCTGCGTTCAAAATATGTATTTTCCAGGATAGTCGTGTAGTTTTTTTTATTTTTTTATGTTTAGAACCGCCACCTGTCCTGCTGTACTGTCAGACTAATGTCAGGATTTTAGACATAAAACAGTAGAATGTCATGTTTCCTAATAAGCGTTTTGTAAGTTTTTAAAACCTAACTCTCTGTATGGGTAGTGTTTTTTATCACTGTCGATTTGAAAAAAGCTAGTGCTTGTGGCCTTACACGCGTGTTAGGGGTGGCATTAATTGTGTATCGCGAGACTGTGGTAGTATTGCCTGCGTCCGGCTTTCAGCCCCTCCCTTTCTTTCTATCCTTAGTCCATCTGTCTTTCGTTTATGGTAACTTAGTGTATAAAATGACATGAATGGAATATTAAATATAGGTCAGCTTGCGTATCTCAAGGTTTTTCTTAGAAAGGCAGTACACGTTTTATCGTAGAAAGCGGGTATTGAAGCAGTAGGCTTTTACTATCAACGTGAAACGTTACAATTTGCAGACGAAGGAGAAAACAAGGGGGATTTCGAGTACAGTCATTGTGACAGCACTGTTCTTTACCATTCTTCTTTCCTTTTATTAAATTTATTTGTTAGGCTTTACATTTACGGTTTAATTTATATATGTGGATTAGAATTTCACATGACAACTGGGACCACAAGGGAAGAGAAACGTGGGGAAGCCAAAGAGAACACAGATACAGGCGGTGAAAGATGAAGCTGAGGCAACTGGGACCTCACTGGCAAAGCGAAAGAGGAAGTCAGTAAAAATCAGTGGCGAGAACCAATTGTAACGTTAATCTCCACATGGAACAAAAAGGAATAATTGAGAGTTACCATCATCATCACCATTACCCTACAGCTCCCTAAGCAGTTCAAGCCTTCAACAAACTAAGGCCAAGTATTTCAGTCCCGTGCCATTTGCTCAAGTCACAACTTTTAGAAATTGTTCAAACATTTGTTTAATATTTGAGCAACCATTTTTAGAAATACTACATCGTTTCAATCATTCTAAACATTGTTCAAAGTTTCGTTTATTGTATACGGGCGGGGCACCAATTGTCGACTCGCTACAGTATGATAGGGATGGCCTATGGAATGCTGTCAAGAAGGTCTCCTGAAATTGGCTCGTTAAGAAAGAAAGAGTCCTATTGGAGACGAGGACAAGTAGAAGAGAAGGCGATTACTCTTCACTAGAAAGCGTTTTCTAATAAATCATGGACAGTTTTCTAATTCCCTACGACCTTAGTTTCTGCCCTCGGATCGCGATAAAGAAAGGGATCCTAGCCTCCTCTAAATGAAGGACTTTACCTATAGGTGTGTACTAAACGCAGACAGTACGATGGATACATTAACAAAGTGAGTAATGATCAAAACGGCCATGTGGTTTATTAGTTAAATACATACACATATAGGATTAGCAGAAAGTAAAAAGGATGATAGTGACAGACAATTCACACACACAGATGAAATGTAAAAAATGTTGTTAATTACATACGAGAGTGAACCTAGGTAAAAAGTGAAATGATGATGTGAAATATTAAGTGTTCCCACACTGATGTCAAATCTACACTGTGTGTGTGTTTCTCACTTTCGTCCACTGTATGATTATTCACAGGAAAGCATAAACTGTCCAATGCAGATGTATGTTAAGCCGTTTAGATTATCTCCAAGATGAGGTCTGTAGCGATTATGGAAATAGAGAATGTCTGAGTTTGGACAGAATAGGAATGAGTAATGTATAAAAAGAGAAAATTTGACTCACTAATGAAAATATGGAGAGAGGTAGGACTTCTGGAGAGAAGAGATATATAATCAAATATCTTGGGTCTACTTCCCAGCCATACTCGGGCTCTGTTTAAGATGTCGTACCCTCGTCCGTCCTCCAATGCTAAATAGAATAATCTACTACAGTAAGGACTACAACAGCAAACATTAAGTGACAGTTAGAATAGAGTGAATTCTGACCGCTTAGTACATATAAGTATGATGATTTGTCCATCGTATTCGATGAGGACCTACGACATCTCTCGTTAATACAGTTCCTTCTATGATGTTAAGTGGGTGCGCATAGAGCAATGTGGGCAAGAAAAGCTCTGTTGCATGACCGACATACAAGGCCCGAAGACGGTACTGGCTGCACATCCACGCTTGACTTTCGGGCTACACGTTTTTTCTGGGCTACCCTCACACAATTGGCCTCACTGACTGCAACACCCATGTTGATAGCACCTCTCCAGGCTGTGCGGTCTGTGCCAGTTGCTCCCAGGTGGTTGTAGTAATCTGGCAACGCTTCAGTGACTCCCTCAGGCTGTCTTTGAAGCGCTTCTTTGGTCGTCCTCTAGTGTGATGGACGAACTCGGCTGACCCTGAACTTTGTTGTAACTTGTTGTAAAAATGGGACTTCTTTCACGTGGATTCATTAGCTATGCAACTGTTCCACACAGAGGGCAAACACGTTTGCTGATTGATATGCGGAGAGTTTACCTATCGTTTATTCTGGTCATCGCATTGATTTAAGGAGAGATTAAATCACGCCCACTAACATCTCTTGAACAATCATAGGCAGTTATTTTCATTAACTTGGCCAGTTGGGGGCGTTGCCAGAATCAAACAGATAATGCGACCACGATCAAAGAGACAGACTGAGGGATTTCAGGGGAGACTATCGGCGCTATCAAAGACAGTAGTGGTCCCTGATACGAGACGCAGTTTCTTGCCGCTATTTTCGCGTCTCGGTGTCAACCGCAGAACCGAGCGAACGGGGAAAGCCGAAACGGGCAGCAGCGAGCGGAGATACGAAGACCAGGGGGCGGCTTCTCCCCTTGATTTGGCGGTCAGATCCCCAAAAGTTCCTGGGATGAAATAAGCTGTCAAGTTTTTCATGTCCCACTCAACTTACATTCCATTTTAGATAAATAGACCATGAAGAATAGACACTTTATCACTCGCTGGCCAGACCTTTACAGAAGCACTAGCTTTATTGAAATCTTGTTATAGATTTTCCCCTGGATTTTATATATATATTTGCAGTGATTTCTATTCTGTGCAAAGCGGTAATATATTGTGTAAAGTGATCAGTGGTCTAGTTCAGTCATTCTATTTCAATGGATTTTGTGTTAATTTAAATCTATTAAATTAAACCATCTCAATAGTTCCAGTTGTAAATATAATGATCTATCTATTATATTATTTCAAAAGATAATAGATGCTTAAATTAACTTTTAAAGTACGCGAAGGAATTTATAATTAATAAATTCAGTTAAGTCCTAGTTTTATAGATGTGTGTTTTTAACCACTAGAATTCGCGCAGTGTTTATTAAATACATAATTAAATACTCGAGTGTATTATAGGCTTAACGGGAAATTTATCGCGCTTGATTTTTCGGTATGTTACATGTCTTTTTTCTTTCACACAGAGTGATCGTAACCTGCGGTCCCAGCTAAATAAAGAAAGAAATAAAGAAATCATCCTATAAACTTCCAGTCATATTGAAGAAACATTTCTTTTAAATATAATCTTGTGGCGGTCCTTTGCGACCTAGCTGTCAGAATTAAATGAAATAAAGCCCACCCAAGAACATTGTAAAGAACAATCATCAAATTACCATTACAAACCTGTAAGATAAACTGGAAGGTAATCATCGCCAGTAGCGATATTATATTTACTGTTTACTGTGAGAGAGTACATATTTTCCTGACTGTGACTGAGCCTAGTTTTTCCTCAATTGGATTTAATAAAACTTTCCGGTCAGTTACTATCATCACGCATTGAAGGAATTTTACCATAGCGGAAGATTAAAAGAGACCACTTCATTTTCACCCCTGTGCCGAACTGTGTCAGTGCCATCCCATAGACTCCTTTTTTTATATAATAAAAAAACACAAGAACTCTTAGTCTTCAAGTCTTGCGATAAGTGAGAATATTTGTTACCAGCAAAATCTCGCAAACATCTGGGGCGGGACATCGAAGGACTAGACAGTTCACATGTCAAGAGAATACTTGCTGTTTTATATACTTTTATGGATCGTCTGAGGCTGCATTCGGTAAGTGTGTGAGTATATGAGTGTGGATCCTCACGCGTGTGCATGAATGACAGGAAATTTAATCTTTTTTTCTCTTGTAACCCTTCTGTTAACTTTCGTGCCTGGTAATATAATTTTTCTGTACTCCCTGCACTGTTCCTTTAAGGGGGAGGTGATAATTGGTTAACTCTGTTTTAAACCCCCCTCCTTTCCATTTGCTTAGTAAAGGGAAGAACAGTTGGGAAGAACAGGTTTTTTTTCTATCACCTATACCTAACTTTGTAACACCTCTTTCAGAGCAATTAACTTCACTGTTAGGTTAACGTACCTATGTTCCTGATATTATCTATCTCTGGACTGGGTTTATCTTTGTCTAATAAGTGGGAAGGGCTTAGTCGATACCAATCTTCTTCACCCCTCCCAAACTTGTTATTTGCATTTGTGTACTTATGATAATTTATGTAATACCTGATATTTGTTAGTGATTGATGTTTAAGGTGAATAAAATCACATAAACTCATTGAGTACTGTGTTGGAGATACCCAAAGCCCAACTTTTCCCCTACTCGTTTAATATAGTTTGTATCTACGTCGTCTGTGTGTTTGAAAACACCAAATCGGTGTGCGCGCAGAGGTGTGTCTGGAAAACTGGCAAATAATTTTTTGACCAGGAGAGCGGAAGAGAAGATTGAGAGAAACGATTTGTCGTAAATAAGTCTGTCTTTACTCTCCTCCAGCACGCTGTGAAGCAACTATTTAATCTCTACATTTTCTATCACTGAGTTTTCCAACATCATTTCACTCTAAACCGGACCACTATTTCTAAGACTCTTTTCTCTCAAAATAAATTTACGACATCTAGTACGCTTTTCCTCCTTCAACTCGCCATACAGCAGCCTTTTTGGCAGGCGTTCATTTGGCATACGAACCAGATGTCCTGTCCATCGTAACTGCGCTTTCTGAATCAGTGTATAGACACTGGGCATATTTGCTCTTGATAGAACCTTGGTATCTGGGATCTTATCCTGCCATCGAATGTTTAGTACGCGACGCAGGCAGGTTGTAGAACATATAAGTATGTACAAAATATAAGTATATTTATTAAAGAAACCACAACATTGAACCAAAAAAAGTAAGTATTGCCTTCACCAGCTCTGAGGGGCTAGTGAATATATCAATATCACAACCACAGAAAAATAACACAAAACTTCACCCAATCTCTCATGCAAAACGTCTCACTCCAAACTACCAACACCCGTACACTTTCTCACTCCGAGGTAAAATTGATTAAAGAGGTTAGGCCCCCAATTTCGCGAGGAAACGGCCACTCCTTATGGTAATAATCCTGGTAAGTAAGTTACTTTCTCTGCTAGAAGGAAAGCTACTACACTGTTCCACCCTGGCTGAAATTTCCTGGTTATGAAGAAAAGTTCTCTCAGTAACAGTGTGATAATAAATCCTATGAATTCACAATTTCCGGTGACTGGAAGCCACACTAGCAGGTGATACCAATTAAAACGATTGCAGAAACACTTGCACCCACTGATCCAAATCTTTCCAGACGATGAAGACTTTTCCTAGCGAGCGAGTATCCAGTAGGCGCTGGGGCACCTCTTATACTGGATAATGAAGACTTGAACTATAAAAACAGGTGACGAGTACTTGCAACTGACTACTCCTCTCGGTCGTAAATGTCAGTATACTCATAGGTAACCGGCTATCAATGGGTCGGGCAGTGTTGCCGAAACTGACTGGATGGCAAAGGCTACAGCCCTTAGGTGTTGAGATGATGATTAACTGCAACTGGCGGCAATCTGTGCTAAAGGTAAATACTCCAGGACGCAAGTCTATTTTCAAAAATAGGCTGTGGTTATGTACTCCACTCCCCAGCCTTGTAACTGAGACCTAGCAGTATGACGTAGACTGCCTGGTAATAACTATTATGTGGACAATGTTAATCCCCTGACAGCAGAAAATCACACCAGGAAGCACAGACAACTGTGCTGACCAAGGCTCTGAAAATATACAGCAATGCGATATCTCATTACTACCTGTAGTCTAGTCTTCCTCTGTTCGTCTCTCACCCATGCCAAATATAAACAAACTTCCCAGATCCACTCGCCGTTTCTCTCACTCACAAAATCAAAACAAACCCCGTCTCTCACCCTCTTTCCTCAGTGAAGCCTAGGAAACTCTAACTCGGTAGTACCCGCACTATATTTCTGTTTACACGCCACGCGTTTCTGACGCGCTACGTCGCAAAGTGATCTGAGGCTAAAAATATACTCACACACACCTACATAGTCCCACACACTCTGGCAAGCAAGACCACTGTAAAGTTTTCACACCTTTAATCACTAACTATAGGGGCCCTAGTGGTAATCATCCAAGTAGGAACAACATTGAATAAGTTATCAAAAATATAGCATTGGGCTTACGCTCAGTATATATCAAATTGCAAAACTATTACAGTAATATTCTACATACAACCAAGAGGGGAAAAAACTCGGTAAAATTTAACAATACCCAGGCTCACTTGTTCTTAGGAAAACCCCACGCCTAGCTAATACATAATGATTATGGATGGTGCCTCACTTGATAAAATTCAGAACATCATGTCACGAAAACAATTTACCTTAAGGAAAAAAGAATATGTTTATGTATGTATGTATATATATATGTATATATATATATATATATATATATATATATATATATATATATATATATATATATATATATATATATATATATATATATATATATATATATAACATGACTTAAAGTAACGCGGGACTCTATTCTATTAGATTAAGCTAACACCCCATTGAATTAAATAAGTAAATGAGCTTACCAATGACAGAATAATTCTTGCATTAACAACTGTTATTAGCTCTGGCTCAGAATATCACTTTGTCCAATTGGCAGAATTTTCTTGAGACAGTGGTACTGAGTGATAGAGACATCTTGCTTAAATAGCCAGATAGAGTCTGCAGGTGGCTTTTGCACGTGCACTAGATGAAACAAGTTCACACTTAAGACCTAGGGGAGAGATTCCCCGGGCGACTCAAAATACAAGAAAAGAAGGTAAACTGCCGCCTCGCTGGCGGTTCTACGAGTGACCGGTGTTCGCGAGACGAGACGAGGGCAGCACAAATAAAATGGTAAAAGTTTTCCCCCGTGTCCACGATTCTCTGTAAATCAAAGAATACAGGGAAATTGTCGTCATCTACTAGAAAGGTAGAATAAAAAAGGACCTTTTGCTAGATGCCTATGTCCACGTGTAAAGGGTCGGAATAAGCCTTTCCAACGTAAGATTGACATGAGCAATGCCAGAAATCGCGCTATTAGGAGCTATAAGACAGAAAAGTAGGCGTAGACAAAAATTAGAGAACAAGACAGGCTAAAGTGGCAGAAATTTCTCCGAATCACGACGAGGTCTTATTGACGAAAACCTCTGCACGTGAAGTAATGAGAACTTGAAAGAAATATTGTCATTCAACTATTGGAAATCTCTCTAACATCAATAAACTGTTGACAGTTGTCTCAGGAAAATGTCTGCTGTCTGATCTCGAAAAGGCACTGACTAGATTGGAGCTCTTGACGAAATGATCTTCTGGTAACCATTGGGTTTCATGCAATGAAACTTGTTTGAGTAAATTTACGTCGTGCAATACACGATGTGAGTAGATGAATTCCATTTAATCACTGACGTAATCAATAGCTGAACTTAGTGATTTGAGCTTGTTGTCTTGGCGCATCACCTTGTGACTAAGTGATCTTGATTTGTAGACTCATCAACTTGCGAGCAAGTAATATTGATTAAGAAATACACTTTTGAGTGAGTTGAACGTGGTACTTTGGAGAATCAACATGTGTGTGCTTTAACTTGACTGAGTCGGTAAGCATTTGAGTGAGGTGAACTTGATATATATATATATATATATATATATATATATATATATATATATATATATATATATATATATATATATATATATATATATATATATATATATATATATATATATATATATATATACACGAACCGGTTTAATGGGCACTTAAGAAGCAGGTTCATAAATGTTGTGTCACAAACGTGGGCGTGGAGATCTTCCTTGTAACATAGGAAGTGTATGATGTCCTATCTTGTGAATTCTGCTATTCGGACGTACGTTGTGTTAGCTTCTTTCCGGTTAGACGTGAAAAACGTAATGTGTAGACTCAGACTTCGGCAGGACTGAAGACACAAAAGTGACTTCATAGGTTTTACATCTAGTATCAATAGTTGCTTTCTCTTATCGTATTCTTCGCTATGGCTTAGTCCTAGCAGATCATTCTGTTTTTAATTAACATGAGGGGCACATGACAAGTGTCAAATATATTGAGAATAAAAGAATGTGCTCATGTAAGTCTGTAATGATGATCTAACCATCTAGATGAATGTGAAGTATATAACTGGGAATTACTTCAATATCTTATAATAGAGGGAAAATCTTTGAATTGATTAACCATTAACAAATGGAAGTAATAGAAATAAATAGTCTTTTGCACAACTAGCTATGAGGCTAAGTGCAAAAAACAATCTTAAATAATGATAAAGAAACATTCATAATAATTTTTCTAAAATTTGCTAACCTTCTTTTCCCTTCGCAAATTCCTTAAGAACGCTATGTAAGATTAAATTCCACAGGTATGATTGTTATAAATCCATGCAGAAATGACATTTTGGAACAGGCTGTGAATAGGCTCAGCTCGAGGAAGCTCTTCCCATCATGCTCAATGATGTTGGAAAATCTGTACCGACGTCTAGCGAAGTTGTCGTTATATTTGAGGTTGCCAATATGTAAAAAGTCGTGGACTGTGTCCTGTGGCTGCACCCTCTAATCCAGTACCTAGGCTCCCATCTTGCCCTGCAACATTTGTATGCTCGAGCGCCATATCAGTGTATCTTAATCGCTAAAAGTGGGTGGGCTCTCGCAACTAACTCTTCACACAGTACTGGTTGTTCGGTTGCGAGGAAAACTGTGGTTTTTGGATTGGTCGCCCAATGCAGAAATTACCTGCTTCCTTGCACAAAACCTTTTGTTGCGGTAAGTAGTCGTCCCATCCTAGTCGAATGGCCAGCGAGTTGTTTTCTTTTAATCTATGTATTCATTGTCTTACTACGTACACAACGTCTAAGTGGCTAGCCGCTATCAAGAGAGTACCCAATCTTCTAACAAAGATTCCTGTCGTAGATTTTTTATAGGGGAATTAAGACTAGGGTTGGTCCCTTCTGAATAGACATAGAGATAAGCGATAGCTCAGTGGGACGTGGAAATAGAAATAGATTTCCACGAGTGAGATGATAGGAATAATAGAGGCTGTCCCTGAAATCGAGCAATCTTCTCTCTCTCAGCCTATCTTCTACAACAGATTTAGAGGAGTCAGACAGTCTATCATAATATATATTAAATTTATATATATATATATATATATATATATATATATATATATATATATATATATATATATATATATATATATATATATATCCACTCACATACACACACATATAAGTGACGACAGTTAGACGCACACACGTGGGAAAACTATAACAATGATTATATAGATATTTTGGAACGAGCTGACCAACACGCTGATTAAGTTCAAGAGAATTTTAATTATCAGACTAAAAGTCCCTCACAACACATAAAATTTACATCAAGCATATACAAATAGTCATAAAATCAATGAATTGCTGCAAGTATAATAGACCTATTGGTATGGTCTTTCCCCTCGATGTATAGCCCACAGTCCCGTTAGAAGAAAAGTGATAGCCCCAAAGAGTCACAGATACATATGCTTGAGTCTAAGATTTCCCTTTAAAGGTATGAACAGACTTGGATACTCTGATCTATCCTAAGGAAAAATATAGTTAGCAACAAAAACTTGCATAAAGAAAATTTAAGACAGCAAAAATGGGTGCCAAAATACAACAATAAAAGAATCACTCAGTCCTGCATTCACTCTATTCAGTCAGCCGTGATCACGTGCTTTCAGTCTTACTTACAGCTTTGGTAGCAACTTCTGGAAACACCATTTTTAGGACATGCACATACAGACTCTGCAATGCTAGTCTTGGCCAAGAGAACCCCAGTTCCAAAACGACGGGTTGAATTCACTGCTTCAGGGAAACGTTTTCTTGGTTATTCTTATTTGGGATGTCTGTTTAAGTCACATTAAAATAGTCCAGGCACGAACATTAAGAGCGAGCACAGTGTCAATAGCTTAGGTTTATAGAAATGAGGAATATCAGGTCGGTGCCTTATCTCAGTATAGGACTTTATTTGGTCACACCACCACTGGTCAAAACTACGTCGGAATGTTACTGATAGTGATATTTACTTGCCACAAGGGCTGAAAATGTACTTGAGAGTTCGTGAAGAAATATGACCTGGCTCAAAGGCACAGTATAAGCATTTAGTCCTTAAAAAAACCGTTAGTGAGAGTTGTACTCTGTCTATTTATGGAGAAACACGCACTGTCAGACAGGTGTTAACTTGTAAACTCACGTGGTTAAAGGTAAAATGTTTCTTCTCTCAATTGTACTCAAACGCTGGCAAAGTTGGGTTACCCCAGTTTCACTGAATAAAGAAAACAACATATAAAATACTTATACATACTATGTACTCGGTTATAACTTACACTATAAACTGCAAGCGGAGAGCTTGACTTATCGTTTAAAACTCCCGTGAAATAAGTTATATTCATAAAACCAATCATCATGAATTAGAAATACATACGTATTTCGTCAATACTCAATGATAAAACAGTGCTGTTATAAGTTAGTTTTAAAAAATATTCTCGACTGAGTATTTAGCAGTTAAATTAAATTTATTTATAGCTGCATGAGTTTAAGCTAGAAATTATAATTTATTCTGCTTTCCACTGAAACACGTCAACTATGAGAATATAACAGACTTAATATTAATTTCTTCTGCACAGAAATCTAACTAGTAAAATGTAATAAGCGATTTAACACTTAATCACTCGCAAAATACTAGATTATATTTACCTCAACACAGAACTACTAAGAACTAAATCCACTTCGACCAACTAAATGCCATCTTCTATCAACAGAGATTCTTAACAATCGAACGTAGGTTGTTCTAGTCTTGACTGCGAAGTTCCTGAGTGAATGAAATCTAAAACTCCGGTTAAGATATATGAAATAGACGAAAGATCCCACATTATTTCGAACACCCCCCCCCCCCCACCCCCCCCCCCCCCCCGTCTTCCCCTCTCCTCTTAACACTTACGTAAACCAAGAGATTGCCATAAACTGATACTTCGCGTCTTTGACACATCAGTCTAAGAAACTGGCCGTAGAGTGCCGTGTCAGATGGAAATGTTAGACGAATGTCTCATTTCTGGTCGAGGCAGATGGCAGTTTCCACACCTCGCCGAGAACTTTAGCCGTAGAAGCTACGTGTCCGATGGAAATGCTAGACGATATGTCTGCTCTCTTGTCTGACTAGACGGATATTCACAGTTTGTCGTCTACCTGCAGCGACTGACATCTGATGTTATAAAATGCGTTACCAGTGTATAAGAATAGAAACAGGTAAACGTTAGAATGGGAAAATATATATAGTCGCAAACGAACGAATGCGAAAAACAGGAAAAGGATAAAAGAGCGATAATAAATTAGAGGGCACGTGTAGAAAAGAAAAGAATATAGAAAATTTATTGATCATAAATCTCTATGCGACAATTCCCATGCGTCTAGCCGGGCCTTTGTTGTTGATCGCTCTAGTGGGCGTGCTATTGTGTACCAATGTGTTTTGTTCAAATATTGGATTAGATATCACATGAATTCTTTCTATGACCAAATCAGATGTCTCCAGTGTCAACATTAAATTGTCTAGCGAGCCAGGTGTGTTCCAAAAGATAAAATAAGATTGAGAAATGTCCAAGGTATGCTTAATGTTACACTTCAGTAAAAGCCTTGATTAAGACAGATTACTTTAAAAATTATGAAAAAGCAAATCGGGAGAGAAATAAAATAAGAAAGTGAAGAAAAAGGTACAGGGCGATAAAGATATGCGCACTTTACCACATAAACACTCAAAAATATCTCTCACGCTTTTAACATTGAAGAGTCGTAGCAGATATTAATACATAACTGTAAAACGAGGTTGTCATGTAATAATATAGTGTTTTTTTTCTTTTAATCCACAATATAAGTAATGAAAGCATCAAGTTGTCATAGGAAACATACACGTCGCCTGTCTTTATAATTCACTGAATATTAAAAGCAAACATTTGCAATATTTGGCAACCATGAGTTGGAGTTTGAACGCATGTAGTTCTCGGTTGTTTCGGAAGAGGCAAAGAAAGAACATGGCTACTGCACCCTCATGTATGTCGTACAAGGCGGCAAATTGCCGATGGTCGTGCATGTGGCTGGCAAACTCATCATGTAAAACAAATTGTCACATAAACCACCGCCACAAGAGCATGTGATTACTTGGTGCAGGCTTCTGCCAAGGCATACGGCTGCGATGGTGTCTCCATGCTCCACAAGGAGCGCGATAGAAAATCATGATGATGATGAAGTCCAGTTTATGAATGAAGTTAAATCTTCAAATGACATAAAAATTCAGCTTATTAAAATTAGTGTGGCAAGAGTTTTAAATATTTGGCTTTCACGAGTTTACTTAATCAGTAAGCTCAGGCACCATACTAACATCTCAAACTTACCCATACATTCAGGTATGCTTGTATTTTTTTAAATGACAGCTTCACGTTGCACAACAATAAGGAACAATTAATACCTGCACCCTGTACTTTGCCTTTAACAAAAGGAACAACTTAATGTACAAAGACAAAATACTGATATGTGTGTTTCTGTCATAAGCTCTCGTTTTGGGTTTATCTTGAGGAAACAATTGTTGGATGAACAAATTGAGCTTCTTTGTTTGCTTGCTAACCCTTGAAACTACTCCTTTCATCATCTTCTTCTTCGTTCACTTTCAGACGTCGACTATCTTTAACTTTTTTAATAGATGGTATCATATGTTTTGGCCTGTGTGAAGTGTGAAGATTACCACTTGTTCCCTTCTGCTAAGCTGTTAATATGCATTTTTTTTTTTTGGTTGTGTGGCCCGGATGCTCTGCTTCCTACTTACTCCTGTATCAGCTCTTGATAAAACGCTTGGCCTCTTAATATGTTATGTTTGTGTCAAATTGGGGTAGCTTTCCGCCTTCCTAAGCCAATCTGTCAGCCTCTTCATTTTCGTGGATGTTACAGTGAGATGGGATCCACTGTATCGTAAATGTTTTGAACTGCTACATAGTTTGTCAGGGGCCCTCTCATACGTCTATCTCGTTTCATCTATCCGCTAACATTTACTAGTTGCTACATGAACATCCAGTTCATATTCGTTAAGAGATATTCTGAGTAAAAAGATGAAGTACATCGACAGTGTGTGGTTTAAAAGTTCCGGTTTGTTATAACTATTTTTATACCAAACAAACTTTTAGTTTATTTTACATTTAAAACTGCTCCTTTAAAATGTATTAAAACACATTTTTTTCCAAGTTTAGTTTTGCTTTAAAATTATATTGTGCTAGAAAATAGAAATATTATTTTATGCAGCAATTAAGTTATTTAATATCGATTAAAGCGCAGACATGAAGAAATTTAACTTTAATCTAACTTTCATATCAGGTGGCTTTTGGGAAAATATCATACTACACCGTGGCGTACTATTCGACTCATGAGGTAGAAAGAGCAATGGTAAATCTACACTTTGAAAAAAGTTCAGTATTTTAAAATACTTTTTTTTTATTTTTTTTTTACCATTTTAGCTAACCTATTTCACTATGTTATGTTCAGCACCTCTGAAAATTTAGAATTGCCTTTTTTTAATGGCAAAGTAGATTTCTATGTTCTATAGTTGCTTTTATTAATAGTTTTTTTTTAAATATTCTAAAGTTTTATTTTTAAATATTCTATAGTTTTTGAAACACAAATCTGTCCGGCACGTTCGATTTTTTTTTCAAGAATCATTACCATATCCACTTAGCTCCCCAAGGAGCATAGGCCTCCAACAAAAGTTTGTCATATCATTCTGTCCCTGACCATCAACTCAACCTTTTTCCGTGCCTTCTTCCCCGTTTCTTTTCTAACTCCTGTTCTCTTCTCCGTGTTTTTCTTTCTGTTATACAACATATTCTGTTACCATGGTGATTCTCAGAGAAGCGGCTGCTGTGTAATGCTATCAAGTGATTTTCCCTCCAACCCCAGTGTCTTCTCCTTCCCTTTTGTTCTATTTGTGTTTTCCATCAGTTCCACTTTAGTGATCTAGTCATGTCATTTCATTATTTCTGTTATACTCAGGCACCCATGTCTGAAAGTCTGTAATTTCATAGTTCTTGTTTTTTTGTTGTTGTACATATTTAAGAGCCATATTGTAATAATATTGTAGACATTAAAAGAAGGGTTGCAATTGCCTCACACAATCTAATACAGATGAAAAACTTATGGCAAGGCAAAAGCAAAGAGACAAAGTTACAACTGATCAGAGCATGTATATTCCCAGTAGCAACATAAGGCTGCGAGACATGGACACTCAATAAAACAGTAGCAAAAAAGAATACATCATTCGAAATGAAATGCTACAGAAGGATGTTGAGAATGCCCTGGACAGGAAAAAAGAGACCAACAGAGAAGTACTGCACTCACTAAACGTAGAGGAAAATTGGCTCCTAAATACAATCGCAGTAAGGAAGCTGAAATTCTTCGGTTATATAAAGAAACATAATAGTCTGTAAAAATTCGTAATGGAAGGCAAAGTCCCTGGAAAAAGGGGAAGGGGACGACCTAGACGACGGTGGATCCAGGACATCACAGAGAGTCTGAACATGTCTTTGGAAGATGCAGGTCGACTTGCCCAAAATCGTGATATGTTCAGAGCAGCCGTAATGGAGACAACGTTCTGGAGAGAATACGTCACATGATGATGATGATTGTAATACTAACTAGGCATTTGATTTTAGTGTTGATCTTGATTTCGTTTTGTGTCCATACATTTTCCAATACAAAAATGTTGTCTGTGTGGTTTTATATTTCTCTGAATACCGCAATAAGGTCAAGGTAGGCCCATAGCAGACATTGACGTAGGGGAGTGTTACAGACTTCACTATAGTCTAGCATCCAGAGGTGAGGTGACCAGTTCCCTTACTCGCTGCCTTTTCGTTCCCTAACTCAAAGTCATGTACCCCTCTACAGCTGGGTAGACTGAAGCGTGTGGGTACCTTGAGTCAAACTCGGCACCCTTGTCGCGAGAGACTAGCGCTCAAACCACCTTGTCAATCGGACGCTGTATACCTCATTATATCTTGACAAATCTACACAATATCTTACACACAGTATATTAAATTTTTTTTAAAGTGTACAATTTACAAATATTTTCTAAACTTTTTGCTATACTGAATTACCAAACACTGTCACAAATTTCACTAGGAGATAAATGTTACGCCCCTGGCACTTAAGGAGAGGATCGTTAGAGCATTTTAAGTCAAAATAGGACACAAATTAAAACTGGAAATAGTCTATATTCAGATCATTTAAATGATCTAAATATGTCAAACTCATTTGTTAGAACACATTCTAATTAAGTGTATTTTGAGTTTGCAAATTGTATTGTCGTAAGATGTTGTCCTTTTCCTGTGATGAAAACCATAATGACTCAGACCATTGTTTTATGTTACTAACTGTATTTTAACTTGCTTATTTCTTAGTCAAAGAACATGATAGTTTCATGTGATAAGGTTGGAGTATTTTTATATTTAAATTTGATCTAATTCAATGTTAAGCTAAATGAAATTTAGGAAAAGAAGGTTTGGAAAAGACCTCAGCGTTGAATAGGACGCACCTTGAAGGAACCAATTTTAGCCTTACAAGAAAATGCTTGTTCTGGAATTCCGAGAGTAAGAGAAATGGAGCGAGATTCAAAAACCAAATAGAGATGGGAACTGTAGATAGATTTTAAAAAGAGATAAAGAATAAATTGAAAGATTTTGAACAGAACTCATGAGACAAGATAGGATTGTGTGCACTTGATAAAAGCAAATACTCCCGAGGGAGCTTATTAATTTTAGAATTAAATTAATGAAGGGGAATAAATTAATGATAGATTTAGAATAGCATTTTTATTGTGTTTATTTTATAATATAGTGAAATAGTTAAGCTAAAAGGGCAACAACAAAATAAAAAACAGTATTTTAAAATACTGAACATTTTTCAAAGTTTAGATTTACCATTGCTCTTTCTACCTCATGAGCCGAATAGTACGCCACAGTATAGTATAATATATTCCCAAAAGTCACCTGATATGAAAGTTAGATTAAAGTTAAATTTCTTCATCTCTGCGCTTTAATCGATATTAAATAACTTAATTGCTGCATTTGTAACATTTCAAAATAATCCTCATGGAATTTACACGATCTTAAACGTACTTATATAGGAGAATATATTTTCTCGTAAAAATAGGCACTTAGTGCTTGTTTTAAAACATCTGTGCAAAACAAATTAGCATCCATGTTGGTGCATAGTTAAAACTTAAAAAGTGCTGAGGACAAAATTAGCTAAATCGCACTAAATAAAGGACACTAAATGTTTATATACTCAGGGTAAATCTCGTATTCAGAAAAAGATGTTATATCGTAAAGGACATCAAGAGAAACAGAAATACTTCATAGACTTAGTGTAAAGCACAGTCATTTTGAACGAAAAAAAAAAAACAAATCAAATAGAATAAAAAATATACATTTTGAACAATAATTCTTTTCAGTAATTCACGTATCAAGGATAAAGTGATGCATATATCCTAAAAAGATACAATACGCTAAGCACGGCAGTCAACAATACACATTGAATATTCCAAAAGACAGCATAAAGAAAGGGATAGATTTGTTTATCAAATGGTGTATTATTCTAAATGTACTTTTCCGTAAAATTTCCTTTCCTCATTATTCAGTTATTCGTCGTGAATAAATATGACTTGCTACCTTTTAGTGCTATTCAAATATAATTTAAATGAAAATGAATTTCCTGTATTTGAACCAAAACTTGTCACGTGAACATGCTATCAATCTCAGAATGTATTATTTATCACTTTCATCTTTATCGTTAACGTTATTCTTATAGATATTTCGATAACATATGCGAAATCAAACATACGTGCTGGAGCTTTGATCCCAGTAAAAACAAAGCCACATTTATCGAGGTCAGTGAAGTGAATTTCTCTCAGAACAACCTCAGTGCTGGCTCCATGTTCCGCTAGGAGCGATCATAAGAAAGACGAAGAAGAAGAAGTTAAAAGGCTCAGAAGTGCTTTTGATTTCCAATAGGTTTACTAGATGCTTAATGGTGACAATTGACATGAACAACAGAATGAATAAAGAGAGAACAGCCTTTGCTAGTCTTAACAACACCTGTAAGTCCTCTCAGTACAGCACACACCCTAAATTAAGATTATATGAGAGTTATGTACTTTCTATGCTTCTCTATGGTGCGGAATGCTGGAGAGTAACCGAGAAGAAAATGTCGATATTGTCCTCTTTCCACACAATCTGGCTAAGGAAAATTCTCGAATCTTTTGGCCGAATACCATCACCAGCCAAGAACTGCTTACTTGGAGCAACCAAAAGGACATGCACACCATCATAGCTGGCAGACGTTGGAGTTGGGTTGGC
>JAMPIV010019955.1:0-37500 GCA_024509875.1 Oreohelix idahoensis | reverse complement strand
TCACCTCAAGGTCTTCCCATGAAATCCGCATATATTTAATTTCTGCCTCCAGTTCTCCTAAGTAATGTTATAAAGCCTTGCATTCTTTAGTGTGAAATTGTATCATGCTTATGGTAAATGGTTGAAAGGGGCGTGCTGCGAACAAAGAAAAGTAGCAAACACGTTTAAAAGATAAGGGTGAAATGGTTTGTTGTCGGAATGGAAACTTCAGAACATATCTTCTTCTTCTTCCATCCTTAGCCACCGACCGTCAAAGCAGTCAGTGGCCATTACGCCTAGTGGCGTCTTAGGGCAACAGCAGATAGGTTTTCTTTGCCATTGTTTCCCATCACGCCTAGTGGCGTCTTTAGGGCAACGGCAAATCAACCCATTTGCTGTTGTTTCCGTAATCGAAGTGACTGGCAAACGGGTGATCAGCCCGTTGTGTTCAGAACATGTGCGATGCATTAATTTTTACGCATATCAAATAACAAGATGTCACGTGTAGTTTTTGGGGGTCTTTCAAGAGACGAACAAAAGAATGGGCCTACTATATCTAGTTTCTTCTAATTATTTTATCTGTTTCTACACTACACCCGTGTTCTCTGAACATTGAGGATGGACGGGCAGTGTTGGCTTAGCTCACAAACCCTTGTTAGGGCAAATCGTTTTCAGGGCTTTATGCTAGCAGACAGATAATGTTAGTCCTTTTCAGGACATAGTATCTATCAACATTGGTCGAGCTAGCAGTCCTTTTCAGGGCTTAGTATCTATCAACGCTGGTCAGCCTAGCAGTCTTTTTCAGGGCTTAGTATCTATCAACGCTGGTCGGGCTGGCAGTCTTTATCAGAACTAGTCCTTTTCGAAGCTACGCCATGCTAGCTGATAGATGCTAGTAGTCCTTTTCAGGGCTTAGAGTTTATCAACACATCGCTTCAGTTAACAGAGTCCACTTACTTTTGAAAGGCAAATTGCGCTCCGATATAACCAACGGACTTAAGTCTAGGTTGAAAGAAACGTACCTCAACACAAGAAGACAAAACCCGAAAAAATACACCCTCAGACATGTCATACAAGAAAACTAATTTGAGGTTATGCTTGTGGCTGGCAACCCCATCGTGTTGAACTAATTGCCACAGAAGAAAATAAAACTGCTACAAGAGCATGTGAATGTTTGGTTTAGACTTCCTGCAAGAGAACAAGCTTCTGTGGTGGCTCCATAATTCGTAGGGAACGCAAAGGAAAATGCTGATGAAATAACAAAGTGCTAGATATTTTGGCCGGACTCAACTTTTATCAACTAATATTGATGAAATAACAAAGTGCTAGATATTTTGGGAGGACTCAACTTTTACCAACTAGCAATTATTCGTTGACGCCTGAGAACAATGACGATTTGTCAAGTTATTACTTCATTAGAGCCGTCTCGTGGCGACCCCTGGGAATCAAAATCTGAATCACGCCTGGTAGTGTACACTGATTTTTCATTTAATGATTCGGGTTCCTTATCCCCGTCCTGGCGTTGACATCGAGGATTGTGGTGAAGTGGGATGTTATAAATATTTATAAGGGACTTAGTGTACTGACTGAGATCAGCTGTGAAGGTATATATATATATCTAATAAGAGTAGTATATTATATATATAACCTTACTTGCTACCACATATCTATATATCTCAGTCAGAATTATTCTGGAATAGTGTGATGCTACGTTATGTGTCTAGGGTATGAGTATGGTGAAGTGTAAGTCACAACAACAGACAGATAAACAACTTAATTTAATCCACTACTCTTGACAACACTGTGACACTCACATACATATAACACTCTACAAAGATATCTTAAAAGAGTCACTGATAAACTTTCAAATAACAATTTGTATTCATTACTGGCATGAATGAATAAGTGTCCTGATTCAACTACAAAGGAACCAGGAATCACAATCAATTTAAATTACAAGTTATGTACAGAATGTATTTAATATGAATATTGTAGTGACATATATTATTACAAATGTTCTATGTGTGTCAGTTGTGTAGTAGTAAAATGAGGTAATACTGGTTTTGTTTTGTTCAAGCTCTGTTGGTATTTGTCATCATGACTTCAATAGTTTGTCTTTAGGGACCAGTATTGGAGATGTTCACAGTTCCTGATTTAAAGACAAGTAAATTCCCCTCTGAATAGTATTTTTATAAAGTTATTTCAAGATGAGGGGACATAATGTTGAGCTCAGCTGGCCAACTCTGCTTATCTTTAGTGATGGCGGCAGGAAAGGACTCCTCTGCTCGAATTCTCCTCTGGGCTCAGGAGACACCTCACTGATAGCTAAAAAGACCAAGGAGTATGCTGTCCGACTCTGGATTCAGCACAGCTATGACCAGGTGCTGCTCACTACCATCAAGACCACTGTCCCACAATTTCATGGAAATAAACACAGATACGTTGATTAGCAATGAATTCTGGCACAAACTGGCACAAATTCCGTTCTGCCTATGTTCCAGGCTTTTATTTTAGCAAAAATGTGAGCTGGCTTCAACGTACTGTCGCTTTATCAAGCTTATTTGAATTAGTGGTCTCGAACTAACGCTCCCAAGTGTGTATATCAGCGAGACTGGCCAATGAGCCACGTTTCGACAAGTGTTTGAAAAAAAATGTTATCTTTTCCCGTCTCCCCTAACAACCAAGATAGTATTTATAGCCCGACCAATCGTGGTTAGGCTTTCATTTGTTGCGCTCCAATCAATTTGGAGTTTACATGGTAGGCTATTTATGTAACGTAAGGTTTTTTCAAACACGTTATAAAAAAAAATTTTATGAGCAGAAATGATTTTATGCTGTCAGGCACCCCCAATATTTTATTTTGGGTATAATTTATTAATTCCTGGACTATTTGCGTAACGTTTTACATATTATTTGTCAGCAAACCCTAAGGAACCCAAAAATACTAATTTAAAGGAGCTACGTGGCTGCGTTCAAAATATGCAATTTCTTCTATCTCCTGTTTAGAAGATGTGCTGTCTGGGTACTGTTATGTGTTCAAACGTAAACCCATCTATTGTTATCTTTTCTAATAAGAGTCTGTTATGATTTATAAACCTAACTCTGGGAAAGGGTAGTGTATTTTATCACTGTCCGTCTGAAAAAAAATTTAGTGCATGTAGACTTACACGCGTGATGGTAGTAATTGTGTATCGCGCGAAGCGGGTTTAGTGTTCGGCTTTCTGCCTCTCCCTTCTCTTTTTATCCCTTTAGTCCATCTGTTCGTTCGTTTTGGTAACGCAGTATAATTAATGTTAGGGTTAATTTAGGTCATTACGCAGTACGTCTCAATGCTTTTCCAAGAAATACAGCACACGTTTCATTGAAGAAGGCGGGTAATAATACAGTAAGCTTTACTATCAACATGAAAGCGTTACAATTTGCAGACGAAGCAGAAAACAAAGGGGATTTCGAGTACATTCTTTGTGACAGCACTGTCATTTTACCATTGCTCTTCTCTTTATTAATTTTATTTGTTAGGCTTCATATTTACCTAATAATTTATATATGTGGATTAGAATATTTCATGACACTTCCCCTCTTAAAACAGACATTATATGTCAGTCCTTTATTCTATATACACATAGAGAAATTTATTATTATTTCTGGGGTTTACGGTGATTCTCATCACACGGATGGCGGCTTAAAAAATCCGCTCCCAGATTGGTTTTTCCAGATATATATTCAATGCTAAAATTATATGGAGCCAGAAGCAAAGACCATCGGAGTAACCTAGAGTTCTCATGCTTAGCCTGTGCTAAAAACGATAAAGGTTTGTGGTCAGTTTGCAACTTAAATGCCTTCCCATATAGATAAATATTGAATTTCTTTATTGCCCATATTACTGCAAGACATTCTTTTTCGCTAGTTGAGTAGTTGATTTCAGCTTTATTCAACTTTCTGCTAGCATATGCCACTGGGCTTAATTCCCCATCCAATGCATCTGATTTCTGTAGTAAAGTTGCACCTAGCCCAATATTACTTGCATCCGTCCTTACTATGAATTCTTGACTTAAGTCAGGTAATTTCAAAATGGGTTTACTTGTGAGCTTTTCCTTCAATTCTTGGTAAGTCATTTCACATTGTGGTGTCCATGTAATGCGATCTGGAAGTCCTTTACGTGTCACTTCCGTTAAAGGTGCACATATGGAATTAAAGTTTTTGATATACTTCTGGTAGAAACCACATAATGAGACAAAGGATCTCACGTCCTTCTTGGTTTGTGGTCTCGGGGCTTTCTGTAGTTTCTCTAAATTCTTTGGGTCAGGGGTCATGTTTCCCTGATAAACTGTGTGTCCCAAAAATTCCAATTCTTTACATCCAACGCAACATTTGGTTGGTCGGGCTGTTAAATTTACCTCCCTAAGTCGATCAAACAGCATGTTCAGAGAGTCAATGTGTTCCTCAAATGTTTCTGTTGCTATAAGGATATCATCCATAAAATTTGTTATACAGGGATTATTCAGAGGATCCAATAATTTTCTCATCATTCTAGAGAAGACACTAGGCGCATTCTTCAATCCAAATGGCAATCTATTAAACTCATAGTGTCCTTCTGAGGTACTAAAAGCTAGGTATGGTCTAACCTCAGGCTTTACTGGAATCTGATAGTATCCTTTACTCAGATCCACTTTTGAGAAATATTTAGCTTTATTTAACCTGGCAAACAGCTGATTTGTATCCGGCAATGGATCCACCTGTCCTTCTGTAATAGCATTCAGTCTCCTGTAATCTATACAGAGTCTATGTTCTCCAGAGGGCTTCCTTAAAAGTACAACACCGGAACTATACGAAGACTCACTGTGCGAAATAATTCCTTCCTTCAACAGATAGTCTATCTCTTCCTTCAAAGCTTTTTCCTTAGCAAACGGAATCGAATATGGTTTCATACAGACAGGTGTGGAGTCTATTAATTTCATATCATATTCCAATAGGTTTGTATGCCCTGGTCGGTCTGTTAACACCTCTGCATGATATTTAGAACCTGTTGCACTCTCTCTTTCTGAGTTTTCGTTAAATGTGTACTGATTTTCACCTGTGCTGCTGTCTCACAGGGGTGTAATGGATATTCAAATGATGAAAGTGGTTCCTTTTTCATCTCCATGGCGATGGACAAGGTCAACAAGTGTGTCTCTTCCTGATGTTCTCTTTCCAAATATTTCTTCAGGAGATTCACATGATAGATTTTTTCTTTCCCCTTCTTATCTATCTTATAATTTGTTCTAGACACCTTCTCTAGAACTGTATATGGACCCTGCCATCCAATTTGTAACTTATTCTGACTCCCGGGCAAAAGAAGCAGTACCTTCTCTCCCACAGCCAAATTTCTGTCTTTCGCCTTCCTGTTATAATAGGCAGCATGTTTCTTCCTGGCTTGTTTCAAATTTTCATTGGCAAGTTTCCAGCCAGTTTTCAACCGAGTGGTCAGCTCATTCACATATTGGTATGAAGATGTAATGTTTTCCTCTGCCTTTTCATCAGTCCACGTTCTTAACAAAGCTACATATGGACCTTTAATTGTGTGGACCTATTTGTCCATGCACCGGTATGGTCTCTTCCACTTGAAGCTTTATAGTGATGATTTTTCCTCCCAGAATTTTCATTCACAAAACGACCGCTACCAATTTTTCTTTTGGGGCTTTCTCCCCTCTTAAAATTCTTGATGAGAGATTTCCTCTCTACATCCTCTTCCTCCAGTTTGTTTAAGTCCGATTGAGGGATTGTCGGCTTATCCTGGGGTAAGACATCCTTTTGCACTCTCCGCATAGTGGCCATTGTAAAACAGTTAAGTGAAGCTTGTCCGTGAAAAGGGGCTTCCCATTCCATTTGGTCCACTTTATCAAATCTATTTTTCCTTTTATTGTCAGGCCTGATTTTGCCTCGGGGCGTGTCCAGGTCCTGATCCATGTTCCCACTTGTGGGTGTTCCCTCATGTGCTATGCTACACCTTTCTACAAAATTTTCAATGTCCCATCTTGCTTTGGGCCAATAATAATTGTGAGCCACCTTTTGAATGATGGTACCTATCTTCTCATGGTCCCCATCTGGTTTCACATGTAGGCTCCTTATTAATTCTGTCCTGTATCTTTTTGGAAGAACCAGCTGTCCGTGACCATGGGATCTAGTTCCAGTCTTCCTATACATCAACTTGTTTTTCATGTAAAATTCTCCCTTGCCTGGAGGTGTATGAGATTTGGGCAACTTCTTGAAACATGGCTTGAGTGTTTTGTCCTCAGCCTGTGCCTTCCTCATCTCATCTGGGTAAGTATTTATGGGATTATCCTCCTCCTGTCTTGAGGTCGACCTGACCTGAAGGGTTGCCATATACACAGGTTTCCTTCTGCAACGGTCAGTGTCATGATTGTCCATCTGACAATTCTTACACCACCTTTTTCCTTGGTTGAAAGATTTTCTTTCATCATATTTCCTTTCATCGAATTGTAGGAATTTATTTTTATTGTCATACCGTGGCCTATCAAATTGGTGCTTACCTTTATTTTGATCCTTAGGATCAAATTTATTAAAGTTCTGTGGTGCCCTAAAGTTGTCCACCTGTTTCTTTTTATTACCTGTTACCTCTGCTTGAGCTGCTTGATACCTTTCAGCAACATTTAGCAACTCATCCAGCCTCTCTGCACCTTGTTCCATGAGAAACTTTCTCAGGTCTGGAGCCATGGACTCTCTTAATTGCTCTATAAGGACCATTTCCTTAAGATCTTGGGTTTTCCCCAGAGAAGTCCATTTCTCCAAGTATGTCTCGATTCGTGCAGAGAACTGGTGATAGGTTTCACCTGACAGTAGTTTAGCATTCCTAAATTTTTTCCTGTAAAACTCTGCATTCTTTTCATACCTTAACAAAAGAGCCTGCTTTAGCATGTCATAATTTTCCTGATCACCTCTGCTCATTTTTGCAAAAACTTCATAAGCTGCCCCACGAAGTCCCTGAGATAACTTTAAGCTCCACCTTTCTCTCTCTAACCCATACGTGGTAGCTAATAGTTCGTACCTATTTATATAGCTCTCAATATCATCGTCTTTCTCAACAAAATGATCTAAATGAAAATTCATAGCTGAGATTGAGGCTCCCTGAGTAACCGTAGCATCAGAGGCAAAGGGGCTGGCACCATTTTCAGGAGCATGGCCTTGAAACTCAAACTCCCTTAGTCGTAATTCATGTTCCCTTTGTAATCTTTTCTCCTCCTTTTCTGCTTCCCTCTCTGCAGCTAATCTCTTCTCTTCCCTTTCTGCAGCTAATTTCTTCTCTTCCCTTTCTGCAGCTAATTTCTTCTCTTCTGCAGCTAATCTTTTGTCTTCTCTTTCTGCTTCCAATTTCTTAGCCTCTTTGTCAGCCTCAATCTGCAACCTCTTAGTCTCAGCCTCTAACTTTCTTTCGGCTTCTTTTTCTAATCTTCTTTCTTCGCGTTCAATAAATTTGTCACATTCCGTTGTGACATAGGCAACCATAACTTGCCCATCTAATCCTAACTCTTTTGCAGTCTGAACCGCAGCAGATCGAAATTTGGCCAGGTCCGCCATTGTCTATCAGGTAACTTAATACAATGTCTAACCAACAATTCAATCTCTAATGGACAACACAGGCACCGTGAGCTCAACCTTATTTAATTCCACCCAAGGATACCTTTTAATTCTTATATTCCCTGAAGTGAATTATCCCCAATATTTTTTATAGTTAAAGATTCAAAATCCCAAGAGCGAGACCCCAATATATGTGGTGAAGTGATATGTTATAAATATTTATAAGGGACTTAGTGTACTGACTGAGATCAGCTGTGAAGGTATATATATATCTAATAAGAGTAGTATATTATATATATAACCTTACTTGCTACCACATATCTATATATCTCAGTCAGAATTATTCTGGAATAGTGTGATGCTACGTTATGTGTCTAGGGTATGAGTATGGTGAAGTGTAAGTCACAACAACAGACAGATAAACAACTTAATTTAATCCACTACTCTTGACAACACTGTGACACTCACATACATATAACACTCTACAAAGATATCTTAAAAGAGTCACTGATAAACTTTCAAATAACAATTTGTATTCATTACTGGCATGAATGAATAAGTGTCCTGATTCAACTACAAAGGAACCAGGAATCACAATCAATTTAAATTACAAGTTATGTACAGAATGTATTTAATATGAATATTGTAGTGACATATATTATTACAAATGTTCTATGTGTGTCAGTTGTGTAGTAGTAAAATGAGGTAATACTGGTTTTGTTTTGTTCAAGCTCTGTTGGTATTTGTCATCATGACTTCAATAGTTTGTCTTTAGGGACCAGTATTGGAGATGTTCACAGTTCCTGATTTAAAGACAAGTAAATTCCCCTCTGAATAGTATTTTTATAAAGTTATTTCAAGATGAGGGGACATAATGTTGAGCTCAGCTGGCCAACTCTGCTTATCTTTAGTGATGGCGGCAGGAAAGGACTCCTCTGCTCGAATTCTCCTCTGGGCTCAGGAGACACCTCACTGATAGCTAAAAAGACCAAGGAGTATGCTGTCCGACTCTGGATTCAGCACAGCTATGACCAGGTGCTGCTCACTACCATCAAGACCACTGTCCCACAATTTCATGGAAATAAACACAGATACGTTGATTAGCAATGAATTCTGGCACAAACTGGCACAAATTCCGTTCTGCCTATGTTCCAGGCTTTTATTTTAGCAAAAATGTGAGCTGGCTTCAACGTACTGTCGCTTTATCAAGCTTATTTGAATTAGTGGTCTCGAACTAACGCTCCCAAGTGTGTATATCAGCGAGACTGGCCAATGAGCCACGTTTCGACAAGTGTTTGAAAAAATGTTATCTTTTCCCGTCTCCCCTAACAACCAAGATAGTATTTATAGCCCGACCAATCGTGGTTAGGCTTTCATTTGTTGCGCTCCAATCAATTTGGAGTTTACATGGTAGGCTATTTATGTAACGTAAGGTTTTTTCAAACACGTTATAAAAAAAATTTTATGAGCAGAAATGATTTTATGCTGTCAGGCACCCCCAATATTTTATTTTGGGTATAATTTATTAATTCCTGGACTATTTGCGTAACGTTTTACATATTATTTGTCAGCAAACCCTAAGGAACCCAAAAATACTAATTTAAAGGAGCTACGTGGCTGCGTTCAAAATATGCAATTTCTTCTATCTCCTGTTTAGAAGATGTGCTGTCTGGGTACTGTTATGTGTTCAAACGTAAACCCATCTATTGTTATCTTTTCTAATAAGAGTCTGTTATGATTTATAAACCTAACTCTGGGAAAGGGTAGTGTATTTTATCACTGTCCGTCTGAAAAAAAATTTAGTGCATGTAGACTTACACGCGTGATGGTAGTAATTGTGTATCGCGCGAAGCGGGTTTAGTGTTCGGCTTTCTGCCTCTCCCTTCTCTTTTTATCCCTTTAGTCCATCTGTTCGTTCGTTTTGGTAACGCAGTATAATTAATGTTAGGGTTAATTTAGGTCATTACGCAGTACGTCTCAATGCTTTTCCAAGAAATACAGCACACGTTTCATTGAAGAAGGCGGGTAATAATACAGTAAGCTTTACTATCAACATGAAAGCGTTACAATTTGCAGACGAAGCAGAAAACAAAGGGGATTTCGAGTACATTCTTTGTGACAGCACTGTCATTTTACCATTGCTCTTCTCTTTATTAATTTTATTTGTTAGGCTTCATATTTACCTAATAATTTATATATGTGGATTAGAATATTTCATGACAAGGATCCACTAGTGACACTGAGAGATGGTCTGAGGCGTCTCTTGATTATGTGACAAGGTGGGCATTTTCGTCTGACGTCACTGTGACTTGTGAAGATAAGTTAACTGGTTCTGTCCTTTCTTCAACAAGATCGAAGTTCGACGATTTTTTCAATTCTTGCAAGTTCTTTGAGTTCACATGTCCCGTTGTCTCTTGTTCTGACACTATATCTATGGATTTTAACTCTTCACTTGCTTGACGATTACTTCCTACATTTTCTAGAATTGGATCCGAAACCAAATTTTTACTTGATGCGAACTTAACTGTCTTGATTGTAGAATTTTTAGATTTGGTATCTGGTGGTGAGATTACAAACTCCACTTGATGCTGCTGTTTTAATGATGGCCAAACTTTGGTTATCTCTTGTTGTCGCGTTAATTTAGGAACAATATCCAAATAAGATAACTCCGGATGGGATTCGTCTTGTGTCCTGATATACTGATCATGACTGATCACGTGACTGTACTGCCATGTGTTATGTAGTGCTCTGTCTGGACTTAGAAAATTCGAATGTGGGTTTCTTCGTAGCCAAGAGGAGGAAGATCCAAACCTCGAGGAAAATCTTTTGGTAAAATTTCTGTTGTCTCCAGTGACAGAGCTGCTTTCAACATTCTTCTGATTCTGAAGGTCATCATTGTTCCTGTGTGGCGAAACTGAGATGTTGTTTGCGGCGTCTTCTGATGGGGTCGTAACAAGAGAAGACTCTCTGATGGGCTGCGTTGAAGACATATTATCTTCACTTGGTTGCTGCACGACCACCCTTGGAGCCAAACTGTCTTTAGTCGCTGAAGCATCAATTCGATTGGGATCTGATGCAGTGTGTTCTACATTCAGAAGAACAACAGTTGAGCATGACAGAGTATCAACTTCTGATTGATCCTCAGGACAGTTAAATACACCATGTTCATTCAATGAGCGTAATGGAGAAATAGTCACGCTAGTAGTGATTTCTTCACGTGGCGGAAGATTTCTCCAACCATCTTTAGTAACCCCTAGTTCATCATCATCGTTATTGTCACTACTAATGCGACCAAGAGCCAGATCCCTTCTCCTTATGTCATAATCTCCCTGGTTTTGTAGGGCTGAGGTTAGGTCCGATTCGCTGTCGCTTCCATTCGATGAAAAGACATTAACCTGTTCGTGTAGCCTCAATAATGAGTTTCGACATCTTAATACCCTTGGACTTTTATTTGTCGTTGCGTCGGCAACACTAGAGATATATTTCTTCTCTTTATTGTAGAGCTGAGTTCTTATATTATGTATAACCCCCGCATTGAAGGACTCTGCTTCATGATCTAAGTCCTCCTGTTTTATACCCTCACAATCAACCGACTGTGATGTAAAGAACGATGCTGGAACACTTTGTCTGTTTTTAGAATACATAGTAGTAACTTTTACTGCACGCTTCGCTGGAGATTCAGAAACGGCTTCATTTGAAGAAATGTTAACAGCAGAGGAGTGCTTGTTACTGGAATCTAAGCTATTTATTCCGCTTCTGCGACTTATCAGAAACATAGCTCTCACTCGTGATTTGGCGTCATCAATAGCATCAGCTTCTTCGATGCTCTTTGGCTGGGAATTCTCAGAACCAGCACTCCATGTATCATCTGACCACCTGTTACTACTGGTTTCATCTAAGGTATTCTGGTCAAGAGAGCTGTCAATGTCTTTACGAGACTGAACAGTAGGCAGGCTAATGTCCTCACTGTCATTGTTGTCTTCGTCGGAGCAGAAAGATAAATTACCTTGTTCGAAGCTAATGACAGACTCATCTGCTACACAAAAGGTTTGAATCAATTCATTCAACTTCATTGAACTGCTGGTTTGATTTGGTTCACCGGGATATTCTGTGCTTTTCTGCAATGTACTTAAAGTCGATGCAGCGTCACTAGGCAATATTGGAAGATCATTTTCTTTCAATTTGTCCACAGTCATAGAACTAATAGTGTGAATAATTGTGTCACTGAACTGTTTATCTCTGCAATTAGCCTCATAATCAGCAGTACCAACGACAAATGCTGATCTGGCCTTTTCTTTAAAATCATCCTGGGTCACAGAATCGCCTATCTGATTCTGCATGTCTTTGAACTCCGAACTGTATTCGCAAAGATCTTCAGAATTTAAAGCACTAATAAGAAACATTGCTCGCACCCTTTCTTTCAAATGTTGACGTGCCTGGCTACTGTTATTGGTCGTGTCAATGATATATGTGCTCTGAATGGTCGTGTCACAGATATCTGTATTATCAATGGTCGTGTCACAGACGTCTGTATTATGATTGGTCGTGTCACAGCTATCTGTATTATGATTGGTCGTGTCACAGATATCTGTATTATGAATGGCCGTGTCACAGCTATCTGTGTTATGATTGATCGTGTCACAGATATCTGTATTATGATTGGTCATATCACAGATATCTGTACTCTGATTGGGTGATTCGCTGATAGTTTTACTTTGGTTTGCCGTATAACATATATCTGTAGTGTTAATGACATGTTTACCCTGAGGGGTTGTGTCATTCATTTTGTTGCTCTGGTTGGTAGTATCTCTGAAATTCGCAGTCTGATTGGTCACGTCACTCATATTTGTACTATCGTGAGAAGTATCTTCAGAATTTACAGTATTATTAATTTTCAATGAGTGCACCTTTTCATTTAACACATCTTCCTGCGAACTGGAACTATTGGTCTGTCGGCTCGTATCATGGAGTTTTGTTATCTCTTCTGTTCCAGCAGTATAATTAAAGCCAGCACACAAAAAGCGTACCTTGTTGTTCAAATCTTTCTGAGTGAGGCAACGACTGCTCTGACTATTCGCGTCATCCCATTTTGTAATATCTTTGGACTTAGGTAGAGTATCAATAAGAAACATTGACCGCACTTTATCTTTCAAATCTTCCTTGGTAATACAATCACTGATCTGATCTGGCGTCTCGCCGAACTTACTACTGCCGCTAGCGATGACTTCAGGCACTACGGAATCAACAAACATATCTGAAGATACACTGCTTTTCAGAACTTCTTGTATTAGTAGAATCCTATCATTGTCGGTTGTATTACTGATGTTAGAGTTTACGTTCGTAGCTTCACCACATTCCTCTTCTTTAGTTATCACATATTCTGAACCGTTACTTTGATCAGCGGTACAAAACTCAGCACTAGCGAGCTTCAGAGCTTCAATTATAATGTTTCTCCTTGTATTGGAAACAGCGGGGACTTTCTCGGGACTTTCAGTACTTGACCGAGTTGAAGATGGCGACAGATGAACGCTCTCTTGTTCGCTCTTCAGTCTATAGTCTCCTACCACAATTTCAGCAGTTGAGGTATGTTTTTTCGCTGTTGCTGCCCCTGGCAGATGTTCACTATAGGCATGATGTTCTTCTTGAACGTGTATCCTGGAATTAAAGTTCGTCGTTTTCACGGTATGAGTGGCGATTATTTTAGTTGTAACATTTCCCAGGGCATCCGTCTTTGTCTCTAAGATGTGAGTATCAAAAGAAGCTGGCATCTGCTCTGCTGGGCTAAGACCTTCCTGTCCGAAACTGTTATCTGAATTCGGAATCGGGCTCATCGAATTCTCGAACTGAGGTGATTCAGAATTAACAGGAGTAGATTTCGTTGATGAGGAAATTTCACTGTTAGAAACATTGTAGATATTTTCCATTCTCACCAATGAAAATTGGCGAAGTAATTTCTTCGTGCGTATGTCTCCAAGTGAAGCGTCCATGTCTTCATGATGAGGGTCACGTTTAGGGTGCATTGGTACTGACACGTCGTGATTACTGTGTGATGGCTCCGCTCCATTGACTTTCGTGTCTTGTTTTATACATGCAACATCTGACATAGTTTTGTCGTGGTCAGTGGATTTCTGCATACTTATTTCCGAATTTGTCCTTGAACCTGAAGATGTTTCCGCCTTTGGTGATTCCTCAACACTTTCAGTGTCACTTTGCAAAGAAGATCTGGAGCTTACACTGACCTGGCTCATTTTATTATCTAAAGTGGTATCCTGGGTGTCCTGTGGAAAAACAAAGCGATTTCGCACTTGCCACAAATGCCGGTGGCTTCCATCACTCGAATTGTCCTTACTTTGTGTTTCTTCTTCAGAAATCTCAGACAATTTGAAATCTTCAGAGGAGGGATCACTACTGTATTCCACAAAGAGACCCACTGTGTTGTCATAATTGTCTAGCTTCTTAAACAGTGCTATCATTTCTAGTTCATCTAATATATCTGTGGACGGCTCATTCATGCTGTCTTGACGATCTTGGGTTAGCGAACTGTCTTTATCCATGTCGTCACTGCTAAATTCTACATCTAAAATACATGCCACGTCAGTAGTTTCATGAAGGCTTTGGTTGTTAGTACTAGTGAAGTTCTGAACATCTGCAACTACACAAAGCTGCTCCTCAGACTTTTGTTGCTGTGTTTTGGTTTCCCGAAGGCCTTCAGACATGTTTTCTAACGACTTTAAATCTGCGGCCAGGAACAATTTCACAGCTCCAGAAGTTGAGTAACTATTACCTTCTGATAAAGATGTTTCTGCTAGTGTTTCCTGTGGGCTATGTACTTTCTTTGAAACACATTCATTTTCAGCATCATTGAAATTTTCCTCCACTAAAGGCTTGTTTTGGTCTAGATCTGCGGTTTTTTCTTTTGTTTGTCCTGCATTCTGTTACCCGAGTATCTTGGTTTTGCTCCAAGTTACTATATGGTTCTTCTCGATTTTGTAAGTCATCAATATTATCTTTTCTTTGCGTTGACAGGACACACTGCACAACGTCCCAGTTGTCTTTTGAACTTCGTCTGCTGCCTCTACGAGATTGCCTCAATGCTTCCCTTATTTTAAGCTCGGTTTCTGAATCTAGGTCATCTTCAGAGCCATCTTCACATTTTACTGGCCCAGGAAGCAGTTCACGGGAAGGTGATTTTGCATTCTTACGTTTCGAGGTTAAATCACCTTTGAATTGGCTGTGTGTATGGTAACCATGTGATGGGGGATATTTCTCTTCTGGACGGGCTTTCATTTGGCTGGGAGTTGGACTTAACCCTCCAAAATCTGACACTTGCAGAAGGTCATCCGTGTCGTTCCCTGCTATCAGCAAAGACATGGGAGCAACGTGTTTCTTGCTGTTTCCAATACTAAGAGAATCTTCGCTGAGGCTGTCACTCATGTCCAGCAATGGCTCGCTGTAACTACTGTCGCTGTTTAGCATTAATTTCCTTGACTCTTCAACAAGTACATCCATATCGTCAATGTCGTGGTTGACGTCAGAACCGGCTTCAGATTTATTGCTGTCCACGTCAGTGGTCTCCTGCAGTGTAGCTGGCCAGCCGCCGAATGACTGACTTCGCTGAACTTTCTGACTTAATTTTAACACGTCTGGGTCAAATACTGATGGGCGTACTCCAATAGTGTTAAAAGCTCTTTCTTCGAGTTTTTCACAAATTATGACGTCATTCACATCACTTTTCCCAGTAAAGCAGATTTCGTTATAATGGTCTCCGTCCAGTAAAGAGTCATTTGAGAGTCTTGGGAGAAGCGACGTATAACTGATTTCATCAACGGATTTTTCTGCAGAGCTCAGGTGACTCAAATCTGCTAAGGAGCCAATAGCTGAAGCAGCTGTGCCAGACTTATTTGCTACTAATTCTTTCTTATCATTTACATGTTCTGTAAAGTCTGACTTTTGAACCCCATGAGGCAAAGGCGATCCTATAACCTGGTAGTTAAATGTGGGATTTTTAGAAGCAGAGTTTGTGTTTGAATCAGTATTACCGTCAAAGAGGGCTGTCGTATTTTCTTGGATTGGTGTTTTTGGGGAGGCAAGAGGAGACGTAGGAGTACTGCAGGATGACCCTGACAATGAAGGGTACTTTGCTTTGGTGAATAAATGGTCCGGTGAACCAGGAACTTGTAAAAGGAAAGCCTCTGATGATTTTATTGGTGATATAACAATTTCCGGTGTGCTTCTTCTGCTGTCAAAGCTGTCTAATTTCATTTTAGATATGCTTGACAAACGTGGCTTGTTTTCGTAAACTACTGCACCACTAATGGGTATGTGACACGGCTCTTCCTTGTGTTCAACATTATCTAGTTTAAAGGTACAACTTGCAGGACTGTCTTCCCTTTTATCTTCACTTTTGGGCAATTCTACTTTTACCCCAGAGTCTGTCTTTTTATTCTCGTTTTGTTCAGCCGAATTCAGCTTGGAGCGGATATTATTTAATGGGTCCACATGACATGGATCTTTAGTGTTGTTTTTAGATATAGTATTCAGATCATACGTGGGTTCGTCTGCACTCTTTGGATTAAACCGTTCGCTGTCATCTACTAGGTTCGTTGTCTGTTGTATGCGATCACATAATCCATTAGGACCTGATTTTGAAGATTCTGGCATTCCAATAGGCTCACGTGCATCCACGAAATCACGTTCAGTATCCGAGATACTGCAAGAATTCATATGTGAGTTTTGTGTATATTTTAATCTTGACAGCTTTAAATGACCACTGTCCACCTGTTCCTTGCCCACTAAGGGAGTCGAGCACTGCGAAACGTTACAAGGTTTATTACAGGTTTGGTAATCCTGTACATGTGTACTAACCATGTCCTCATCGCTGCCGTCAGTTTTTTCCGGGCAGTCAGGTGGGCTAGAAGCAACTGGGATGTTTTCGTGAACGTCGTCATATAGATTTTTATTTGGCTGGCCATCTGGACCTATACCTTGGCGTTGATGAAATATGTTTGCAAACTCTTTATTAGAATCAACAGCTGGATAACAAATACCGTGTTCTTTTATTCCTTGACTTGTATTTGGCGTGCAGATTCTTTTATCAGCCCCATTTATATTGTTTTGTACGTCGCCAGTAATTCCCTGCTGAGTTATTGTCTGTTTTAGACCAGTTACTCTCATTAGTCGATTATGAGGAACATGGCTAGAGTAGCTCGTCAACTCTGTTTTATTCTCAAGATCATTGTCCACGTACATAAATTCTATATTTTCTTCTGCATTTTGTTGGCTACGTTTGGAAAGACCACAAGATGGGAAATCTTTGTTTTGATGTTGAATATTTGTTTTCTTGTTTTCCTCGAAATACCTCAACGTATCAGGGAAGTGTGAGATCTTACGGTTAGCTGAAGGATTCGTAATCTCATGAAAGATATCTGATGTAGAAAGCATGTTTTTATACTGACTGAACGCTTCATTACTATTTGCTGATGACCTGTCATATATATTGCCATTTGGTGGTGTGTAGGCCTCGGAGATATCCGTCAATTCAGTAGCAGTTTGCCACGTTGAAGGCGCAAATCTTTCCAACTCATGTTCAGGGTTACCATCTTTCTTTGTCAACCTTTTAATGTTATTTCCGCGGTAGGTACATCCTTGATCGTATTTACTTTCAGCATGCCCTTTTCTGTCAGCAGTACGACGAGAACGTTCGATATTAACGGATTTCAGTTTTGCTTGGAATGCTGTGTTCCTAACCAACCTCCTGTCATCAATATTACTTAGTTCAGTTTCGATTTCCTGAATTGTTTCGTCGATATCATTATAATCCGTTGGAGCATTATGTGAACTTAAGTGCTTCGTGTATTCATTACTATGTTCTCGCCCGATCAGACACAGAACTGTATTAACGGCTTTAGACTGAGTGTTGCCTGCCTGGGTGGAAACTTTAGAACTGCTGCCCACAAAATAGAAAATGTCGGTAGTCTGGCACGATATTTCATATTTGGAAACTTCAGTTTGAGTAAACTTATTTAAAAACTCGATGCCCAATGACGGGACTTCGTACCCCGGCCCTATTAAATCACACTGAACACTTCTATCGCAGGCGTAGTAATATTCTGGAATACTATGTTGCCTACTATTTGCTTGTCCGTCCAATAATATGTAAGAAAATGTTGAGTCATTTACTTGAACAGCGCGACTAATCACGTGGGCTTTATATTTTTCTTTTACGTTGTGTTCTGAATTGTTAAATGCAGGTTTGTAATCAGAAAACTGCAACGTAGGTGAAGACATGCCAGCTGAACTCTTTGAACTGGCATCAGTAACGAATGTATTAATTTCTTCATCTATATCTGAGTTTTCTTCAGCTAGCAGGTTTTTGGCAATGCTACTAATTGGGCGTGGCTTCAAGTCCAAATTGACGCTGATTGGGAATTCTTCTGCATCTGTTTCGGAGAAATAACTATTGCAAGATGATGGACTATTTTCCACAGTTCTCTTTCGCCTCGATGCTTTTCTCGCTTCTTACAACCAATGTACGGCGAAGTAGACTTTCTGCCTCGTGGGGAGATACTTCTGTCTCTTGCCAAGACATCATTAATAATTATTGGTTCTGCTTCAGAAAATGAAGCCCTTCTTTTCTCACGACTCTTCTTATGCTCAATGCAACTATCTTTAAACTGAATTGGTCCGTCCCGGGGAGAAAGACTTTTCTCTCTTGCCAAGACATCGTTAATAATTATCGGTTCTGCTTCAGAAAAGGAAGCTCTCCTTTCCTCGCGACCATACTTTTGTTCACCAGAACTCTCTTTCAATTGACTTGTTTGCAAAACTTTCTGCTTCTCTAACATTTGGCGAATTCCAGGTATTACCGGCACTTCTAGAGACAATCTCCGACGTGGCTGACCCACTTTGCTGCTATTTGGTACTTGAATAAGGCTAAGATGACAAGGTATTGGCGATAGTATGCCCGTGCTTCTCCTTCGTTGGAGATGTTCAGGCTGGGGAGACAAAGTTGAAAGGGAACTCCTTCTGATGTGTCTTAGCTTCATGGGGCCGTGTTCACCAGGAAAAAACGTCGAGTGATTTAAATCATCGTCATCTGTATCTTTAGATGAACATGTTCCCTCCGTGTCAAGACTGTCCTGCTGGTTGTCAAGGCCTACCTCGATAACTGTGACAGGAGACTGAGGTATGGGAGAAAGAGACGAAGAGTTACACGCGGATAGAGGGATAATGAGATGTATTCCTTCCTGGGTCACAGATAAAATATCAGCGTTGTACCTTCCTTCGTTCTCATCTGCGTCTTCTAACACTATTGATACCATGGCAGGTTCGACGTGCTTTAATGCTGATTTTAAAGGGCGACCATGAGCACCATTGTTGTTGTCCTGGCGTTGGCTTGTCACCGAGACATTCCGGTCTCTGTTAGGTTGGTTTTGCATGATATCAGCAACTTCGATACTGTCTATTGAAAGCGTTGAATCTCTTTCGTGTGTCTTTCTCTGAAAGCTATTTGAATTATTTTGTTCTTTCTTAACATGTATATTTTCAGTTTTCTCTTTCTTTGAAGGTACTTTGGTCATAGTCTGCGTACGTTTTTCTGTTATTTCATTATTACACATAGACTCAATAACATCGATCGCTGATTGCCTTGTTGGAGATTTTTGCACTCTGATGCCAGGTAGATTAATTTGAGGCGCTTTCTGTTCAAGATATGAATATGGTGCGTTAGAACCAGCGTCTTTATTTCTCGAGCCAAACTGCTTAGTAATAGTTTTTTGTGCTTCAGATTTTGTACTGTTATCTTTATGTCTCCCGGACAGGTCACTATTTAAGAATTCAAGCAGATTGGATAATGTTAAATTCCTGATTGTCTTTTCCTGATCAGAGTCGTGATTGATGTACGTACTTTGTTGTTGTGTACGATGATGTCTATGACTGTTGCCGCGTCTCTTATGGGAACTGTCCGGAAGAACAAATTCGGATGGATTACTGCTATGGTTGGAATTTTCAAAGTTAATGTTCTTTCCACTGCTTGACATAACGTCTGAAATGAACATCTGAAGTTTGGCTTCTTTGTCGAACGGATCAACGCCAGAAACTCTAGACTTACTTTCTCCTACTTTACTTAAAGTCTCTAGAAAAACTGGCAAAGACTTCTGCCTTGATGTGGCATATTGTTTCATTTTCATGTCTCTGTCTTCGTCTTTTGATGAAGTGTTATTTGAATATGCAGCAATGTATTCTTTGAGGCGTTCTTTTTTGGAATCTTGGTCATTGTTATTTGGCAAGAGTGTGTACACTTCGTGTAACCCTGGCGATGATGAACTGTCTAACAACATCTGGGCGGAGGATTGTTGATTAAAATCCCCACTAGACTTTTGAGAATTAAAATCTCTAGGAATTACTTTATTTAAACCGACAGATATAATTTCACAAGATTCCTGCTGCTTTATTTCAGTCATAGAAGGTACTTGTGACTCCATCTGAGCTTTGTTTATTTTTGTGTACCAGTCTTTTAAAAATCGTTCTGGTAGAAAACCTTCAGCAGCATCGAATCCGAGGCCCATGAGCACGCGTTCGGCATGACTTGTCGTGTAAGGTTGGCCAAAGAAGTACGGATCAGAAGTGGACGCCACGCTTTCAAAACTCCCAGCTGGTCTGATGGAATGGGGAGGCAGAAATTTTTCTAGGTTTAATTGGTTTAGTGGCTGTACTAATTTGCTGCCTTGTGGTGAGCCTCTTAGAGACCCGTTGTCCATGCTTAGTGAAGACATCGAGGACAAGTATGATTGCTTGCTCGCTGAGATATCGCTGAGTGCTTTGGATGAAGATGACGTTTCTCGTGAGGAATGCGAGAGCTCTCGATTAATGCCACCTCTTTTCCCAGATGAATGCGAGGGCTGATAATATTTTCGTGATTCCGTGCCTGCATCGTCTTCATCAGGAATAATCAAATCCCTGCGTCTTTTCTTTTCAGGAATTGGCCTCTGCTGTGCTGCAAATGCTTCAGTTTGTTCATGACGCTGAGAATTAGATCTCCTATTTTGTTTGAACTTTTCTAGTTTTTCTCTAAGAACCGCATGCGACTGCGGCGAGTTTGCATCAAGATGTCTATCGTGGACTACAGGTGAGCGTTGGGTGTGCTTGGCTGCACCGTAATGCCTTGCCGCTGTTGAAGCTGTATTGACTGATGCAATGGGCATACCATTGTTCCAGTCCAGAACCCGTTGGAAAATATTCTCCAGGTAAAACCTGTCTGCAAGATCAAGGTTGCCATGAGAGCCAAGAAATTCCATTGTCTCCAGAAGTGTGTCTGTGATGGACTCTTGTTTCTCGGCGCTGAAATCCAGGGGTAGTTCTATTCCAGCAGCGTCGCCTAGCAAACCGCTCGATCTCGACGTGGATGTACTAGTTGTAGAGCTCTGACGAGATACCAGCCTACGAGAAGAAGTTGGGCCGCCACGGCCAAATTTATCGAACTGTCGGTACGAGCTACCCATGGCATCTGAAGAGCTTTTCGACAGGCATAATGACTCCACCTCTTCGAATGTTGACGATGATGACGCTACGCTATACGGCCCTTTCTTTGAAAAGGGGTTTCTGAAATTCATTATGTCAAAGGATGACCTGGCTGTTACAGATTTTGAATGATGCGTCTGGACCGTCCCAGGAGTGCCTCAAAATATGAATCGCACTGCGTCGTAGCATACTGAAAAAAAAAAAAAAAAACAATATGTAATAGAAACATTTATTGTGAATCAAAGAAATCGTTTTTCTGAACGAATCAACAAACTGTAGCTATCTTCATGTCATATTAATTATGGCGTTGTTTAAAAAAAAAATAATTACATGATTATAACCTACTTATACATTTTCTGGACATTACATTTACGAATTTTTCGTACTATAACAACAGTATTACAATATTTCAAATATATGTACTTTTGGTGCGAGAGAGAGATAGTGATAGAGAGAGAGAGAGAGAGAGAGAGAGAGGGGGGGGGGGGGCAAAATATCGCGAGAGAGTGACAGAGTCTAAGAGAGAGAACGAACAAATGAATTTTTCTTTTCAAAGTGTTGAGAATTTGACACGTAGGCCCGTCCAACATTTTGTTATTCCTTTCTCTCTCTCTCTCTCTCTCTCTCTCTCTCTCTCTCTCTCTCTCTCTCTCTCTCTCTCTCTCTCTCTCTCATATTCTAAACTGATTCCAGTTTATTCTCACGCGCATTTTTAATATTAATTCCAAGTTCAGAAGACAAAGCGAGAGAAAGAGAGAGAGAGAGAGAGAGAGAGAGAGAGAGAGAGAGAGAGAGAGAGAGAGAGAGAGAGAGAGAGAGAGAGAGAGAGAGAGAAACAAATATGCAGAGAGGGAAATGTATACACAAAAGACACAAAATGTTTACTGTAATATTTTTTATTTCAGCTGTGGGACCCAAAGATGCAGCAATAGAGAATGCAGTCAGCGACCCATAGCTTGATTGCTTGCATCAGGATCAGCGAACCAGAGCTGGTCAAGACCCTACTCCACCTCCACGTGGTGGTCCTGGAAACAGATTGCATATCTGCAGTCTGGCTGAGCGAGTAGGGATCGCAGTGGGAAGGCAAACCGGTCCCAAAAAATGCCGTGCAGAAGTCGGATGTGTCGACCGAAAGGTGCAGATATCACAGCTTAGGCGTAAACAGACACAACGCAACCACCGTCCTTTTCAGGACGAGCGAGGAAGAAGAAGAAGATTTCAGCTGTTGCTTAAAGAACTCAGTCATATGATTCTTGTCCTTTTAATGTTCATATTAAATACTATTTTCTATTTCTGTCTTAATCCCCACAAAAATATTATTGTCAACAGTATATACAAGATTCTCATCGCAATAATTGCATGTATTATTTATATGCTTTTAATTATACTCAGCAAAAGTGTACACGTGTGTGTATCAAACATTTTAAAATATCAAATACAGTTACACAATCTAAACAATTAAATTTGGTTTTCTGTATCATTAGGACAACTGGTTGTGGTATCCAGGATCTCCGAAGAGCCACGGAATGAATAGAATTACTGCCTTCTTATGCAGGTCGTACGATACGACTAAACTGAAGATGTGCATGTGGCTCGCAATCTCATCGAGTAAAAGAAATTGTTACAGAATCCACCACTTCCAACTTACAGAAAGAGCTCCAGTCCAGTATTTCTTAAAATGAACCGACTTGAATTATGGCTACACGTTCCCGAAGTAACCTACTACACAAATCTATGATAATCAAGTGTTTGCAAACACGTACTCAGTAGTAATCAAGCAATCAATATACAATCATGCGAACACTTTAGCACTCAGAAGTACATTATACTGTAACAGTTTTATTTAAAGCATGTTCAAGCTTTAACATTTAAACAGAAGCCACGTATGCCACGTATGTCACGTATGCCACGTATGCCAGTCTAGGTGCTGTTTAAAAAGTCTGGCCATTGTCATGAAATATTCTAATCCCCATATATAAATTAAAACGTAAATGCAAAGCCTAACAAATAAATTTAATAAAAGGAAAGAAGAATGGTAAAGAACAGTGCTGTCACAATGACTGTACTCGAAATCCCCCTTGTTTTCTACTTCGTCTGCAAATTGCAATGCTTTCACGTTGATAGTAAAAGCCTACTGTGTCGCTGCACGCTTTCTTCGAACGAACGAACGAACGAACGAACGAACGAACGAACGAACTTTATTTTCAAAAGGTTAAGAATTGGGCACGCAGGCCCGTCTGACATTCTGCCCTTCCTCTCTCTCTCATCATGTATACTGTATCCTTTCATCCTCACATTTACTTTAAGCATTATTAAGGCATTTATCATTATAAAAGTAACATAACATCAAACATTTGCAATAATCATCATAATTAAAGTATGTTTTTAAAATAAATAAAGATAGATAGATAGATAGATAGATAGATAGATAGATAGATAGATAGATAGATAGATAGATAGATAGATAGATAGATAGATAGATAGATAGATAGATAGATAGATAGATAGATAGATAGATAGATAGATAGATAGATAGATAAATAGATAGATAGATAGATAGATAGATAGATAGATAGATAGATAGATAGATAGATAGATAGATAGATAGATAGATAGATAGATAGATAGATAGATAGATAGATAGATAGATAGATAGATAGATAGATAGATACGAACGAACGAACAAACTATATTTTCAAAGGATTAAGAATTGGGCACGCAGGCCTGTCTTACATTCTGCCCTTCTTCTCTCTGTCATCTTACATACCGTATCCTTTCAATAGCACATGTATTTTTAGCATTATTTAAGCGTACAAAATTATCGAGGTAAAATAATAACATACATTTGTAACATCCAGACATAATCAAATTTAAGGGGGTGGGGGGGGGGGGGGGGGGGGGGGGGGGTGGGGGGGGGGGGGGGGGGGGGGGTGGGGGGGGGGGGGGGGGGGGGGGGGCGGGGGGGGGGGTTGGGTGGGGGTGGTGGGAGGGGGGGGGGGGAATTATTAATTAAAATAGATTAACAAAAATTAATACCTTAAAAAAAAAAAAAAAAAAAAAAAAAATAACAAACACAATCAAAACAATTCATACAGTAAATAAGACATAATTAGAAACGTAATCAGATAATGGTGGCATATAATAAGAACTCGTGACAATTTGGAAATCTGCTGAAATAGCTGGGACTTCATGTGTTGTCAGCGCATGCGAAAAATGTTCCCACAGGTGAGCAACTTTGAGTCCCAAGCAGATACTGCCACAGGGAGTGAATTGTTGACGCCTCCACTACACGAGATCCAGTTTTATGACCTATGCTCCTTAGGGAGGTAAAGGGTATTGACTGAAAGATGAGAATCATGCATATAGGCCCGTCTTGCATTTATCCCTTCCTCTTACTCATCTTTTATTGCTAGGTATCCAGACATTCTCCAGCATACTTAAGGTATTAGTTCAGAGGCGATGCAACATTATAAGTAGTATAAAAGCATACATTACAGTATCTGATTACAATTAAGAAGTAAGGTATATTAAAATATATTGTATTATGTCACCACTACTTTTTGGAATAGCTATTGATTGGGTTATGAGAAACTATACCCACAATGAACAATTGGGTATAAAATGGACAAATGGAAAATTCCTGGGGGACCTGGATTTCGCAGATGATGTAGCATTCTTAAGTTCAACACCAAGACAATCCCAAGAAGCAATAAATAATTTGTGTCATCTTGTCGTAGATTTCCGATAGGAGAATTAAGACTAGGTTTGGTCCCTTCTGAATAGGTTTGAATAGGTGATAGACTCAGTGAGAGTTAGTGAAAGGTAATAGAATTTCCACACACGTGAGATGATAGATTTTGATATAGTGGCTGTCTCTGAAAGCGAAAAGAATTCTTCTCTCTCTCACCTATCTTCTACAACAGTTGTTACAGCGTCAGACAGACTACACCAATATACATATTACGTATATTTCTATCACTCATAGGCACGCACATACACGTGACGACAGGTAAACACACAGACGTGGGAAAACTATAACAATTGATATATATATTATCTAGAACGAGCTGACCAAACACGATTGTTTAGTTCAAGAGCGATTTTAATATCAGGAAAAAATCGGCTCACAACATCAAAGAAAGTACATCAAGGAAAATACATATACACATAGTCATAAAAAAAATCAAGGAATGTTGCAAGGATGATAGCCCCGTTATAGTGTTAACTCTAGGTTTAGCCCGGCCCCGTTAAGAGAACAGATTTTGGCGCCCGAGTCACAGATACATAGGGTTTGAGTCTAAGAGTTGTCTTTGTTTTATCTCGTAATTATATGCACAGAGTTTGAAAAAAATCTGATTTAACCTAAGACAAAAAACACAAGAACTCTAGCCTTAGCAACAAATTATGCAGATTGAAAAAAACAAATAGGACAGCAACAGGGTGTCAAAGATATAATAGTGAAAAATATCACTCAAACCAGCGTACACTCATTCATTCCGCCATGGCTTCTCACACTAGTACTCACGACTTTGCTTGCTGCCTCTTGGAACACATTGATTTTTAGATTTTCACACAGACTCAAAAAATGCAGTCTACTGCCAAGAAGTCCCCAGTTCCAAAAGACCTGTTTAACTTGGAGTCTCCGGGAACGACTACTTGGGTATGCAAATTTGTTCAAATGTCTGATTAAGTCACCTAACAATTATTCCAGGCGCGGGAGTTAACAGAGCACAGTGTCAATAGCGTAGGTTTCTAAAAAAAATGATGAATGTCAGGTCGGTGCCTTCCCTCAGTATAGGATTCACTTTAGTCACACCACAGATTTGTCCACAAGATATAATCTAGTCGGGAAATGATTGTTAATATTCACGCCGCCAGGCAGCAAATTATATAGAGTTTCTAGAAGAAATTAAGTGCTGGCTCCAAGGTCCAGTATTTATCATTACAGTCTTTGAAAACCCGTTATAGGGATATTAGTATTTCTGTCTAACTTGCACCGTCAGATCAGTGTTACTTGAGAAAACCCACGTGGTTCAAAATAAGGACTGTCTATTTCTTCACAAGTATGGAAACTACTACTAGGTGCTGGTAAAGTTAGGGTCACCCCAAAACTTTCACTGTGAGGAGGAAAAATAACACATATAATATAATACACAGAATCTGAACTGGTTAAAACTTACATTTAAACTTGCAAGCAGAGAGCTTTGCTTATCATTTAAACTTCCCGTGACGTAAGTTATATTTAAAAAATCAGCATTCCTCATAAATTAGGAACACGTGCGTATCCCGTCATCATTCATGAGGCTGGATTCTAGAGTTTATACGTTAGTTTAGAAAAATACACTCGACTGAGTATTAGCAGTTAAATTAAATTTATAAATAGCTACAATTGCCGTTATAAGCTAGAAATTTTAATTAGTCTGCTTTCCACTGAATGCTTCCCTAGAAAATATAATAGCCTACCACTTTATTTCTCTTCTGCGCTAAAGAAATTAGATTTAAATGAATTAAGCGATTTAACACTTTAACACTCACAAAATCTATATATCTATCATATTAATTACCTCAACCACAGAATTACAGGTAGTCGCACAACTTAAGAATAAAATTGCTGAAAATATTTCTGGAAGTCTAGAAGTTCGACAAATTGCCGAAACAAACTGAGATCTTCGCTAACAGCTATTCTGTTTTTTCGAGCGACCTATCTACTGTGGAGTCTATGAGCGAGAATGAAATTAAAGTTTCAAACTTGGCCAATATCTTAAAATCAGACAAAGGGCCCAAAACTTATTTCGCCAAGCGAAATTATCTCCCCTACTCCCAACATTTACGTCCGCTTAACGCGTGTCGTAACTGTCACCTACTGACCACGATGTACGCGTGTCAGTTTCAAATCCCAGACAGCCTGACTCCATTGCCCAAGTGAGCGCCGTGTCAGTTTGGGATTTTCCAGCCAAATGTCTGGATACTGCCCGGTGCAGATGTAAAGTATCACACCTCACCGGGACTAATGCCGAGAAGAAGCTCGCGCGCTCGGTGAGAATGTAGACGATTTGCTACGTCCTGTGTTCAGCGAACCGACTTATCACGCCTTCTGACGCCCTGACATCTACGTAATATCGTCCTAGCGCGATTCTCAGTTTAAGAGAAAGGAAAAAGGTAAAGTTTGCGAATTATATGAGAATAATATTCGCAAAACGAATGGATGAAAAATATACAGGAAAAAAAAATACAGAGATAATAAAAGAGAGAATTTATGTGAAAGAATAGGAAGAAGATGTAGGAAATTAAATGAATATAAACCCTACGTGACAGAGCCTCCCCCCTTTAAGATATGGAAGCACTCCATGTCTACGTTATGGAGTTTAATTTCCTATAACCGTAGCTTCGGGGTGTCTGTCTTCTTCCCTCTCCTCTTCCCCCTCCATCTCTGTCCAATTCCTACTCAAGTCCACTCCTCAAAGTTTCCTTCCCCTGGAATGTCTCATATGCGCGCTTGAAAGAGCGTCGCCGCTTCTGACATTTTTGAAAGATTTCCTGTGATAGCGGTGGAATATCCCTGCCACTATCATCATCTTCGTCAGTTTTGGCGATCGTCAGGAGATGGTCGGAGGTTGGCACTGGTTTTTCCAAGTATCTCTTTAAGAGATTTAAATGGAAAACCTTCTCCTTTCCTTCAATAGAGATCTGGTAGTTAGCCTTAGAAATCTTTTTCAGGACGGTAAACGGCCCTTGCCATCCGATCTTCAGTTGGTTGTTCTCGGTAGGGAGCAACACCAAAACTTTCTCTCCTGCTTCCAGTTCTCTCTCTTCCGCGACTTTCCTGTATCGGTTAGCGTGCTTGGTGCGTGCTCGCTTAAAGTTAGTCGTTGCTAGGTCCCACCCTAGTTTCAACCGTTCCTTTAAAACCGACACATATTTACTTGCTGAGACGACTGTCTCATCCGCCTTCTCGTCTGTCAGAGACTGAAGTAAGGCTTCAAGCGGGCCCTTAATGGGTCTGCCAAATAAGAGTGTAGCTGGCGGAAATCCTGTGGAAGTATGAGGAGATTCTCTGTAGCCAAATAATGCTGCAGGAATACAGAGATCCCAATCTTCAGGTTTCACTTGTGCCAGCTTACTTAGCATCATGGTGAGGTTTCCATTAGCACGTTCCACGAGCCCATTTCCCGCCGGAGTATATGGCTTAGTGTGGATGTGTTGGGTCCTCAAGATCTTAACGATCTCATCCATCAACAGGTTTCGGTATGGAGATCCATTATCCGTCAACACTTGCTGAGGGAATCCCAACCGAGTGAAAATCTGCACGAGGGCTTCTGCGACATGCTTGGCATCTGCGCATGTTAGCGGGATAGCTTCTGCCCATAAAGTGCATGTATCGACTAAGGTCAGGATGAACCTGTTCCTTCTTTTAGTCCTTTCGAAAGGCCCTAAAATGTCGATCACAACCCGTTCGAATGGTGTTCCCATTATTGGCATTTCACCCATGTGGACTGGGGGGGTCCGTTGCTTGGGTGGTACACGTTGGCACTGGGCACAGGATTTGACATATCTGATAATATCAGTATTCACTCCAGGCCACCAATAATGAGTGGTTATACGTTGGTTTGTGGCGTTCTGTCCCATATGTCCGCTAAAGGGAAGAGAGTGCCCCATTTCTAGGATTTGGCTTCTGTACTGTTTCGGTACTAGGAGCTGGTTGTAACCTTGGTCAGGCTTGCCCGTTCTCCGATAAAGTACGCCATCCTCAGAAAAAATGTCCCCGTGCTGTTTGGGTTCCTTAGCCATGGGCAGTTTCCTAAAGCAGGGTGCCAAAGTAGGGTCCTTGTATTGCGCTTCTTTAAGTTCCATAGGTAACAAATTTGGCGCAGGCTCCCGTTCCTTCTTGGTTTGCCCTCTTGTAGTTACTGCTGCCACAATCGGCTCTTCCGGTTTCCCAATACACACGTATCTCCCGCCAAGTATGACTGGGTAGATGGGATCATCCATAACAGCCGCTTTGATCACGCCTCTGACAAAGTCAGAGTGTATCTCCACCAATGCGATGGGAAGCGCTGTAGGTGCATCACTCTTACGAACTCCACAAAGTTTGACGGTCTCTGCTGTCTCTTGACCGGGTTTGACCAGGTTTCTGGCAACAATGCAATCGTAAGAAAGCCCCGTGTCAAATAAGCAAGAAGTTTGAGAACCGTTCAAAGTAACAGTACCTCGCGTTGAGGGTCTATCCCCAACAGGTTGGGAATCACTGTCAATAATTCCGCCTTGCGAGACTGTTAATAAGCATCCGATGCGTTTAGGCTCGGTGTGCTCGGTCTGATCATATGTCCCGTGCTCGGGGGTTCTCCCTTTGCCACCTTGTCCTTTCTGGCTACGCTGCCATGTAGGGCGGTCGGGTTGATCAGACTGTTTGGGGTGGTTGGGGTACTTGTTCTTGTAGAACTTGGATTTTTCAGGAGGGGGGTTTTGAGGTCCAGTTTCTCTGTGGTTGTTTTGGTTAGAAGCCTGAGAAGATTGCTCTAGGTTATGTTTTCGAAAATGCTCCTCTGTCGGTTTCCGCTTTGTGGCCGGTAGTTCAGCCAGCGCATTGTAATAACGCTCAGACTTTTCCAAAATGTCTTCAAGTTTTTCTGCCCCCTGCTCAGCGAGAAATCTCCGGGTATCAGCAGACAAAGTGTTCTTTATTTGTTCAGTTAGAACAAGTTCCTCAAGACCTTCATAGGTAGAGGGGAGCTGCGAAAGCTCAAGGCACTTTGTTAGATATCCCTTAAGACGAGATGAGAACTGGTGAAAAGTTTCAGAATTCTCTTTCCGGCTGTTGCGAAACAGTTGCAAAAACTTGCGAGCGTTCATTTCAAAGCGCTCCAGTAACGCTTTCTTCAACACATCGTAGTCGTCTTGTTGGCTACTTTCCAGCTTAGAATAAACATCATAAGCAGAACCTTTTAGGGCCTGGGAAAGTTTCATATTCCAACGCGACCTCTCTAACCCGTACAGAGTTGCAATTTTCTCAAATTTTTCTAACCATGTGTCAATCTTCTCATTTGGACAAGGAAAAGATTCAAGAGTGAAAGACATAGCATTTAGTTGAAGAGATTGAGTGTTAGCAGGGTCAGTTAAGGAAGAATGAGGAGAAGACTCTCCATTGCTGGAGGTAGAGGCAGCACCACGGCTTTGGAACTCTAGAGTCTTAAGCGCCAGCTCATGCTGTCGTCGTTGCTCATTTTCTCTTTCCTCATGCTGTCTCTCCTCCCTCTCCTTCTCATGCTGTCTCTCCTCCCTCTCCTTCTCATGCTGTCTCTCCTTCTCTTTTTCTCTCTCCCTGCGGCTTTCCATTTCTTCCTCAATCTTCTTCTGCTGTAATAGACGGTCTGCTCCTTCTTTCCTCCTTAGCTTCTTCTTCTTTCCTCTCCGCATCATATCTCTCAAGTTCGTCCCTGACAAAAGCTTTCGCTTCTTCTCCTTCCAGTCCCTCCTCTCTCGCTTCGTCCCTGAGAAGTTGTCTAAGCTTTGCCCTCTCGGCCATATTATGTCAGTGACTGAGACACGTGGAGATAGAAAATAGGAAAAAGAATAACCTGGTTCCTACCACTTACGAGAAAAAAAAAATCCAAAAATCAAAAGATGATATCCTTAACCCTGGGATACCTCCTCCAAAATAAAATCTAACTATCGCTGCTATTATCGGCAATAAAGCACTCAATGCAAAACACGACTACGCCAAATAAATGGTAGTTAAGATTACAATGAAAAATAAGTTGCTACAGTGGAAAAGCAAAAGAATATTGCAAAAATTAAAGAGAAAAATAATCCCTTAATTTTTAAAAAAAATCCACTATAAGTTCGCCCCTGAAGTCAGATCGGGTAAGGGAGGGAATTAATCTGGACAAAAAAGTCCGAAACACACTCCTTAACTTAGTTCAAACGCCGTTCTGCCTCAGTACCCAGTGAATGTTATACACTCACCACTTTACCAGCATTTAGTATTACAATCAGCAGTTAACATATATCCCGACAAAATCAACCTGTAACCAAAATGTATATTATTCAAAGATGCTGTGGAAAAAAAAAACTTATTAGTTTGTGTGGTCAGCACGCCCGTAAACAGATCGTTAGTCTAGGGGGTAATTATTTTTTAAAGATATAACACACTCACAAGACATCACACTCTTACTCTATATCAGAATACAGAATCTTAAGTTCAAAATCCAGATAGACGAGTCCACGTTTGTCGTACTCGTCTTCCTATTCTAAGTTCAAAGACCGGAAACGAGCCCTCATTTGTCGTAGATTTCCGATAGGAGAATTAAGACTAGGTTTGGTCCCTTCTGAATAGGTTTGAATAGGTGATAGACTCAGTGAGAGTTAGTGAAAGGTAATAGAATTTCCACACACGTGAGATGATAGATTTTGATATAGTGGCTGTCTCTGAAAGCGAAAAGAATTCTTCTCTCTCTCACCTATCTTCTACAACAGTTGTTACAGCGTCAGACAGACTACACCAATATACATATTACGTATATTTCTATCACTCACAGGCACGCACATACACGTGACGACAGGTAAACACACAGACGTGGGAAAACTATAACAATTGATATATATATTATCTAGAACGAGCTGACCAAACACGATTGTTTAGTTCAAGAGCGATTTTTAATATCAGGAAAAAATCGGCTCACAACATCAAAGAAAGTACATCAAGGAAAATACATATACACATAGTCATAAAAAATCAAGGAAATGTTGCAAGGATGATAGCCCCGTTATAGTGTTAACTCTAGGTTTAGCCCGGCCCCGTTAAGAGAACAGATTATGGCGCCCGAGTCACAGATACATAGGGTTTGAGTCTAAGAGTTTTTCTTTGTTTTATCTCGTAATTATATGCACAGAGTTTGAAAAAAAATCTGATTTAACCTAAGACAAAAACACAAGAACTCTAGCCTTAGCAACAAATTATGCAGATTGAAAAAAACAAATAGGACAGCAACAGGGTGTCAAAGATATAATAGTGAAAAATATCACTCAAACCAGCGTACACTCATTCATTCCGCCATGGCTTCTCACACTAGTACTCACGACTTTGCTTGCTGCCTCTTGGAACACATTGATTTTTAGATTTTCACACAGACTCAAAAAATGCAGTCTACTGCCAAGAAGTCCCCAGTTCCAAAAGACCTGTTTAACTTGGAGTCTCCGGGAACGACTACTTGGGTATGCAAATTTGTTCAAATGTCTGATTAAGTCACCTAACAATTATTCCAGGCGCGGGAGTTAACAGAGCACAGTGTCAATAGCGTAGGTTTCTAAAAAAAATGATGAATGTCAGGTCGGTGCCTTCCCTCAGTATAGGATTCACTTTAGTCACACCACAGATTTGTCCACAAGATATAATCTAGTCGGGAAATGATTGTTAATATTCACGCCGCCAGGCAGCAAATTATATAGAGTTTCTAGAAGAAATTAAGTGCTGGCTCCAAGGTCCAGTATTTATCATTACAGTCTTTGAAAACCCGTTATAGGGATATTAGTATTTCTGTCTAACTTGCACCGTCAGATCAGTGTTACTTGAGAAAACCCACGTGGTTCAAAATAAGGACTGTCTATTTCTTCACAAGTATGGAAACTACTACTAGGTGCTGGTAAAGTTAGGGTCACCCCAAAACTTTCACTGTGTGGAGGAAAAATAACACATATAATATAATACACAGAATCTGAACTGGTTAAAACTTACATTTAAACTTGCAAGCAGAGAGCTTTGCTTATCATTTAAACTTCCCGTGACGTAAGTTATATTTAAAAATCAGCATTCCTCATAAATTAGGAACACGTGCGTATCCCGTCATCATTCATGAGGCTGGATTCTAGAGTTTATACGTTAGTTTAGAAAAATACACTCGACTGAGTATTAGCAGTTAAATTAAATTTATAAATAGCTACAATTGCCGTTATAAGCTAGAAATTTTAATTAGTCTGCTTTCCACTGAATGCTTCCCTAGAAAATATAATAGCCTACCACTTTATTTCTCTTCTGCGCTAAAGAAATTAGATTTAAATGAATTAAGCGATTTAACACTTTAACACTCACACAATCTATATATCTATCATATTAATTACCTCAACCACAGAATTACAGGTAGTCGCACAACTTAAGAATAAAATTGCTGAAAATATTTCTGGAAGTCTAGAAGTTCGACAAATTGCCGAAACAAACTGAGATCTTCGCTAACAGCTATTCTGTTTTTCGAGCGACCTATCTACTGTGGAGTCTATGAGCGAGAATGAAATTAAAGTTTCAAACTTGGCCAATATCTTAAAATCAGACAAAGGGCCCAAACTTATTTCGCCAAGCGAAATTATCTCCCCTACTCCCAACATTTACGTCCGCTTAACGCGTGTCGTAACTGTCACCTACTGACCACGATGTACGCGTGTCAGTTTCAAATCCCAGACAGCCTGACTCCATTGCCCAAGTGAGCGCCGTGTCAGTTTGGGATTTTCCAGCCAAATGTCTGGATACTGCCCGGTGCAGATGTAAAGTATCACACCTCACCGGGACTAATGCCGAGAAGAAGCTCGCGCGCTCGGTGAGAATGTAGACGATTTGCTACGTCCTGTGTTCAGCGAACCGACTTATCACGCCTTATGACGCCCTGCAGCCCTGACATCTACGTAATATCGTCCTAGCGCGATTCTCAGTTTAAGAGAAAGGAAAAAGGTAAAGTTTGCGAATTATATGAGAATAATATTCGCAAAACGAATGGATGAAAAATATACAGGAAAAATGAAATACAGAGATAATAAAAGAGAGAATTTGGGTGAACAAATAGGAAGAAAATGTAGGAAATTAAATGAATATAAACCCTACGTGACACATCTCTCGGTTAAAATTGGTCTCCAAATAAATGCCTCTAAAACTAAAGCTATGAACTTTTCTAACGAGACCTTTGATATCATCTTGAACGGGGAAAAACTACAGAAAGTTGAAAGTTTCAATTATTTAGGCAGTAAAATGACTCAGGATGGTGACACAACAAGAGAAATCCATACTAGAATTGCTTTGGCAGCTAGCGCCTTCAATAGATTATCTAACATTTGGAAATTACGATATTTGAATATACATACCAAGCTTCGTCTGTTTAATTCAAATGTTATCTCAGTGTTAACATACGGCTGTGAGAGTTGGAAAATAACAAAATCATTGGAGAACAAGCTGAATACATGCGAGAACAAATGTCTTAGAAAAAACTCATGAACATCAGTTGGAAAGAATTCAAGACTAATCGACAAATAAGAGAAGACTCTAGGCAGAAATATGTCTCCGACTATATAAGGAAAAGACGATGGTCATATATCGGTCATGTCCTACGAATGCAAAACAACAGAATACCACTACAGGCGCTCACTTGGGTTCCTGAGGGTAAGCGGAAAAAAAGGAAGACCAAAAGAAACACTCAGAAGAACAATAATAAGAGAAGGAAGAACGTTGGGCCTAAATAATGTGCAAGAGCTAAGAGGAGTGGCGTCACAACGAACAACCTGGAGAGCACTGGTTTCTGCCTTATGCGCCGTGTTTGGCGCTTAAAGAATTTATTATTATTATTATTATATTAAAATGAAAAACTAGATCATCAGACCCTCCATACAGTGTATTAGATAATAATAATTCGAAACATAATCCCTTAGGGCGGCATATAATCCGCACTCATAATGTATTTGAACAGTCTACGATTATATGAGTAGGGACTGTGCATGTTTTTCAGGTCATGTGGAAGATTGTTCCAAAGATGAGCAGCTGAGTAAGCCAAGCTCTTCTTGTACAAATCTAGCCTCGGCTTGGGTAAATCTAACTGGTTTAAGCGCTGACTACGTTTTTCATTGAATTTGAAAAGTGGCCACAGATACGTTGGAGCATTATGTGACAAGATTTTGTGAGCGAATTTAGCTTTGTTAAATAGGAAGCGCTTTCTAAGGGGTAATATTTTAAGATAGTTATATAGATCTATACAATGTGTTTGGTGTTTATCAGCAACTAGGCGCACTGCACGTTTTTTGAAGTGAATGAAGCCTTTTTGTGTTGGATATGGAACAACCATCCCAGATTGTGGAACAATAGTCTAGGTATGTTTGTATGTGAGATGTGTAGAACATTTTCCTTGCCCCTTCATTCCAGGAAGTGTTTGATTTTGGCTAATTGGTAAACTTTTTGTGCCGTTAGCTTTGTGAGTGCACTTACATGTGAGTTCCAACTTAGGTGCTGGTCAACAGTTAGACCTAGAGTTTTATGTTCATTTACGTTTTCAATTAGTGATGTTCCAATGTAGAGCTGAAGTGTTGTTTTCTGCGAGTTTTGTAGTTTTTGTCTGGTTGATATTAACATACATTTCGTTTTACTAATATTTATTTGCATTCGATTCTCGTTGCTCCACTTAATAATATTATGTGTATCAGTTTGTAAAGATAGTTCTAGTGCAGTGCAAACTTTTGTCACTAGTGTAAACAGTACAGTCATCGGCAAACAGGTCACACAGGATGAATGTTTGATTGCAGAGGAAGATCATTAATGTATACGGCAAAGAGAAGAGGGCCGAGAATAGAGCCCTGGGGAACACCGATATCGACAACAGTTGGGTTGGACAAAAAGAATCATTGTAAGACACCACTTGTTATCTGTCTGTCAGGAATGATTTAATTAACTTCAATTAACTTCACCAGTTTATGATGTACTTTCATTGTTTCTAATTTTCTGATTAAAATAGTGTGATCTATCATATCGAATGCTTTTTTAAAGTCTACAAAGATTGCTCCACATAAAATATCGTTATTGATGTTTAGATGCCAGTTATCTATCATTTTTGTTAAGGCTGTGTGACATGAATGTTTTGGTCTAAACCCCGACTGACTATCAACAAGCAGGTCATTATTAGCTAGGTGTTCTGTTACTGTTTTGTGTATGTGTTTTTCCAGTGGTTTGGACAGCGATGATATAAGAGAAATGGGCCTATAGTTACCAAGGTTGTTATTATCTGATGAACCAGGTTTAACAAGAGGGTATACTTTAGCGATTTTAAAGGCAGATGGAAAGTAACTCCTTGCGATACATTGATTATATATGTATGTTAGGGTATCAGTAATAGCTGGTGCAGCATAACGCAGTATTCGATTACTGATTCCATCAAGTCCCGATGAGTTATTATCTTTAAGATCAATAAGATAGTTATGAACTTCGTTAACTGTTATAAAAGGAATGTCGCATGGAATGGTGTTAGTACACTTGTTCTCGCAGAACGTAGATAATTCGCTGAAGTCACAAGGGGAAGAAGGTATGGCGGATTTTATATTGTGGATGTCTGCCTGAAAATGATTGCTGAAGTCTGTACAATGAAACGTGTACTGTATTTCTTGGAAAAACCTTGAGATACGCAAGCTGATCAATGACCTAGATTTAATATTTCATTCATTCCATACACGGCGTAACTAAAAGACAGATAAAGCAGGAGAGAGAGAGGGGCGAATGAAGGCAGGAAGCATGCAATACTAAACATGCGTCGCGCGATACACAATTGCTGCCATCACGCGTGTAAGGCCACTAGCACTAACTTTTTCAAATCGACAGTGATAAAATTCACTACCCATACCAGAGTTAGGTTTTAAAAAACCTGAAAAACGCTTATTAGGAAAGATGACATTATATGGTTTACGTTTGAAAAATGACAGTACCCAGACACCACTCATGGGGATTGGAAGTGAACAGGAGGTAGGAAAAATCACGAATTACCAGCCACCTTGGCTCCATTAAATTGAGTATATAATTTTCCAAATTTAATCATCCCACTGCTGACAAAGAATATGTCAAACGTTACGCAAATAGTCCAGGAATTACCAAAATTATAACCACAAAAACCCTCAAATATTTTTATCCTGACCATCCCATGAAAACATCACCACCCAAAAAAAAACAACCTATAAATCCCCCCCCCCCAAACTAACCTTCCCACTTCCACCCCCATAACCCACCACCACAAATCAATTCTCTCCCCCCCATACCTCCACCCCCTCAATTACTTTCACCCACAACACAAATATAATACCTTTTCCCCTATCCCCTTTTACCCCAAAAAATCCCTCATATACTCCCATTAAATCAATTTACTCTCATCTCCACACACCACCAAACCTCTCTACATAACCAATCCCCCCCCAATACCCCCCACACCACCTCCTCCTATCTAATCTCCCCCTATACACAAAAAAACACCCACCCTCCATTTCCCACTTCCTCACTTCTAATATCACACAACCAATCCCTACCAACCCGCGCTACCCCCCCCATAAACAACAACAAACCCATCCAATATTACCTCAATCCCACAACCACACAAAACCATCCCCAATCCATACCCAATCACCAAACATACATACACACATATA
>JAMPIV010019954.1:0-76954 GCA_024509875.1 Oreohelix idahoensis | reverse complement strand
TTATGTTTAATGTGTTAGATATATGGATAGATAGATAGATAAATAGATAGATAGATAGATAATTTAGATGAGTTAGTAGGTAGACAGGTAGATATAATCTACTGCTTGTTACTTATTGTGATTTTACAAACGGAACTTAAATGCCAAAATTAATGATGAAATTACGGCTAACGTAAAATGCGGGTAACTGTGTTATAAAAATGTACTTCAGTTTTTTGTAAATCTACAAAATAAAATGATTATTACATGGCAATAGTTGCATGAGGCCAAGATCATAAAACATTCCCAAATCAATCCACCTGCCAAAAGAAGTGCATGTCTTGGTCTTGTTCGAATAAATGTGAACTGTGAAGTGAATTTCGCTTGATGTTTGTTGTGTACAACTGAAACCATGTCACATGACAGTGTTGTGACAAATACGATCAAAACTATCAACTTGGGAAATCTAAGAGGAAGCTTTTTACAAGTAAGAAGGTAAATAAATTTCACTGTGTAATAACGGCACTGGAAAAGAGACACATCGAATGTTTTGTGAGGGAAGGACAAGTTCTTACTGACAGTAACGTAAGCCACAAATAGGTAACAAACCGTCCGCTAATGTAACTTTTATTGGCTTTTTATGGAATCTCTTTGATTCAAGGATATTTTACATCTGACCAACCTACATTTCAATGTTTATATTTCATCTCCCCTTACCAACTGCGTTTCCAGATGTATTTAAATTAAACCAGTATGTGCATTAAAAAAACTTTAATATCGGTAATAGATTAATGTTTGACCCATGCACAAGAGGAATAGTGTTTATCCGGTGCATGGAATACACAGTCCACCCCATCGGGGTTATAATTTGTGTATATATTGTTATTTCTTCTATATATCTAAAATTGGACAGAAAATTGGAAACAAAGCCAGAAATGCAGACACACATATAAACTGCTACTTACAGTCTAATAAGTTTTCCAGTGTGCAGTATTTTTGACTCTGTAGATATCTGACATGTTAGTGTTGGAAGTTTTAGCAGTTTATACGTGTATCTGTCTTTCTGGCTTTGTTTCCAATATTCTTTCCAATTTTAGCTCTGTGGGTATCTGGCACGTCCGTGTTGGAGCTCTCAGTTGCTTAAGGGCGTGTCTGTTGTTCAGGCTCTATTTCCAATCATGTCCATTCCTTTGTTATAATATTAAAAAAAATGCTTTTGATCTCCGTTGTGCCAAGTTATTTGTTTAGTTTGAATGGCGTTTTCGTTTGCTCTAGTTTCTGCCATCTCATACCCGTCTATTCCCACGTGCTAATATCCGTGCTAATAGTACTGAGCAGGTGCTATTATTAAGGTACCTTATATGTACTGAGTTGCAAATATTCATCAGGTGTGTCTGGTCGGCTACATTCATGCACATTTACTGGACAGTTTGACATCATGGCACTGAGGGAGTTTAACAGAACTGATAAACATCGACGGAGACTAGAAGTTGTGAAGAGACATGATCATCTATCCAGGTGGCATGTTACTTGAAGAAAAAGAAGACGTCACGTGACTCCAAACTGTTGGACCAAGGCCTACATTACTTTCTCCCTACCTACTTACCTACTGAGCGTGCGACTGGCAGAGTGGTTAGAGCGTTGGTCTCTCGTGGCAAAGGTGCTGGGTTCGAATCACGGTACCGACACGCTCCAGCCTACCCAGCTGTAAATGGGTACCTAACTCTGAGTTAGGGAAGGAAAAGGTAGCGAGGAAGGGAACTGATCACCCCACCTCTCGATGCTGGACCTAGTATGATGAAGTCTCTAACACTTCACGCACTAAGGCAGTATCTACTATGGGACTACATACTTACCTACTGGTGTTTGGTTGTGATATTAGTAGCGCTCTGTTCACCAAACTATTCTTCATTTAGAGTGGAATAAAAAATGAAACAGCTTGATATTTGAATTTGTACGTTTTGAAATTGTACGACTAATTAATTTCTGTCTCATAATAATACTTTTATTTTCTAATCCACAGTTCCAGCTCATGCTAACTACCGAAACTACCGAGTACTTACTCCAGGAAAGCTCTAACAAACTTAAGATTGATCATGTTGGTTTTTACCGTACTCTTTTGCATTCTGCTGACAGTCCCACGTTCAGTGACGGTCTCAGGTAGGTTCGCACAAACGATTTACTGCGGTCTTGGTAATTGCGTAACTGTATCGTGTTGTGTCGTAAATGCGTTACCAAGTAGTACAATTTCATTTACAAGCTGTGTAACTTTAGCACTTAATGTTATTGTAGCGTGATGTAAATACAAAGGCCTTGATATGACAGATAGAAGGGAAAAAATAGCAGCCAATCAAACGTCGCGAAGCTCGCTTGTTGACGAACCGGTTTTATAATGGCGATCTGCAGAGGAAGGGAAAGTGTTTTAGTTTACAATGGATTCGTTTATCGTACAAGTGAATGGAGCGACATAAAGTAATGACAGTGATTTCGTTTTCTGAGGGACAAGATCAGCTCTATCCATTGAAAAGGAATAGTTGCTGTGTGAATTACTTTTGGAAAAAAATTGAAGGTAAGGGCGTCAGCATGATGACATTTCTATGTCCATCGACTTCGGAAATTATTAATAAATCGAAGACAAAACAATTAAGGACAACCATATATATATATATATATATATATATATATATATATATATATATATATATATATATATATATATATATATATATATATATATATATATATATATATATATATATATATATATATATATATATATATATATATATATATATATATATATATATATATATATATATATATATATATATATATATATATATATATATATATATATATAAATGAAGCTAACGATCGTACAAATTAAAGGAGACATGGATGACAGTGATCTATAATCTGGTTGAACAGAACCAGCACGTTTTATGAACCATGCTGAGCACAGATTCCCCGTATCAGAGAGAAAAACGAAAATTAAGACTGTAGTTTCAACTGTATCCTCTCATACGTCTGCGCTCAGCCTATAAAAGCAAGCGGAGGTTTTTTTTCAAAATCGTACAGAGCATAAAATAAAATCAGAAGATAGACAGACTGCTGGAGGTTGAGATAGCAGCGTGCCTGGAAAGCTTATTTCTCCATCTGTATGCTGTCCAGTTCAAATCATCACCAATTCCTCAGTCCAGTTTGAACTTCTGAACCATCCTTAGAGGGTGTGTAAGTTTATAAATATATATTGTAAATAAATTCAATTTCATTACAGGTTAGATAAGTTTAATCGATTTGTGATAACTAAATTGGAATTTAATTTGTGGATGGCGAAACGTACTTACCAGTGCGGAATGAAAACTTAGAAGTTTTCAAAGCTTATAATCAATAAGAATATTTTTATAGATGACTGCAAGCTATTATAACTGTAGAAGGCGACTGAAGCATTATGATTTTGCACTAACAGTGTATTTTATTTATTTATGAAAATGTATTACAGTTAGACACATGTCATGCCTATGTTATACTGCCAATAGAACCGATCCATGTGTCATACATACCTATGCATACGCTGAACACTTTCACTCACTGACACGTAGACTTGTGGGCCATTACGATTAAAGGTTAGCCACATGTCACACTTTGTTTCAGGTTACTGTTCTGGTTTGGAACAGCAGGATCTCGAACTGAAATCCACTCGTGACTTACTTCAACAATAAGGAGCACATAGTTGTGATTCTGTTCATGTACTAGGCTCCATCAGGTGTTGGTTAACCTAGTGCAGAGTCAATAACCAACTGCTGTGAATATTACTTGTGTAGACCAGAAGAGCTGTACCAGAAAACTGAAGCTGAGTAAAATATATGTAACTATTCGACAGCCATTGTGAGCGGTCAAAATTAAAAATCAAAAGAAAATTATAAATGTTATGATGATAAACTGTTCTAAGTCAAGATTCAAGACAAGTGACATTTTAGTTTTAAAGAAAATTTGAAAGAACATTCTGTTAATTTTGAAGATTTCAACAAGGACTTTGTGTCTAATTAATAATTACAACTCAACGTTTGAATAATTGTTTAATTAATCTTTTATTCATCCAATTTCATCATTTTTCATCATTCATATTTGCACAAGAAGGAAACCAAAGATAGATGTACATAATAAATGATTCAGTGATTGTATTTCTCTGACTTATCAATTTTATATTGTTGCATTTTGAGTTTTACTGAATTGTTGATTATCATAGGTTAGTTACTAGCAAAGGTGGCATCTTAGACTCTAACTTTAATCTGATTACTATCTGAAGTAGAGACCTTCACAGCCGTGACTATTCTGTGATACAAGTGCTCTTCTCTGAGACTGAGCTATATTCTTTTCAGACATAATTCTGTTTCTGATCTATGCCCCACTTACTACTGACAACTATACTCATAAAAAACCTTTCGCTACAGTTATAACAAGAGAACATTGACGTAGATACATTCAGGGCTTGTAGTAAATTTCTTCAAACATGTTAAAAGGGTTTTACAGTCTTTTCGAGGTCCAAGAATATTATTTTCAATCTTCCAGCAGCTTTAAACTAAGAAAGTTCTTTTAAAGAACACAATTTTAGATCTGGTCATGTTTAAAAGCAAGATTTCAAGTATAGCTGTGAATTACAGCAGGGTTTATCTACAAAGTGAATAATTCTAGGACTTTCTTTATTTATTGTTTAATAGTTGAGATAACTATAAGTAGGATGTAACTTGCATCAACATGCTGATAATTTAATCATGACACATTACTAGGAAAAAACTGTTAAATTAATTTAGGTTAGGAATCAAGATAAAACAGTGGTCGGCTTAGTAACAATCAAACACAGTTCTTAATTAATGACTTATTAAAATTATAAACAAGCTAAGTAGATAAGAAAATTCAGTTTACCCTAAAAGACTGTGCTCTCCAGTTCAAATGATAGGGCAGAGCTACGTGTGTCTGTTCGGACAACGTCTTTAGGCAGGGTGGTAGCGGCAGGGTCTGCGCCACCGGTTCGGGTGACGATAGAGTCCCCCTATACAATGACCCCCTTGCAGAGTAGAGAACCATCGTTCTCGTGGCATTGCACAGTGGGTATGGTGTGACTTCCGCCAGTTGCGACCGCTAAGTTCTCTGGGGTTGCAAGAAAGCCCAAAACAACACCCCCAAATTGTCGCAAGGGTAGAAGAGTGAATAACTCGAATCCCTGGGGATCGGAACAAGAATAACAACACACCTCGGTCTAAATGAATTTAAAAAAATCATAATTTACATTTTGTGTAATGGTAATGTTCGTGGGCTGAACCCGTATCGCTGGAAAAAGGACCTTAGATACAAATATGTGCTACTGTATTTGTAGCTAATTTTGAAAGTCGCGATTGGGTCCTTTTTCCAGCGATACGGGTTTGTCCGCCATTTTCGGCCAAACCTTAGTTGGCGTTACTCTCTATATACAGGGCACTACTCTAGCCTAGAGCAATGTAAATAGGTGGGTATGGCACATATTTTAAAATTCGATGCAGTCATAAGGCAGCGCTCCCTAATTTTGTGTGTGCTGGATTGGTGGATAATGATAACTCAACTTATTATTTGTTAAATGGTACATGTGAGCTCATTAAACTGGGACATGAAGTAAAGTCAGGTTTCCAAAGGAATGCAAAAACAGTGGCCATATTATTAGATGTAGCAAAAGCATGTGATGAATGCTGGAGGGAAGGAACACTCTACAAGGTTAGCAAGATAGGGGTAGCAGGAAAAATGCACAAAAACATAGAGAACTTCTTACAGGACAGATACTTTACAGTACAGGTAAATGATGATAAATCTGAGATTTACTAACAACAAAATGGTATCCCTAAAGGGTCGGTATTATCACCAACTTTATTTGCTTAATGGTAAATGACCTAGGAGACGAATTAAAAAAAAAAAACATTAGAAACAAGCTATCGCAATTTGCAGATGATGCAGCAATCAAGAGGACTGGACAAATTCTTCCAAAAATATATAAATAATCTACAAGCTTACATAAATAAGGTTTCAGAATGGATGACAAAGTGGGGCTTCCAATTAAATGTTAAAAAACAAAACAGTAGGAATGATATTCAGTAGAGGCATAGTAATAAAAAAAAATGTAATAGACATAAAGATCCTGGGACAAAGGTAATCACAGTAAAAACAACAACATACTTAGGTATGACACTAGACCAACAATTCAACTGGAACAAGCATATAGATAAGCTTGTGGACAGCTGCAGAGGACTCACTAACACGATGACATACTTAAAAGGTAATGGAAGGGGTGCAAGCATAAAGGTTATGCTTATGTTATGAAACATTAGATAAAATACAACACCAGGCAATATGCACAATTGCAGGAGCAATAAAATCAACATCACTTAAAGCATTAGAGGCAGCACTAGGCAGAATGCTATTAAAGGTATTAGTCAGGAAATAAGTCCACCGATGTGTTTGTGAGTTTGTACAAATACAATCGGAAGTATTACTGCCATATATGACAGATGTCACGCGTTTATATTTTAAAATTAATATTTTAAAACACGCGGGGGATATTATGATTTAACACCCCGACCCACATAGTTCTAAAGAGCTTACCATTGGTTTAATTTGAGAGCCGGAATAGACTTTGACTTTCATTGGCAAGTTGGTCTAAAAGTACAATCTGGGATTTGAACTGAGAAATGAAAATATAATCTAACGAAATCGGAGACACAATTCAGACTGCCTCGTAACGTCAAATTTAGCAACTCCAAGGAGCCAGAGAGACATCGGACAAGAATTCCAAAATTATGTGACAGATCAAATTATTTGGGCGTCTTTATAACTTAAAAGAGAACCGCATTTTTAAATACAAAGACTGGGTACCTAAGTAGTCATAATCAAGTTATAAGAGGAATAATAAAATTTTCCAGACCAGCGTTCGAAGCATCTAACAAAAGTGCTCTGTCTGTGACGGTATTGCCTCCCCTGCTTTGCAGTAGTGGTCCAAGTGTCCATAACTCAAGAGTATCTAATATGGTTGTTACGTGTCTATTTAGATTGTTAATGTTAAAATTTAATAACAGGATGGTTCCTGTGGCCAAGATGACGTCTAGGGTAGTAAATCTCTCAGACACCGCAACCAGCCAACACCACTCATAATTATTTGAGTCACAACTGACGAAGTGGACAATATACAATTTATTTCAGACTGCACGCACCTTCACATACAATAGTTCAGGCCAACATATAATGGCAGATAATATGCAGTAGACGAAATACCGTAGGCAGTCAGTCCATGTCAGGAAGGCTGTCCTTTTGTTCTCAATATGATTTATATCTCTTAACCCTCGACACTGAGCAATTATACTTCTTGTCAATACCGATGACTAGATAACTAGATACTGTTAAGTTGGGATTTTGTGTGTGCAATTATTATGGCGGTATCGTGCTTATTCATACATGAATGGTATGGGTGTCAAGAAAGTTCATTCAATGGCACACAACTTGACAACGATCATCGTGGATGGGTCCACATAAAACGGTATATTTAATATACGTAGACAGTAAGGTTCATGGCAAACATGGAATGTACATACATGATATGAGTCTCCTACAGTCAGTAATACATCGTCACATATCTGGTCTATATACTAGAGATGCCGGCCATCGGTTATCATCCAAGTAGCGAGAACCAGAATATGGAGAAAAAATATAATTGATTGACTCCCGTAAATATTCCTCTGCATCAAAATCCTCGAACTTGAATACTGTAGTTCGGCATCATCTTAAATATCTGTGGCGACCTTCGCAATACATATGCCACGTAGGAGAAATGTTAAAACTTCAATAAACTTGGGAGTAATCGTATCAACGGCTCCCTCTGACGGATTCTTACAACGAAAGGCCAAGACTAACGGTCTGCATAAATTAGCGCAGCACCTTATTACGTCATCATCACCTAATGACGTACATCTATATCGCGTTCACTTACAAGTAACAATGGTGCAAAAAACATCATGTTGGCCTCAGACAGAATCGTTACAGCGTAGATTAAACTGCTAACGAAACTAAGTGTGATCAACATGTAAAATACATAATAATCTTCTTTAACAGATACATCTCACGGAAGATCTTGATGTATTAGTGAAAACATAACTCCATTATAAACACTTCAACACTAAGTAGCTCAAACACATACGTCCACTCGCCATGACACACAATCGTATAAAGCCCCGCACTTCTGCTCCTCTAGTTTCACGTGAGCCAGCCACGCATATCGGCTTAACGTCACTCACCCGTCTTTATCAGTGACCCGTCTAAAATAAACAAACCAGGAGCCCTGTTGAACTAACTATTTAATAGGCACAATCGTTATGAATTTTAATCATAACATTGCTCCCCTTCACAAGATATTCAGATAAGCGAAAACAATGCTGCTTTGGCTGAGCATGTTAATTCTAGAATCTGCCGACAACTTTTGTGAAGAATTAAGCAATGACTAATTTTAGCTCGTTAAGCACCCACCTCTAATTTACTCAGTGGAATTCCTATTATTCTGGCATAGCTCTGTTTAGAGTGCGTGTAGTACATTGACTGAGACAAACATGCAGTACATTTAAAAGGATTAAATCGAATTTAAATTTGTAAAATTACAAATAACACAATTTAATAATCAATTACGTTTTAACAGTTTGAAAATAATTGAATAGTTCAGAAGAAAAGTTTCATTATTGATTGAAAGTAGAGTTGATGAAAAAAGTTCACTTTGGCAGCGTATTTTTTGCACTTAGCTGCCAATAGTAGTTTCTGCTCCCGCTGATTGGCACTTTTTACAGTGCTCACGCTCGTCGATGGTCAAGGTTGTAGGGTGTAGCTCGTTTCCAAGAAATATCAAGGAGAGTCTACAAAGTTGGTCCCTCGTCTTAAAGCGTAGGCAACTTGTCCCTTCTTACTCCAGAGATAGTACTTTTTGCTGGTACCACTAATAACTAAGATAAAGAATAGAAACGAAACGCCCTCCTGAGTATTGCGTTTCCCGACACATACTTATGTGTCCCCTTTCTTCTATTCTACCATCCCATTTATCTCAGAATTTACCCTCGATGAGAATTAAATTTAATCCCTCGGGATAAAACATTCTTTACATTTAAACTGGATAGCTTTAGATTTACATTTAAATGAAAAGGTTAATAGTACAGATAGAATATTTTTACATTTATATTTCCACCGATTGAAAAGTGTTCACAATATAAATTGAATATGTCTTCATGTATGTTTACACTGATTTGAAAAGTTTGAAACTTCCATTACTTTTAAAGTGCATATGTTAACATCGTCATTTACACTGGTTTGAAACTGTAAGTATTATAATTAGAATGTACATCCTTTCTTCATCTTTTTCCTCCCTGTTCCACATGGAACCAGGAATTACTTTATGCTTTTAGTTTTCTTTATGAAGCTAGCAATAAAGCAAACACTAGCCTTTGGCAGTGGTGGTTCATGAAATCATCATTCTATACGTTGAAGTTGCCAGCCTATAATAACTAGGACATCCACTAGCTATTTTCCCATATTAATATTGACATGGTTATATATGTATATATATATATATGTTAGTTCACATGTTAGTAATATAAAATGTAAAATGACAACTTACGCCAATCCTGGCTCACCGACGTTTGTGCTCAGATGGATAAAAGAGACTTTAATCGGCCTCTTACACGCGTCTGGGGTGTCGTTTCTTTAATAAGATAGTTCCCTCTAAGACTCCGCGTGTGTCAGTTTCCTCAGATATTCCGTTTTCCTTATTTAAAATGTTTAAGATTTCCTGGGCTGAATTGTAAGTCCTGATGAATACTCCAATAACAGGTGTACGGCCTGATAAATGGAAATTCTGGTCTAACAACTGGGAAGTCTGGTGTCTTTAGCAAGCGTGAATCTCACAGTGTCCTAACACTGAAACGCGTCAGGTTATGTTCAATGTCCTCCCCCGCTCTGTTTGTTATGGGGGCTAAGAAAAAGCTCCAATCATTTCAATCATGCGGGTTGGGGGAAATTCAAAATATTTTCGATATGGGGAAATTTTGAAAGTAATGTAGAGGTCATCTCTTACATATATGGTATGAAAACATCCGATAGCTGGGCAGGTGAACTCACAGACATATCGGTAACCTCACGCGACAACGTGTGTAAGATGTAAAAAAAAATTTCTTTCATGTAAAACAATCTCTTTGTAACAATGTGTACCGGAAACGATTATGTCATGCTTGACTGTCCATAATGTATCTGTTGAGGACTGTTTCGGGGTTTGCAAGCATGTGAATGTCTGCAGCATTCGCATGGTTGCACCACGAACCACCTCAGCTGAATGAGTACTGGAAAATTGCGCATATGGATGTATGACGCGTCAAGCCTAGTAACCGCAGTCTATGTGTGGCCGTAGTGCCTTCCGGCAGTGTTTTCAAAGTGTGGCAGAGCCACTTATGGATTGTGTATAATGTGTGGCATGGCCACTGATTAAGGATTGTGTATATTAAATGGTCCCAACGGGCTGATCACCCGTTTGCCAGTCACTTTGATTACGGAAACAACAGCAAACGGATTGATTTGTCGTTGCCCTAAAGACGCCATTAGGCGTGATGGGAACAACGGCAAAGAAAATCTATTCGCTGTTGCCCTTAAGACGCCACTAGGCGTAATGGCCACTGACTGCTTTGCCGTCGTTGGCTAAGGATGGAAGAAGAAGAAGAAGATATTAAATGGTATACCCATTGTGAATTATAAATAGCGTAAATCCGTATAGATCATGCTGGGAAAGCATTCAAGTCAAATGGATAGAACCAGAGAGTCCAAAGTATAATCGCGAATATCGGAGGATACGTTCGCAAGTGAATATATATATATATATATATATATATATATATATATGGCAGTTAAAGCCTGGCGAGGAAAGCCAAAATATTGAATAATTGGACATAGACAGAATATGTGAATATTAAATAAGGATATCACGAGAATTAATAAGTGATGATAATTCCAAGAGACGGATTAGAAAGAGATGGTTGCAAACTCTAAAACGCTATAGAATTAACGGTTGACGCAGACGTGTAATGTCTGTAGGATGAACATTGAGTAGATCCTAGAACTATATCCTAGAACTATGTTTAATGTCAAGTATTAATTGTGTGCAAACGTTCTGTATTCATTTGGGAAAAAGGACATGTATTAAATATTCAGTCGTCAATGGAACTTGTCTTAATTGCCTGAATTATTCAAGTTCAACTATGTGCTGTGACTGTTGATGTAACCCTTGCAAGGTCAGTCCAGACTATCACATTTATCTACAAGAATAATCATAAAAATAATACACACTGCTGGAGAATGAATATGAAGTAATGAACGACACTGAATTTAATAAGAATAATTGAATCACATTATAACGGCTCTAAATCTGCAATTGAACTATAAGCCGAAATGGTAGAGATGAATATAATACCTAAAGAATTATTGAAGAGCAACCCAATAACTCACGTCCAACGGGGCTGTATCTGGTAGGGATAACTAACAACAGATTATCCGTAACATCTGGTTACAGGAGCAGCACTCGTAACAGTATCACACAGACGATTAATCTCTTATCTGTCGCGACCCTGGCCTAATCTTAGCCAGTCTGTGCCGTTCCCTGGGAAACGCGATGTATTATCACCAACAAGGGGTGTCAGATGTTTGGACAAACAAACTCTCTGCTACAAAGCAAACAGAAAGAAAAGGGTGCGACTCTGAATAATTCGCAATAAAATCAGTACAAAAATGTAACTGATACCTCCGTAGTGAAAGAGAGATCGGAAAGAGGACGCATCAAAATCCATCTTGTGACAGTGTCCATACGTCTGTGCGAGGAGATTGTATATCCCATTTGGGGTAAGTATTAACATATATTTTATAAATGTGAATCTGACATGTTTTTCTTGCTAAGTGGTTATATATGAGGCTTGCAACCTCAACATACGAAAATAGTATATTCATAAACCACTACAGCAAGCGCTGGTGATTGCTTCATGCTAGTTCATACAGAAAAGCGAAAGTAGCTGCAACCTCAGACTCCAAATGGAGCAGGGATGAGTGATGATTACATCACATGTGCCTAAAGTGTAAAGTATCATTTGTGAGATATACGTACCTTGTTAATTGTAATTCAGGCAATCATTGTACTCGCGCTTTCCGACACATTTTCCCCATTAGAGTAACCCGAAGAATAACTGTGATTTCTAATCATACTGTGTATGCTCAGTGAGAATAATTATTCAGAGAGGCTAACATTGGTGGGTGGACAGCGAGACAATGCGCCTGTTGATTTGCAGCCCACAAGTGCACTTAGCAAAGGCATTTGTTCTTTTTATTTGGCTAAAGTTCGTGGTACGAAACTATCAGACTGTTCATGGTACGAAGCTGCAAGACTAAAGTTTTTACGCCACTAGTTGTGAGTCAAGAGCTGGGATTCAACACTAACCACCTACATTGGACGAGTTGTGTGAAAAAGTGCCCTCATCAAAAAAGAATTGACGAAACCACGACTGCAGGACTCACTTAGACCGGCTAAGTTCTTATTAAAGGAAACAGCAAAAGGACACATTATTTATAAATCCTCACCCCTGTCTCAGTGAAGACATTTTTTATAAACATCTAAAATTCACCATAATTCCATCGTTATTTTAACCTGTTAAAACTAATTGATTATTAAATTTATTACATGTTATTTTAAAACAAAACAATTATTGTTGATTCAGTTATTATAGGCATGAAAGCAAACGTATGAGCAAGACCCTTTAATATAGTCGTATATACATCTAGACATATATTTACACACACACACACACGCACACACACACACACACACACACATATATATATATATATATATATATATATATATATATATATATATATATATATATATATATATATATATATATATATATATATATATGTATATATATATATATAGCTAGCAAATGCTTATAAACATAATTTCGCTGGATTTTCACCAGCTGGGGGCTTGAACGGGCCAAAACAACCTGAAGCAGATAACTTTGGAGAAGAAGCTGGAAATCTTCGGCGACATAATATATCTGCACTGTCGCAAAGTGTTCGGAGTGAGGGAGGCAAGGGAAAGTAACCCACCACGAAAAAGCAGAAGACAAATTAAAACAGAAGAAATCAGAAAACAGAAGAAGCATGCCCGAAAACTGTTCAAAAACGCAGTTGCCGCAGAGAAGGAAGGGTTACGACAGGTTTGGGAGCACCTGAAAGGCCAACATAATGCCCTTTGTAGAGCAGAAAGGTTGTGCAGGAAGAAAAGGAAGACTCGAATGGATAGGGAAAGATTCTTCAGGGAGCCCTTCAAGTTTGCCAAAGAACTGTTTGAGCAGCCACGGTCGGGTACGCTAAACATCAGGAAAGAAGACCTGGAAGAACACCTTGGAATGACATATTCAGATGGTCGCAAAGATGAGCCGCTCAGCAGCATGGCAGGCCTTAAATGGCCGAGTAAGCCAGGAGCTGAATTTAACACCAAGCCCCCAACGGTGCAAGAGGTAGAAAGCATTGTCCAGAAAGCTCGATGCAAGTCAGCTCCAGGTCCTAATGGTGTTCCATATGTGGTGTATAAGAGATGCCCTGAGGTGCTCAAACGACTGCTTCGTTTACTGAAGAGTGCGTGGAAAACCCAGCTTGTAAGCAAGGAATGGAGAAAGGCGAACGGAGTCTACATCCCGAAGGAGCAAAATTCCACAGACATCAGTCAGTTCAGGCCAATCTCACTACTCAATGTGGAAGGGAAGATATTCTTCTCAGTGATGGCGAAAAGACTCACTACATACCTCCTGGCAAATGGGTACATTGACACTACCATTCAGAAAGGAGGTATCCCAGGTACACCAGGATGTCTAGAGCATGCCACAATGATATCGGAAGCAATCCAAAAGGCAAAGTCTGACAGAACAAACCTCCATGTAATCTGGTTGGATTTAGCGAATGCTTATGGATCCGTTCCACACCAGATGTTGTGGCAGGCCCTAGAAATGTATCATGTTCCACAAGAGATTGCAGCAATGCTGAAGCTGTATTTCGCAGGGTTTGCTGTCAGATTTTCAATCAGAGAGTACACAACGAAGTGGATTGGCCTTGAAGTTGGAATTGCGATGGGATGTACCATCTCTCCGATACTATTCGTGATGGCTATGCAGGTAATCCTCAATGCGGCTGAAGGAATGGCTATAGGTCCAAAGCTCGGTGGAATGTGTCTCATGCCACCGCTCAAAGCATTCATGGATGACACAACAATTCTGACATCAGATGAACGTCAGGCCCGGAGGATGTTAGCACGCCTGGATGAACTAGTCAGCTGGTGCAGAATGAGCTTCAAACCCAAGAAGTCGAGAAGCCTATCAGTCAGGAAAGGGAAGATAGCAGAGGTCATATTCACGGTTTCCAACCAAAGAATCCCTACTGTCATTGAGGAACCTGTTAAAAGTCTTGGCAGGGTGTACGATGCCTCATTAAAAGACTCAAAGGCAGTGCAACAGACAATAGAAATGGCAGACGGAGGGCTACAGATCATAGACCAAAGCAGACTCCTGGGGAAGTTCAAACTGTGGTGCCTCCAGTTCATGTTGATACCAAAGTTGCTGTGGCCACTGCTTATATATGAAATAAGCACAAGTACAGTGGAAGCCATAGAGCAGAAGGTCAACAAGTTCATGAGAAAATGGCTAGGAGTACCACCAGGTCTGTCATATGTAGCAATGTACTGCAAAAAGTCAAAACTTCTGCTTCCTTTCAAGTCAGTTGTTGAAGAGTACAAAGTTGGAAAGGCAAGGCTTGCAATGATGCTACGCGAGTCAGCTGATGACGTGGTTAAGTCCATTCAGCCCACACTGAAAACGGGAAGGAAGTGGAAAGTGGAAGAAGCTGTTGATGCTGCCCAAGAGTCACTCAAACTAAGGGAGGTAATCGGATACACACAAACGAATAGACGGGGATTTGGTCATGGAGACATCCGCTGGTGGTCCAAGGCATCAAGCAGGGAGCGCAGAGACATGGTAGTTCAGGAGATACGAGAAGCTGAGAATGATAAGAGGTTGCAAAAAGCAGTGCAGCAGGTCCAACAAGGCCAATAGACTACATGGGAAGGAGCCCTGCAGAGGTCCTTGACATGGAATGATATATGGCATATGGCACCTCTTAGGCTCAGCTTCGTTGTCAGATCACTGTATGACCTGCTGCCATCGGCCACCAACCTTGTGAAATGGGGAAAGTCGGATGATGAGCAGTGCCCCCTGTGCCAGGGGAGGCAGACACTTGAACACGTGCTCTCAGCGTGTAAGGTGTCATTAGGGCAAGGGCGATACACTTGGCGCCATAACAAAGTGCTAAATGAGCTTGCTGCGACAATAGATCTGGCAAGAATGAAGGCGAATAGCAAAGTCCGGCCAGACACCGCAAACACATACTTTCTGAGGGCAGGAAAGTCAGCATACCCCAAACCGAATAAACCTGGTAGCAGTTTACCATCTCTTCTTGATTGTGCAAATGATTGGGAGATGGCGGTAGACCTACCTGGACGAGGGGCATATCCAGAGAGTATCCGAAAATCGCGGAGACGGCCGGATATAGTGCTTCATTCTGCAGCAACGCTTCAGGTCATACTGATTGAACTGACCGTGCCATTTGAATCCAGATTAGATGAGCAACATTCGTTCAAAGCGGCCAAGTATAGTGATCTGGCCGCGGATCTGAGACACGATGGGTTCACTGCAAGGGTCATGGCTGTTGAAGTGGGCGCAAGAGGGCTTGTGGCTGCATCAGTGTATGATCTATTGAAACTGTTGGGGCTGAGGGGACAGTCGAGAACAAGGGCCCTGAAGAGGCTTAGTGAAACTGCCGAAAAGGCATCAGGCTGGCTGTGGAACAACCGCAATGGGGAATGGAGATCGTAACAATAAACGCTGCGGTACAGAAAACACCAGGAATTTTTCTAAGTCCACAATACGCTGAGGTTTGTGGTGGACTAGTGAACGGGCTGCGACTCAGGGGCGACAAGCGGTGTATACTATAAGGGATGTCAGTATCAAAAGTCCAGTGGGGAACGCGCAGTGGCGACTCGTTGACTTCGCGCTGGTGTCTCAGTGTGTGCGACGGAACGAACGGAATAATTTGTCTTCTCTTTGTTACTTTCACAATTGCCTCCACGGCTGGCGGAGTTGTGGAATTTAAAGTTGCTACCATAAGTGAAATGGGTTCATTTTCGATGCAAGACAACAGGAAGCTGAGACGCTTGGGAGTCATGACCCAAGTGGGCCCGCCCCCGTTAGAGTGTAAAGGAGTATATAGGGCCGAAACACTTGTCGGACGGGGGGACTTCTTCTGATGATCAGATTGCTTCCTGTTGTATCGCTCTGTAAAGAGTTTCCTATCATCATCTTTACAGAAGGCGACGGATCAGATATAAGTTAATAGTGCTCTGCCCTATGCAGCATTGTTCTTGATTTCTGAAAATATCTTGTGGAAACTCCCTTGAGATAGAAGCATCATTATCCTTCTATCTACAACTCTACCATTGTGCGAAGGTAGACACATTTGAAGACCCATATTAGATTCTCTTGCATGTTGGCCACTAGTGGACCACTACTGCAGAGCTAAGGGGAGGCAATCCGTGACACTGATGATGTTCTTACAATGCAAGACTTATGGCAAATGAAAGTCAATCAAAAATCTAACTGGAAATACCAGGCCATTTACACCCCTCCCCCTGAATATTATTTTTGTTTGATTTTGTTTTGTTTTATCTCGTGTCTGTTGGTTTTTTTTTTTTGTGTGGTTACAGACAAACAAACATGGTAATTTTGATTTACCCTATTTACAATGCACTGGCTTTCCAGCTCGACGGTCCTGGTTCGATTCCCAGTTGAGGTGGGATTTTTTTAGACCGTAAACGGCCCAGGGATTGACCCGGCTTCATGAGTTGGGTACCAGAGCAACTTGGGAAGGTTAAGGTGGCCAACATGCTACTGACCACATCATCCCTAGTGTGCCGTATGGTCATGACAATATGGGCCTAACACCATATTTCCAATATGCCTCAATGGGCATGTAACGGGATCCTTTACTTTTTTTAAACCTATATACAATGGTGTGACAGATGTGATGCCACTTTCACGTATCGGCAGTTATTCATATTATTTGGAATTGGAAACAATATATATCCTAATTATAACTCAACAGAGGTTGAACGGGGTATTTCTCATCATTAAATTTAAAAAAAAAAAACCTGTTCTTTAATGATGGATTTAGTGGACTGTGAAGGATATATAAGAGAGCGACTAGAATGAATAGAAGCAGGATTCAGGAACGATTACCAAAACAGGAAGATGACGTCAAAGATGCTAGAAAAAAAACACGAAAAGAAGAAAGGCAAGAGGGTGTGGCCATGTGACAGGATAACTAAAAACACTGGCCGAGTATGGAACAAACATAGTAATAAAGATGACCGATTCTACATCGTCCAACGCGCAGTCTGCCGCTGTTTTCAACCATCAAATTTTGAACCCCAAAGATGTTTGAAAAGTATTAACGTTAAAACCTACCATACAGTTCGTAAAAAAGCGACTAAGGAAGGTGTGGGAAGTGACTGGCTATCCCATCTGGTTGAAACGTTAAAGCCACAAAAACTTCACGAAACAAAGTGGATAAGTAAACATGAAAATTAAATGCAGCCATCTAAGACAAGAAGAGGGTACTCTGGTTAGGTGCTGCATGGAGCAACTTAAGAGAAAGACAAAAGAGACTTTCATAAATGAGTGCTTGCGTACAATAGAATATTGAAATGGTGTGACAAATTCACCAATGTGGAACTGATAACAAAAACTATACAAGTGCCAGTGGAACAAGAATATAGAAGAATGTGACGATGGATAAAACCTATTGATAATCAATGGTCTGGAATCCACAGGGGGAGAGAAGCTGCGGTAGATCAGAAACACACGGAGAGACTTGAAGACACAAAAGAAAAAGATGTGGAAGCCAAGTAAAGATCTTGAGCTGACAGAACTAGAGAACGTAGCACTTTGCATACGTCTGCCAAAGGCATATGTTCCTTGGGAAGCTAAAGGGTAATGAGTGAGTGAAGATATAGGTACCCGGTAGTTCTAAATTTACGCGTTTCATTTACGCGAATTCTAAGATACGCTATCCAAATTTTAGGCATTTGTGATATATTTACGTGCCAAACTCGAAGTAACGCGACTCGATATATAGACATTTTTGGAGCACTTTATCTGCACGCCAACGTAGAGCGAGGACAAGATGATGACATTCACTCAAATAACGTTGGTTCCCGCGTTTTCAGTCTCGTACCGACCTCGAACTAAGTGCTCCGCGTTTCGTCACTGTGCTAGTATACGCGTGCATTTGATATCTTCTTCTTTCTTCTTCGATCCTTAACCACCGACCGTCAAAGCAGTCAGTGGCCATCACGCCTAGTGGCGTCTTGTAGGGCAACAACAAATTGATTCCACTTTGCACGGTCGGTGGCCATCCTTCGTACAGTGCCCCAACTCTGGTTCATTCTTTGCATCTCAGCCTCCACAGTCCTCCGCCAAGTTGTTTTTGGTCGGCCTCTCTTTCGCTTTCCTTCAGGGGTCCAAAGCATAGCTGTTCTTGTGATGGCATCGGGGTCTCTTCTGAGGACATGACCAACCCAGCTCCAGCGTCTGCCAGCTATGATGGTATGCATGTCCTCTTGCTTGCTACGAGTGAGCAGATCTTGGTTGGTGATGGTATTCGGCCAAAAGATTCGGTGAATTTTTCTTAGGCATGTTGTGTGAAAAGAGGACAATTTTGACATTTCCTTCTCTGTGACTCGCCAACATTCCGCACCATAGAGAAGCACAGAAAGCACGCAACTCAGGTATAATCTTAATTTTGTGCTTGTGCTGTATTGGGAGGACTTCCAGATGTTATTTAGGCTAAAGAAGGCTGTTCTTGCCTTATTCATTCTGATGTTGATGTCTTTGCATGCCCCACCGTCTGGTGTTACTATGCTTCCTAGGTATGTGAAGGTATCTGTCTGTACCAGTTGCTGATTCCTTACTGATATGGGCTCAGGGTTGCTCACATTGAGCGTCATGACCTCAGACTTCTTTAAATTGATGTTCAAGCCCACCTGCTGGCTAAATTTATTAAGTCTATCCGTTTTTTCCTGGATGTGTTGATGTGAATGTGCCAGCAGTGCAATGTCATCTGCATATTCCAGATCTTCCAATGTTGAAAATGTAGTCCATCTTATTCCTCTTGGACTGCCCTCTGTTGTCTGGCGCATCACCCAGTCTATGACTGTTAAAAAATAGAGTGGTTGATAAGGGGCATCCCTGTCGTACTCCTGTCTTCACCTCGAAGGTTAGGTTGCTCTGCCCAACACTACACGTAAAGTTGGCATAGAGGCTTTTTATGATTGACACTATGCAGCTTGGAATTCCATAAGCCCTCAGTATATTCCACAAACTGTCCCTATGTATGCTGTCAAAAGCCTTTTCAAAATCAACAAAATTTATGTAAAGCTGTCTTTGCCATTCTGAGCACTGCTCTATAATGTTCCTGAGAGTAAATATATGGTCTACACATCTTCTGTTCTTTCTAAATCCTGCTTGTTCTTTCCTCAGTTTGTAGTCTACTGCCTTTGAAATTCTCTGTATAATTATCCTGCCTAGTATTTTGCTGGGAACTGAGAGAAGGGTGATTCCTCTCCAATTATTGCAGTCTGCAAGATCTCCCTTCTTGGGCAATTTGACAATTATTCCTTTGTTCCACTCTGATGGTGTTGTCCCCGTTTTCCACACTTGTGCAAATAGTGGTTCTAATAGTTCTGCTGCTAGCTCAGGGTCTGTCTTAAATAGCTCTGCATTTAAGTTATCATGACCCGGAGCTTTACCGTTCTTTAACCCTTTGATTGCTGTGATGATTTCTTCTTTTCGTGGAATGTCTGTATTTACATCTAGATCGTTTTCAGCTTCAGGAACATTCAATTGTGTCTCTGGTATTTCCTTGTTCAGAGTTTCTCTGAAGTGCTCTGCCCATCTTGTTTCCTGTCCCCCTGCTGTCTTAATGAGATTACCTTGCTTATCTCTTGCTAATGTAATATTGTTTGCACCTTGTTTTCCGCTGATGAATTTAGTTATTTTGTATACTGTGCTTTGTTCATTTCTCAGTGCTGCCTCTTCTGCCTGTTTTGCAAGATCGTCTAGGAAATTCCTTTTGTTGGCTCGGGTTTGGCGTTTAACTTCCCTGTCCAGTTGACTGTACTGTTCGCTATATAGTTGCTTTAACCTGGGGGACTTCGCTTCTGTTTTCTTTCTTTTCATTTCCTTTCTCATCTTTATGGTGTTTAGTGTTTCTGGTGTTATCCAGTCTTGCTTCTTCCTTTCCTGGAATCCTAAGCATGATTTGCTACTTTCCTTATATATTGTTGAAATGGTGTTAAAATTCTGGTCTATGTCATCAGTCAATGTCTTTTCCTGGCTTTTGGCAAATTGATATCGTTTCTTAATGTCGGCCGCAAAAGCTTTTCTGGTAAGGGGGTCCTTCAATTTGCTGATGTCAAACCTTTTCTGTGTAGTTACAGTTGGTCCAGCCCTTCTTAGTTTCACTTTCAGTTTTGCAACTACTAAATGGTGATCGCTTCCCACATCTGCACCTCTTCTTACCTTCACATCTTGTAATGCATGTCTCCATCTACCGTTAACCATGATGTGGTCTATCTGGTTTCTGTCCCGACCATTTGGTGATTCCCATGTTAACTTGTGAATTTCCTTATGTGGGAAAAGTGTTCCTCCAATGACCAGGTTGTTAATGCTACAGAAACTTATTAGCTTATCCCCATTTTCGTTTGCTATTCCGCTGCCGCATTTCCCCATTGTTCTTTCATTATATGTATTGTGTGTACCAACTTTCGCATTGAGGTCTCCCATTACTATAACAAGATCATATCTAGGTGTGTCCTCCATTTCTTTCTGCAGTTGTTGATAGAGTTCATCCTTGACCTCCTCATCGCTATCATTCGTTGGTGCGTAGCATTGTATTATTGCAGTGTTGGTGAATCTCCCTCTCAATCTCAATCGTATCAGTCTGTTGTTGATGGGTTTCCATTCCAGTAATGTCCTTTCTATCCCTTTCTGTAGAATAATGGCTACGCCTTCACTGTGCTGTCCATCCTCTCTTCCAGAGTAAAGTACTGTTTCTCCTGTTGCTGTTTTAACTTTTCCTGCCCCTGTCCATCTGCTCTCGCTTATCCCCAGGATGTGTAACCTATAGTTTCTCATTTCTGCCGTGACCTGTCTTAGTTTACCTGTCTCGTACATTGTCCTGACATTCCAAAATCCTATTCTTGTATCCTGTTTTGCGGTCAGGACATCCGTTTTCATGTCAGTGGTTTCCTTTCGGCTTTCACCACTGACAGTCATACGAGCCACAGACTCCGAATGTCCATCCCGCAGCAAAGTTTGTTCATTTGATGTTGTTTCCGTAACCTCATTATTTTTTTTACATAGACAGGGGTGTCAGCCCTATGCTAAAACCCCCAACCTGGAGGACCAGGGTACCAGCTTTTGTCTGACCCCTACCCACACAGACCAGTCCAGCTTGGTTGAACCTACCAGGAGTAAAACTCCCACTGGCATAGCTCTGGGGATTGTCAGGGTACGCAAGCTGCCATACCGCTACAAGGTATAGGTACCATTGATGGCAGTGTATTTGATATAGACTAAACTAACAGGTGCCAAAGTGTGACCGCTTGGCATACACTACAATTCTTCTTCTTCTTTGATCCGTAGCCGCCGACCGTCGAAGCAGTCAGTGGCCATCACGCCTAGTGGCGTCTTGTAGGGCAACAACAAATTGATTCCACTTTGCTCGGTCGGTGGCCATCCTTCGTACAGTGCCCCAACTCTGGTTTATTCCCTGCATCTCAGCCTCCACAGTCCTCCGCCAGGTTGTTTTTGGTCGGCCTCTCTTTCGTTTTCCTTCAGGGGTCCAAAGCATAGCTGTTCTTGTGATGGCATCAGGGTCTCTTCTGAGGACATGGCCAACCCAGCTCCAGCGTCTGCCAGCTATGATGGTGTGCATGTCCTCTTGCTTGCTACGAGTAAGCAGATCTTGGTTAGTGATGGTATTCGGCCAAAAGATTCGGTGAATTTTTCTTAGGCATGTTGTGTGAAAGGAGGACAATTTCGACATTTCCTTCTCTGTGACTCTCCAGCATTCCGCACCATAGAGAAGCACAGAAAGCACACAGCTCTGATATAATCTTAATTTTGTGCTTGTGCTGTATTGGGAGGACTTCCAGATGTTGTTTAGGCTAAAGAAGGCTGTTCTTGCCTTATTCTACAATTAATTCTACACTACAATTAATACGTGTTAAAAACCACATAAAATGAGAAATAACAACGTTAAAAGCAGTTAAGACATTTGTGCACAAAATACAGTATCATGAAAAGTTCACGGCTTTGAGAGAAGCTGTCACAGAACAACAAAATAGTAAATGCATGTTTATTGAATGGAAAGTTTTGGGAGAAGCCGCTAATCTGGGTTTTTTCCGTTGCTAGAGTGAGAGTCGTGTGAAAAAAAGTCGAAAAGCTGAGGAAGCGTGTCCAAATGTAGATGTTTGGTACCATGTGAAAAATAAAGCATCGTGTGAAAATTGGCGGGAAAAAAGAGTGGGCTGTATATAAAGAAGAGACGTAGGCGATTGAGAGGGCTTGTACAGATTGTAGGATTCGTTAGGCGAGAGGATTTTTACAGAACTTCGTCTTTGAGATTATCAAGACAAGTTGTTTTTAACTTGACAAGTTTTTCAAGTTAGACAAGTATTTTTAAGTAGAAAAGTTTGTATTTTACTCTGTTGGATATATTATTCCTGTGGATTTACATTTTCATTTTTGGATACTCACTACTTTGTGTAAGAAAGACATAAGTACTTCACTATTGTGCCAATGACATTGCTGTTCCAAATCACGTTAATAAACTATATTTTATTTTTCTACATTGCTGAGTTTTCGTTGGAACATTACAGTTGAATACTTTGACAAAACCATTATACGAGATTGCTTTTCACTAAACATAAAAAGGGTACGAACGAACTCTGGGAAGGTAGAATAAAATAAGGTCAAGAATTTCCATCTCAGGCGGACAGGCCTGTTACGACTTGAACCAAGAAACGTACAAGAGTTAGCGCACTTCAAAATATTTACCTGCGCTCAACCATTAACTGAACTGACCCGATCAGCTGACGTACATACACACATTCTTTCATTGATGTTGTAACCAGCCCGGGCACAAAAGTGTGTTGTTTGTAAGTGTCACTTAATATTTCTAATGAAATTAATACATTAACTATGGTGATGACGAAGGTAATGTTCCTGCTCCTGCCAATGTTGAATAACTTGTCAGTATTGTTTAATGTGTATGCACTTAATATGAATGCTACGTGTTAATGAAACTGTTTATTATTACATGCGTTTATTTTAATTATTATGTACAGCATTGATAAAACGCACCCTCTTACTTTACATGTATGTAAATGAGAAAATTCTTTTCCATTTACGTGATTTCTTTTTACGGTCTCGGTAACGCATATATCGCGTAAACAAAGAAGTACATGTATCTGAATAAAGTTTATTGTAAATATCAATGACACTTGTATTGCAGAATCTTTCTTTGATTTAAATAAATTCCATGAAAGCCAGCAATGCCACTGACTGAAATATTTGTTTTCGCAGAATGTTCACAAACAGGCTGGTTTGGATCTAACTGCAAGTACAAGTGTCGCTGTGCCAATAACGACTGTGACGTCAACGGTGAATGTGTAAATGGCGACAAGTGTAAAACTGGATGGTTTGGTCCAGCATGTCAATATGGTAATTATAATTAGATGCACACGACACATAGCGCATGTACGTGTATACACATATTTGAGTTCAAATAGAGAACAGTAGACTGAATGCCGCAATGTTGGTTAAAAGCGCGGCTTTCGCTTCAAGTTGGAATTTTATTATTTCTTTTTAATTTTCAAAATGGTCTTAGTGTTTGTAAAGGTGTTATTAATTTTTGTTGTCGGGGCGTTTTAATTTTGACAAGCTCGAAATAGGCTTGGGATTGGGATAAGGCTAGCCGTAACACAAATATGGATGACCAGTCTGGCAACATGTATGTGTGTAGGTGTGTGTATTCAAAGATTTCAAAGATGATATCAGCAAAGGCACAGCAGAGTTTTAGACATTGTTTATGAGAAAGTTAATTCTACAAAGAATGACAAAAGTGACATAAAAATATATAAAGAAAAAATAGTTAAACCATCTCACATTGGCAGCAGTAATAACTCATTTAAATCACGCGTTGTAAAATTTAACATTAATCAATCAACATAGCAAAACTGCTTTTATAGTAGAAGTAACAGTACTGTATGAAGCCCATTTAGATGCATGTTGCCAGAGCCAGTGCTATCATTATGCCAACTAGGCAGCCCTTAGGGCGCAGACCTCACAGGGGCGCAGTATTGACCTTCGAGGGGCACAGTTTTACACAAATTATTTACTTAGTCATTCCTCTTCTATCCCAGGGTATAGAAGTTTGCCAGTGAGAGCGCCATACTTTCGTATCACCTGTCTTCCTCCTGGCCTGGTTTCAGTCTAGTCCTCTGTCCTCCAGAGATTGTCTATTTTTTTTTCTCCCAGCGGACTCACTGTCGTCCTGAAGGTCTGAGTCTCTGGCTCTTAGTTTCCCATACTTGTCGTGGTAGCCGATTTTCTCCCATTCTGCTGACATGGTCAAACCATCGTAATTGGAACTGTTTACTTGGGTGTGCAGGGGCTGGGCTTTGAGGCCCTAATGTATCGTCTGATTGCGGACCATGTCTCTTCTTGTTACTTCAGCCACCGTCCTGAGTTCCTAATTTCTGAGGTTTGGAGCTGGTTTTTGTGGGTTGAATTCATTGCTCATGACTCGCATCCATATGTCAAGACTGCAACTTAGATGGATCGGTAAAAAGCCATCATTGCTCTCGTGATATCACCATGGTTTTTGTTTTGAAGCTGCTGATGACCATCCCTCTCTTCTCCAGCTGTTCCTTCTAGACTTGCAGGTTGGATTGAAGATGTGCCTCTGATTTAGCAGGCAGGGCAACATCATCGGAAAATGCCAGCTCTGAAATACTTCTTCTTTGTTCACCCTTAGATGTCAACTTGAATAAGCTCAAAGAAAGCAGTGGTCAGCCTGAGGCTGTTGATATCTTAAAGAAGAAAATTCGAACATGACATGAGTTTTGTAAGGGCAAAAAATATATTAATAACTGCATTGATATCAGTAGGGCACGTAGCAAATTTCAATAACATCCGTCAAGGAGTTGCAAAGTTACAACGTTCAATGTGTGGGCACGAATTTCAGAACGGACAATAACATAATTTTCTATGCCAACGAGTCCCAAAGTTTGCTACAGGTGACCTTGACAAACGCCTTCTCCAGATCCACGAAACAAAGATGCATCTCACCTTTATAGTCAAGGGTCTTTTCATTCAGTTGTCTGAGAGTTAAGATAATGTCCTGAGTACTTCAGTTTGCTCGGAAGCCACACTGGACCTCATCTATTTGTGGCTCAGCTAGGCTCTGCTCCAGGATTCTAGAGTAAATTTCACCAGGGACACTGAGAAGAGGTATGCCTATATGATTCTAAATATGGGTGTTATGATGGCAATCTCCCAATCCTTTGGTATGGTCTTGTTGCACCACGCTGCCTGTAGGATCCTTAAGAGTAATAGGTCGCTTGCTGCTCCCATGTACTAAACTATTTCTGGTGTTATACCATCTTGTCCTGCTGTTTTGCCCATCTTGATTTTCTCATGTGCTGCCTTCAGTTCTTCCATCTTTATGCCATATTCGCCACCATTGACTTCCTCTTCTGTGACAGTGCTCATCATTTTTGAGGCGTGATCCTGCTTACCACCAAGGAGCTCTAAGAAATATTCTTACATCTTTCCATTATTTTCTTTGGGGCAGTAAGCAATTGGTCTTGCTTGTCCATTGTGAATGTAAGGGCCAGTGTTTTTTCCTTCCTCATGTTCTTTAGGGTCTCGTAGAACAATTTCTGGTTTTCTTGAGCATATTTTTTTCCAGGTTTTCTCCAAATTCTTCCAAGGAGATTTCTGTCTTGCTGCTAGCACCTTGTTTTTTGCTTCTGAGCATCACATATTCTCTGCATTTCTCTGTTTTTACTAATGTGTTTTTAGCTTCTAAGTATTTTTTTCCATGCCTTTTTCTTTTCTCTTATTTTCTCTGTAACTTTTTCTGTCCACCAAGATACCCTCTTTCTCTTCTTCCCAAGTCAGACTTCACCACATGCTTCTGCTGCATCTGTCTTTATGATGTCCTTGAATTTAAGCCAGAGGGTTTCCAGGTCATCAAGTCGTTTCTCACTGCTGTCACAATAAGCCCCTGATACCTGGTCTTAAATTCTGGCTCTCTTAGTTTGTAGGTCATCTCCCCTGCTTGTTTACTTAGTTTTTTGCATGATGGTGGGCAATGCCTAGGCCTTGCAACTCTTTCAGTTGTTCTTTTAATTGTCTACCGGTAGTGATAACTTCCAGTCCATGGCCCTCTCCATATTCTAGCATCCCACACATACTTGAATGAGTTCTTCCTAACAATGGCATAGTCGATGACTGATGTCACATTCTTAGTTGGTTCAAATCTGATGTATGTATGTATGAGCTTATGGGGGAACTTTGTGTTTATAATGACAAGGCTGTGCTCAGTGCAGAATCTAAGAAGTCGCTTTCTTTTGTCATTTAGAGTATCTTCTTCATACCTTCCGATAACTCCATCCCGTCTTGCATGGTCATTTCTAGCATGGTCATTTCTAGCATGGTCATTTCTAGCATGGTCATTTCTAGCATGGTCATTTCTAGCATGGTCATTTCCAACTCTGGCATTGAATTCTCCGAGGAGGATAATTTCATCGGCGCACTCGTCCACTGTATTTTGAAGCAGCTCAAAGAATTCTTCTTTGAGTTCTGCTTGCTCATCTTCAGTTGGCCCATACACAATGATAAGACTGGCTATGGTTTCTTTTTCTTTAAACTTAGCATCATAATGCGCTCTGAGACAAAGTTCCATCCTTTAATACTATTTCTTTTGTTTTAGCCACAATACAACCTACACCCCCTTTAGCTCTTTCTGGTGTGCTCGCGACTATTTTGTAATATACGAGTATATTGACATCTTATTTATTGGTAGTACAGTGTCCATTCATAAAGGTATCGTAAAGGACACTTTTTTACGACTTTAAGAACACTTGTCCCACCCTTCCTAATTGTTGTAGGACGTGTCGCATATGATTTTCCAGGACCTTACATTCACTAGAACATTTTCTCGTGTTTTATGATTCAATTCTCTTTTCACATTTGGTATTACATTGACTTTGCATAATTAACTTCGTTTTGGTTTAGTACAATACACTTTTAGTGTCGCTTGTACTATCTCCAATGTACTACAGCGTGCCCCAAGTGTCACGCTCGGGAACGAGGGGTGTAGATGTTAGGGGCTGCTCCGTGGTGTGTAATTAGCGTGGCTGATTTATTTGGTCAGGATGATTGCACCATGCAGCATCCCCAACTAAGACTCAATTAGATGCATAGCGTAGTGAGAATGACGTGATACCTAGTGACAATTCAATTGGACTTGTGGCATTCTTGCCTATCGCTAGTGTTCATAATGTGTGGTGGAACCAATATATGTAGCGTTAGCTTGAGTATGGCCTCCAAGCCTAACATAGTATTTACACTTAAATAAGGAGGTATTACTCAGGACGTTATTATCCAATAGATTAAAAAAAAGCGCTAAACGTCGAATGACATTTTATAACAGCCTTCGTGCCAGTAGCATGAGCAATTGTTATGGTAATGATAAAACATGGCGTGATAAGCCAAATGTAAATATATTGAACCTAGCAGCGCTAAGATTAATGTGCAGATATAAACTAGATTTGTGTAATATGATAAATGAATAATTTCGCCATGAGATGGCAGAAGTAACTATAAACAGTAAGAAATATAAGAAGTGCAGCTAACGCCTAACGGTCATTGTAGATCTAAGGACTTATTCAGAGTCTACTGATTTAAATAATAGAGTGACATTGATAGTGTTTTACTGTGATGAATCGTGTACGTAATTAAATATTGTCAGTCGTCTGAGAATGCGTTGTCTTCATGGTGAAGTTTGGATTCTTCGAAATATTGTTGAATTTCGACTGTTGCATTTGACCTTGCCTTTGACACTATTTCAAACAGCGTAACCCATTTCATGTTATCATGTTAACGTTTCATGTTAACATGTTAGCACTAGTGCAACTGTTAGATCATACAGGATTGGGAAGATTTGATGTAAAACTTACTGATATAAAATTACGAAAGACATTTTTCACACAATTGTTTTTCATTTAATCTCATGTGTGGATTTGGATATTCAGTATATTACGACATGGTTATATTTACTGTATCCTATCACTATATGTCAATGTATGTCGTGGAGAACATAGATTCTGGTAAGAAGGTATGTACAGGATAAGAAAACATTTGGGAAAAAATGACTTTAACAGAAGACGTTCGTCTGTTTTGGACCGACAGAGTTGAACTACATGAATTACCTGCCTTGGATTGTCTGTCATATTTCTTGAAGTAATTTTGGCTAAACAATTCTACATGATGGGTTAGCCAGCACAGTCCTCCTTAGTCACCTTCTATGACATGAGTAGTATGTCATGTTGTTTACGACGCGCATTCAGGAGGAGGCGCATGACTTTTATATAAGGAAATACTCCGGGTCGATTCCGCAGGAGGAGTGTCAGGAGGAGGCGCATGACTTTTTATATAGTAATATATATTAGACGGGGTGACTTCCTCTGACGATCAGCTTCCGTCCTGTTGTCCTATATTAGTTTAATTGTTGTTGTGTGTAGGTTGTTGTTTATACACAATATTTATACATGTGTTACAACAGGTAGACAATATTTAGTTATACATATATTTACATATATTACAACAGGTTTATAAATAGAAGTATATAGTTAATGATCTCTTTTAAAAGAAAACTTGAGTTTAAGAGGAAAATATAAAAAATCGATAACGGCGGCTTAGGTTACTAAGGGGGGGGGGGGGGGGGGGGGGGGGGCGGGGGGGGGGGGGTTTGAAGCGAGTGGGGCCTTTTTGTGCCGGCGGGGGTGACGACGTATGGTGGGGTGTAGCTGGTGGTTGTGTGTATGACTCAGGAGTGACGTGTTAGAGACTTGGCTATACTAGAACAAGCATTGCGAGGTGGCAGTGAAGTGTTAGAGACGTGCCTATAATAGGTCTAGCATCTAGAGGTGGGAGTGAATATTACAACAGGTAGACAATATTTAGTTAGACATATATTTACATAGATTACAACAGGTTTATAAATAGAAGTATATAGTTAATGAGCTCTTTTAAAAGAATACTTGAGTTAAAGAGGAAAATGTAAAAAAATCGATAACGGTGGCTTAGGTTACTAAGGGTTTTTTTTGAAGCGAGTGGAGCCTTTTTGTGCTGGCGGGGGTGACGATGTATGGCGGGGTGTAGCTGGTGGTTGTGTGTATGACTCAGAAGTGAAGTGTTAGAGACTTGCCTATACCAGGGACAGCATCTATAGGTGGGAGGGAAGTGTTAGAGACCTGACTATACTAGAACGAGCATCGAGAGGTGGGAGTGACGTGTTAGAGACTTGACTATACCAGGTCTAGCATCAAGAGGTGGGAGTAAAGTGTTAGAGACTTGCCTATACCAGGGACAGCATCTAGAGGTGAGAGGGAAGTGTTAGAGACTTGCCTATACTAGGTATACCAGCAAGAGGTAAGAGTGAAGTGTTAGAGACGTCACTAAAGCAGGTCCAGCAGCTAGAGATGGGAGTGAAGTGATAGAGACTTGCCTATACTAGGTCTACCAACTAGAGGTGGGAGTGAAGTGTTAGAGACTTTACTAGGGACAGCATCGAGAGGTGGGAGTGAAGTGTTAGAGACGTGACTAGGTCTAGCATTGAGAGGTGGGAGTGAAGTGTTAGAGACTTGACTAGGGCCAGCCCCGAGAGGTGGGAGTGAAATGTTAGGATATAAAAAATCGATAATGGTGGGTTAGTAGGGTACTAAGGGGTTTTTTAAGTGAGAGTGTGGGGGTTATTGATTTTGACTAGCTGGGGTGATGACTCATAGATGTGTTGAGTGTAGCGCTGGAGTAAGACAATGTAAAAGAGGTGGGGTTTAGGTGGTATTGGTTTTGGTTTGCGTGGTGTGTTGTGTGTGATGGTGTGTTTATATATATATAAAAAAATAAATAAATAAATAAATAAATAAATAAATAAATAAATAAATAAATAAATAAATATATTTAAAAAAAAAAATATATATATATATATATATATATATATATATATATATATATATATATATATATATATATATATATATATATATATATATATATATATATATATATTATATATATATATATATATAGATATATATATATATATATATATATATATATATATATATATATATATATATATATATATATATATATATATACAACAGAAATAAAAATCGATAAAAGCCTACACTCTTGAGATAAAGAGGGAAATTTAAAAAAATCAATAAAGGCGTTTTGTATGAGTTTTATACAGGAAACTGACTAATGCGCGTGTCTGTGGCGTTGATGTTTGAGGGCGCGGGCGGTATGGTTTTTGGTCTTGTCTGGTAATTTTGTGTGTAGGTATTGTAAATGTTGTGTGGTGTGGTGTAATTGGTGGGTGTCGGTTTTTTGTGTGCTGTTGTATTGTGTATGATTCGGCATTGTGTTGTGTTGTCGTTTTATACAATATTTATACAATATATATTTTACTTACTTACTTACTTACTTAGTCGTTCCCCTTCTACCGTGAGGTGTAGAGGTTTGGAAGAGAGAGCGCAAGACTATTCTATCAGCTGTCTTCTTCCTGGCCTGGTTCCATTCTAGTCCACGGTCCTTCAAAGAATGTCTAATGTTGTCCTCCCAGCGGACTCTGGGTCGTCCTGGAGGTCTGGATCCCTGGCTCTTTGCTTCCCATGCTTGTCGTGGTAGCCGATCTTCTCCCATTCTGCAGACATGGTCAAACCATCTTAGTTGGGACTGTTCTATTTGGGTCTGCAGCGGGTGGGATTTTAGGCCTTGACGTATCGTCTGGTTGCAGACCATGTCTCTTCTTGTTACTTCAACCACCTTCCTTAGATACCTCATTTCTGAGTTTTGGATCTGGCTTTTGTGGGTAGTAGTCATTGCCCATGACTCGCATTCATATGTCAAGACTGGGACATAGGTGGAGCGGTATACAGCCATCTTCGTTTTCTTACCAACCTCTTTCTTGCTGAGGAATCCTCGATTTATGGCCTGAAACAGTCTCCCAGCCGCTGCTTTGCGAGTGGCCAACTCTTCTTTGATGCCTCCCTTTCGGTCTATAATAGCTCCGAGATATTTAAAGTGGTCGACCTGCTCTAGGACCTGTTCTTCCAACTTAATCTGATGTTTTCTTTCTTCTCGTGATATCACCATGGATTTTGTTTTAGAGCTGCTTATGACCATCCCTCTCTTCTCCAGCTCTTCCTTCCAGACTTGCAGGTTGGATTGGAGATGTGTCTCTGATTTATGAAAATCGGTGTTATGATGTCAATCTCCCAATCCTTTGTTATGGCCTAGTTGCACCATTCTGCCTGTAGGACACTTAGGAGTAATAGGTCGCCTGATGCTCCCATGTACCTTACCATTTTTGGTGTTATACCATCATGCCCTGCTGCTTTGCCCATCTTGATTTTCTCCAGAGCTGCCTTCAGTTCTTCCATCTTTATGTCATCTTCACCACCGTTGGTTTTCTCCTTATATTTTACAACAGATATTAATATGTATGCACACGATATTTATACATACCATATTTAGACAGCATAGATAACAAAGGTTCTGTAAGTGTAATAAATATATTTAATTCTTTTAAAAGAAGACGAAATGTCAAGCTAAAGCGCTAGTCTCAGCCGCTTTGTAGGTCTCTGTTTCTTCGGTGGTAGATTAGAGACATCGGCCAGGTGGTTGTCGGTGGTTGCTGTAGGGGGACAAGGGGTGGTGTTAGGAAACCAACTCGGTTCTGGGGATATTGGTTGATAACAACTGGAGTTGATGTATTGGTCAAACGTGTTACTGGGGCAAGTAGTAGGACAGGTATCCGTGTTTGGTAACTGTAGTCGGTCAAATTCGGCAAGGATCTCACCCTGTAAAGCCAGCAGATTTTCAAACTCAGAGCGAGTTAACGTAATGCCGGTTTTGGTAGGAAACTTTAGATATGATTCACCAAAGTATTTTCGCACGTGTAGTACAGGTTGGCCTCGGTAAAAACTTACAGACGCGGCCTTCAATCCGCTCTCCAACGGTACAAGCATTTCATCACTTCTTTTCATGTACACCCAGTTGGTGGGAACAGTGGAAGTCATCTTCAGTGCGTTGTGGTCGCGAGCGAGTGTCTGTCGTTATCACGCCACCTCTTCAGTAAAGTATGAACGTGAGTGTCTGGGCGTGGTCTCCCAAATGTCTATTTATATCAAGGAAAACTAGTTTAAACTGGTTTTTGAAACGTGTCCAGACTTGATGCGCGCTAGCCAGGGTCTTATAAGTCAAAAAACTAATCGATAGTTGACGCGTTGTCGATGTGAAAATTTAGTGTGTTCTGGTATTTTAAGTGGAGAGGATACAAATGTAAGCGACGCGAGGCAACGTAAAAACACAGACGCGTAATAAGTGTTTATATATAAATTTTTATTATATTATTATGAAACGGGGACATTGTCGGCTTGTACCAGGCTTGCGATGTAAAAATAGGACAGGTAATTTCCGTTGTTGGATGAGTACATAAAAAATATGACAGGATTTCCGTTGTTGGATGAGTACAACTAAAAGACTAGCTTATTGTGACGTTTATTGAGACCATTAGTACATTTTTTCCGCCCCGCGTTTGTTGTGTAGTGAGAACCCCCCCCCCCTCCCAAAAAAAATGTGTTTGTCTGGTGGTTTTTGTGTGTAGGTATTGATGAGAATTACAACTAATTGGTGTTAGCATTCTTGGTTTGATAGTCTTTTTCAGAGTGTAAAATCACTATTGGTTATCTGTAGTGTTTTAAATAGTTTTGTTAAGCCATTATTTCTATAATATTTAGGACCATCTCGACGCTGAATATACACAGAGGGCGGATGCGCATGCGCGCATAACTTCAAACGGCCAAAAAAAAATCTTTACAGTAGCGATTATATGTTGATTTTTCACTGTCGCTGTTAAAGAGGCCATACCACAGACTTGTGTAGATTGACCAATTATTGTGGAGGTAGTGTATTCTTAAGCAATAACAAGAGATTTTTGTGTATTTCATGAAAGTTTAGGTATAGGCACACTGTCAAAAAGGGAGCTCATCAGAACGTTGTTATCTATGTGGATGTGTTGTAGTCTTGTTACAAACAACATCAAGCTGATTTAGACGTAGCTTTAATATTTTTTACCGAGGCCAACCTTTACTACACGTGCGAAAATACTTTGGTGAATCATATCTAAAGTTTCCTACCAAAACCGGCATTACATTAACTCGCCCTGAGTTTGAAAATCTGCTGGCTTTACAGGGTGAGATCTTTGCCGAATTTGACCGACTACAGTTACCAAACACGGATACCTGTCCTACTACTTGCCACAGTAACACGTTTGACCAATACATCAACTCCAGTTGTTATCAACCAATATCCCCAGAACCGAGTTGGTTTCCTAACACCACCCCTTGTCCCCCTACAGCAACCACCGACAACCACCTGGCCGATGTCTCTAATCTACCACCGAAGAAACAGAGACCTACAAAGCGGCTGAGACTAGCGCTTTAGCTTGACATTTCGTCTTCTTTTAAAAGAATTAAATATATTTATTACACTTACAGAACCTTTGTTATCTGTGCTGTCTAAATATGGTTTGTATAAATATCGTGTGTATACATATTAATATCTGTTGTAAAATATATATTGTATAAATATTGTATAATTAGACAACACAATGCCGAATCATACACAATACAACAGCACACAAAAAACCCACACCCACCAATTACACCACACCACACAACAATTACAATACCTACACATAAAATTACCAGACAAGACCAAAAACCATACCGCCTGCGCCCTCAAACATCAACGCCACAGACACGCGCATTAGTCAGTTTCCTCTAAAAAACTCATACAAAACGCCTTTATCGATTTTTTATATTTCCCTCTTTATCTTAAGAGTGTAGGCTTTTATCGATCTTTATTTCTGTTGTGTGTATATATATATATATATATATATATATATATATCTATATATATATATATATATATATATATATATATATATATATATATATATATATATATATATATATATATATATATATATATATATATATAAACACACGATCACACACAACACACCACACAAACCAAAACCAATACTACCTACACCCCACCTCTTTTACATTGTCTTACTCCAGCGCTACACCTCAACACATCTATGAGTCATCACCCCAGCCAGTCAAATCAATAACCCCCACACTCTCACTTAAAAAACCCCTTAGAACCCACCATTATCGATTTTTTATATTTTCCGCCATTATCGATTTTTTATATTTTTTATATCCTAACACTTCACTCCCACCTCTCGGGGCTGGCCCTAGTCAAGTCTCTAACACTTCACTCCCACCTCTCAATGTTAGACCTAGTCACGTCTTTAACACCTCACTCCCACCTGTCGATGCTGTCCCTAGTAAAGTCTCTAACACTTTACTCCCACCTCTAGCTGGTAGACCTAGTATTGGCAAGTCTCTAACACTTCACTCCCACCTCTAGATGCTGTCCCTGGTATAGGCAAGTCTCTAACACTTCACTCCCACCTCTTGATGCTAGACCTAGTATAGTCAAATCTCTAACACGTCACTCCCACCTCTTGATGCTGGTTCGAGTATAGTCAGGTCTCTAACACTTCCCTCCCACCTCTAGATGCTGTCCATGGTCTGACCAGTCTCTAACACTTCACTCCTGAGTCATACACACAACCACCAGCTACACCCCACCATACATCGTCACCCCCGCCTGCACAAAAAGGCTCCACTCGCTTCAAAAAACCCCCCTTAGTAACCTAAGCCACCGTTATCGATTTTTTATATTTTCCTCTTTAACTCAAGTATTCTTTTAAAAGAGATCATTAACTATATACTTCTATTTATAAACCTGTTGTTTATTTGGAGACCTATTTTAACCGAGAGATGACACAAATTATTTATTGCTTCTTGGGATTGTCTTGGTGTTGAACTTAAGAATGCTACATCATCTGCGAAATCCAGGTCCCCCAGGAATTTTCCATTTGTCCATTTTATACCTAATTGTTCATTGTGGGTATAGTATGTAAATATATGTATAACTAAATATTGTCTACCTGTTGTAACATATGTATAAATATTTTGTATAAACAACAACCTACACACAACAACAATTAAACTAATATAGGACAACAGGACGGAAGCTGATCGTCAGAGGAAGTCACCCCGTCTAATATATATTACTATATAAAAAGTCATGCGCCTCCTCCTGACACTCCTCCTGCGGAATCGACCCGGAGTATTTCCTTATATAAAAGTCATGCGCCTCCTCCTGAATGCGCGTCGTAAACATCATGACATACTACTGACATGCCTCGTAGGATAGAATATTACTATTCGTTGCTCCCATTATTTAGATCCAGTACGCAAGGGCAAATAAGCATTATTGCCACGCTTTATTTCTTATCTCAGAATGATTGTGTAAGTTGTCTTTCATGAAAAACTTGGGCTCACTGCTATCCTATCTAAGTGACTTATTTCAGTTTTTCAGTCAACTTAATGTACACACCAGCAATTTTTTTTCGGTTAGGTAGTCTCTCAGTCTGTTTTTTTTTTCAAACTGGATTAAAAATAATGCAGCACAATCACCATCTTGATTTCACATATCAGAGACAGTAAGTTTATCCATATTTTCTTCTTAATGAATACCCCAGTTGTGTTGTGGGAGACCTTTACTCAATGAATATCTTACTGTCTAACAGCGGATCTGGCGGCGAGTGCTACTGTGCCAGTACTTTCAACCGGAAGAGAAACCAATGTACTAACAGATGGTAATGATGCAACATGTCTGGAGAGTCCACCTGATGTTCAATCTTTAAATCTGACATGGAATGAGACTTTCATTTTTACATGGCTCAGGATACATATGAATGATCCTAGTAAGTGCTTTTTATGATTTATTGCTTGAGTATTATAACTTTCATTACTTGAGTATTATAACTTTCATTACTTGAGTATTATAACTTTCATTACTTGAGTATTATAACTTTCATTACTTGAGTATTATAACTTTCATTACTTGAGTATTATAACTTTCATTACTTGAGTATTATAACTTTCATTACTTGAGTATTATAACTTTCATTACTTGAGTATTATAACTTTCATTACTTGAGTATTATAACTTTCATTACTTGAGTATTATAACTTTCATTACTTGAGTATTATAACTTTCATTACTTGAGTATTATAACTTTCATTACTTGAGTATTATAACTTTCATTACTTGAGTATTATAACTTTCATTACTTGAGTATTATAACTTTCATTACTTGAGTATTATAACTTTCATTACTTGAGTATTATAACTTTCATTACTTGAGTATTATAACTTTCATTACTTGAGTATTATAACTTTCATTACTTGAGTATTACAACTTTCATTACTTGAGTATTACAACTTTCATTACTTGAGTATTACAACTTTCATTACTTGAGTATTACAACTTTCATTACTTGAGTATTATAACTTTCATTACTTGAGTATTATAACTTTCATTACTTGAGTATTATAACTTTCATTACTTGAGTATTATAACTTTCATTACTTGAGTATTATAACTTTCATTACTTGAGTATTATAACTTTCATTACTTGAGTATTACAACTTTCATTACTTGAGTATTACAACTTTCATTACTTGAGTATTACAACTTTCATTACTTGAGTATTATAACTTTCATTACTTGAGTATTATAACTTTCATTACTTGAGTATTATAACTTTCATTACTTGAGTATTATAACTTTCATTACTTGAGTATTATAACTTTCATTACTTGAGTATTATAACTTTCATTACTTGAGTATTATAACTTTCATTACTTGAGTATTATAACTTTCATTACTTGAGTATTATAACTTTCATTACTTGAGTATTATAACTTTCATTACTTGAGTATTATAACTTTCATTACTTGAGTATTATAACTTTCATTACTTGAGTATTATAACTTTCATTACTTGAGTATTATAACTTTCATTACTTGAGTATTATAACTTTCATTACTTGAGTATTATAACTTTCATTACTTGAGTATTATAACTTTCATTACTTGAGTATTATAACTTTCATTACTTGAGTATTATAACTTTCATTACTTGAGTATTATAACTTTCATTACTTGAGAGTATTATAACTTTCATTACTTGAGTATTATAACTTTCATTACTTGAGTATTACAACTTTCATTACTTGAGTATTATAACTTTCATTACTTGAGTATTATAACTTTCATTACTTGAGTATTATAACTTTCATTACTTGAGTATTACAACTTTCATTACTTGAGTATTACAACTTTCATTACTTGAGTATTATAACTTTCATTACTTGAGTATTATAACTTTCATTACTTGAGTATTACAACTTTCATTACTTGAGTATTACAACTTTCATTACTTGAGTATTATAACTTTCATTACTTGAGTATTATAACTTTCATTACTTGAGTATTATAACTTTCATTACTTGAGTATTATAACTTTCATTACTTGAGTATTATAACTTTCATTACTTGAGTATTATAACTTTCATTACTTGAGTATTATAACTTTCATTACTTGAGTATTATAACTTTCATTACTTGAGTATTATAACTTTCATTACTTGAGTATTATAACTTTCATTACTTGAGTATTATAACTTTCATTACTTGAGTATTATAACTTTCATTACTTGAGTATTATAACTTTCATTACTTGAGTATTATAACTTTCATTACTTGAGTATTATAACTTTCATTACTTGAGTATTATAACTTTCATTACTTGAGTATTATAACTTTCATTACTTGAGTATTATAACTTTCATTACTTGAGTATTATAACTTTCATTACTTGAGTATTATAACTTTCATTACTTGAGTATTATAACTTTCATTACTTGAGTATTATAACTTTCATTACTTGAGTATTATAACTTTCATTACTTGAGTATTATAACTTTCATTACTTGAGTATTATAACTTTCATTACTTGAGTATTATAACTTTCATTACTTGAGTATTATAACTTTCATTACTTGAGTATTACAACTTTCATTACTTGAGTAGTATTATAACTTATAACTTTCATTACTTGAGTATTATAACTTTCATTACTTCATTACTTGAGTATTATAACTTTCATTACTTGAGTATTATAACTTTCATTACTTGAGTATTATAACTTTCATTACTTGAGTATTATAACTTTCATTACTTGAGTATTATAACTTTCATTACTTGAGTATTATAACTTTCATTACTTGAGTATTATAACTTTCATTACTTGAGTATTATAACTTTCATTACTTGAGTATTATAACTTTCATTACTTGAGTATTATAACTTTCATTACTTGAGTATTATAACTTTCATTACTTGAGTATTATAACTTTCATTACTTGAGTATTATAACTTTCATTACTTGAGTATTATAACTTTCATTACTTGAGTATTATAACTTTCATTACTTGAGTATTATAACTTTCATTACTTGAGTATTATAACTTTCATTACTTGAGTATTATAACTTTCATTACTTGAGTATTATAACTTTCATTACTTGAGTATTATAACTTTCATTACTTGAGTATTATAACTTTCATTACTTGAGTATTATAACTTTCATTACTTGAGTATTATAACTTTCATTACTTGAGTATTATAACTTTCATTACTTGAGTATTATAACTTTCATTACTTGAGTATTATAACTTTCATTACTTGAGTATTACAACTTTCATTACTTGAGTATTATAACTTTCATTACTTGAGTATTACAACTTTCATTACTTGAGTATTACAACTTTCATTACTTGAGTATTATAACTTTCATTACTTGAGTATTATAACTTTCATTACTTGAGTATTATAACTTTCATTACTTGAGTATTATAACTTTCATTACTTGAGTATTATAACTTTCATTACTTGAGTATTATAACTTTCATTACTTGAGTATTATAACTTTCATTACTTGAGTATTATAACTTTCATTACTTGAGTATTATAACTTTCATTACTTGAGTATTATAACTTTCATTACTTGAGTATTATAACTTTCATTACTTGAGTATTATAACTTTCATTACTTGAGTATTATAACTTTCATTACTTGAGTATTATAACTTTCATTACTTGAGTATTATAACTTATAACTTTCATTACTTGAGTATTATAACTTTCATTACTTGAGTATTATAACTTTCATTACTTGAGTATTATAACTTTCATTACTTGAGTATTATAACTTTCATTACTTGAGTATTATAACTTTCATTACTTGAGTATTATAACTTTCATTACTTATTATAACTTTCATTACTTGAGTATTATAACTTTCATTACTTGAGTATTATAACTTTCATTACTTGAGTATTATAACTTTCATTACTTGAGTATTATAACTTTCATTACTTGAGTATTATAACTTTCATTACTTGAGTATTATAACTTTCATTACTTGAGTATTATAACTTTCATTACTTGAGTATTATAACTTCATTACTTGAGTATTATAACTTTCATTACTTGAGTATTATAACTTTCATTACTTGAGTATTATAACTTTCATTACTTGAGTATTATAACTTTCATTACTTGAGTATTATAATTTTCATTACTTGAGTATTATAACTTTCATTACTTGAGTATTATAACTTTCATTACATATACTTGAGTATTATAACTTTCATTACTTGAGTATTATAACTTTCATTACTTGAGTATTATAACTTTCATTACTTGAGTATTATAACCTTCCTTACCTTAGTATTATAACTTTCATTACTTGAGTATTTATAACTTTCATTACTTGAGTATTATAACTTTCATTACTTGAGTATTATATAACTTTCATTACTTGAGTATTATAACTTTCATTACTTGAGTATTATAACTTTCATTACTTGAGTATTATAACTTTCATTACTTGAGTATTATAACTTTCATTACTTTCATTACTTGAGTATTATAACTTTCATTACTTGAGTATTATAACTTTCATTACTTGAGTATTATAACTTTCATTACTTGAGTATTATAACTTTCATTACTTGAGTATTATAACTTTCATTACTTGAGTATTATAACTTTCATTACTTGAGTATTATAACTTTCATTACTTGAGTATTATAACTTTCATTACTTGAGTATTATAACTTTCATTACTTGAGTATTATAACTTTCATTACTTGAGTATTATAACTTTCATTACTTGAGTATTATAACTTTCATTACTTGAGTATTATTATAACTTTCATTACTTGAGTATTATAACTTTCATTACTTGAGTATTATAACTTTCATTACTTGAGTATTATAACTTTCATTACTTGAGTATTATAACTTTCATTACTTGAGTATTATAACTTTCATTACTTGAGTATTATAACTTTCATTACTTGAGTATTATAACTTTCATTACTTGAGTATTATAACTTTCATTACTTGAGTATTATAACTTTCATTACTTGAGTATTATAACTTTCATTACTTGAGTATTATAACTTTCATTACTTGAGTATTATAACTTTCATTACTTGAGTATTATAACTTTCATTACTTGAGTATTATAACTTTCATTACTTGAGTATTATAACTTTCATTACTTGAGTATTATAACTTTCATTACTTGAGTATTATAACTTTCATTGATTTTTAGTCAGTATCATCATTGTTCTTATGTGTACTATTCCCTCTCAAGGCATAGCCTATAGAAGATAAGTGTAGTTTTTTTCTTTTAAAAATACAAGGATTGTAGAACAGTTGTGCGACCGAAGCTGAGAATCAAAGATGTATGCAAGAGAGACATGAGGGCACTGGATATAAATCCAACAACCTGGGAGGATGAAGCTGCCGATCGCACCAAGTGATTATGGTATCTACGGTGCCACCTCAGTTTGGCGAAAAGAAGCTCACACAACAAGCAGAAGAGAGGAAAACGTTGAAAGAAACACCAGGAAAATAAACAGCTTACGGCTGTCACCTCAGGGGCGCATTCCGATAGTCAGTGATGACTGAAGGGGCTATTATTATTATTATTATTCTTATTACATGGATTGTAGTTTGTATTTGTCTCGAGGATTGAATAATATACGCCATTGCAAGAAATTCTTCTAGCCATGGTGATGCACAACAAATATGGAATATAAGATCAAGAGTTCCAAACCGTTTGGGATAAGAACTGGAGTGTGACAGGGATGCCTCTTGTTTCCATTTCTTGCTAGCAAAAGATTGGGTAATGAAAACATCAACGCCACACGACAGAAATAGAATCCAGTTGGATCTGATCAAACAGCTTGATGATCTAGATTTTGCCAATGACTTGGTCCCATAACCGTAATCACATGCAAGACAAAATGAAAATACTTGATGAGAGGTTGCAAGTCTGAAAATACACCGGGAAAAGACAAAGTAATTGAGAATAAATGCAAAAAAAATTGAACTTGAAGAAACACCACTACAAGCTGTAGATCCTACACATATCAGTCCTATTGTATGGCTCTGAAACATGGAGAAAAACAAAAAAGCTACAGAATTTCTTAAATGGTGGCTTGCATACAGGGCCGTAGATACGTAGGGGGTTGGGGGGGGGGGTGAAAGTGGCTTGCATACAGGGCCGTAGATACGGGGGGGGGGGGGGGGAAGTTATATTAAATTTTTCCTCATTGAGGGTTTGGTAGGGCGGGACTAATACTGTCCGTATTTTTGCTGGTAGCACACACAACTTCTTTTTGGCACCGTGGTTTCGGTCACTTCTTTTTGGTGATGAGTACACTTCTCCACGTAACTCGCCCACTGTAGGCGGTTGGTGGTGATACTCTTCTCTCACACTAGTGGCTTAGGAACTTCAGTACTTAAGTCTGATGTCTTGTAACAAGAACTGTGACAAATTAGAAATAAACAAATGCCTCAGTACATTTGTTCTCCGCAAATTAACAGGCCCATTTTCATGCGTTCCACCCGCGAATGTTAACCTCTCAGAAGAATTAAATTCCCGAGCCCACAATGTAACTCGGGGAATAGGATGAAAATTCACCAATATCCTTCTGGCTGTCAACTAAGAAATTGCGTCTGGAGTGCATGAATAATGATTTGCCTGAATTACAATTAAAAAGGTATGTAAATCTCACAAAATGATTCTATACACTTTAGGCACATGTGATGTAATCATCACTTATTACTCGTCGCTACTCCCGTCGGGGTCTAGGTCATCTCTGCTGTCGGGTTTCCCCGCACGACTAGTCAGAAACAATCACCAGCTCTTGCAGTAGTGGTTCATGAATATACTATTTTCATATGTTGATGTTGCCAGCCTCATATATAACCACTTAGCAAGAAACCTGTAGAATTTACATTAGTAAATAATTTGTTTACACTTACCCCAAAATTTTGGGAACACACACGTCTCCTGGCACAGATTTAGAATGGACCCACAGCCCTGTAGTTAGATGCTGTTCGAATCACTTAAGTCTGAGAAATTCCTCGTGGTCTGGAAATCTATAATTCCTCTTATGACGGGTGAAACACTTGGCCTGGAATTCTATAATTCCTCTTATGACTTCTTGTGATAGAATTCCCAAGTTTCCAATCTTGTATTAAAATGGCGAGTTTACTTGTGAATTCCAAAGTTGCCCAATACTCGATCTGGTACTTATAGTTGTGGAATGGTAAATCCTATCCTCTTTCTTCTGGCTTGTAAGAGCTGTTTAGTTGCCGCTGCGATGCAGTCTGTCTTAACAAGAACAGAAACATACAAACATTTACATTATCTCTTTGTCTCCTTATAGACCCATGGAGCCAGCACAGCAACTGGTCTATCTGCAGCAAGCCTAAATCAAAGCTCTTTCTCTTCTGGTTTCTGCCACAATATTTTTTTTACATGTTGAGGTTGCCAGCAGCATTAAACAAATATATATAACTTATTGTATCTGATTTATTGTTGGCGTCGTATGGGAAGTTTGCGTGTTTTATCTGTATCCACAGAAGTAGTTCATTGTTTAATCAGAAGATGTTATTTTAAAAGACTGGAAAGTTCTTTATTTACTACACCTAGAGTGTGTTTGATTTACAACCAGGCTGTCATAGGTATAAATGAACAGAACTTTGTGTAGTATGTGTACTAGGGACATACACACTAGCGACACATAAATCAAGGAAGGACACAAGATCCTGTAATCTAAACATTTATTCAACTCTACAAACCATCACAATGACGTCTATGCGCAGCAGCTGAGAAACACCCTTATAAAGTTCAAGCTGTGACTCACAGGTCAGGCCAAACTTCTACAGCAAATAACCAGTGTATCATACTTAATATTCAGCCGGATGTAGTGGACAAATCTCATGAGTTAGATTTCAAATTAGGTGGCAACCTAAAACTCAGATACCGAACAACTGCCTTAAGTTTAAATACGGCATTACTTGCGGATGCCGACAATCACACTCATCTAACCACAGAAGATAAAATCACTCAGCCATAATACTGGAATGTTCCTGGCTACCAACATAGAACTAAAGTCTGCACAGCTGAACTAAGCAAGATCCGGGCATCGACTCACTCCAAATTCACAACTCTTTTTTTTCGCACCTAGGCAGGCGGACAATCAATAAAGGAGTTGATGACTACGTGCCCTGGTCATCCGACCTGATGATATATGTTCACGAATCAAAACATTATCCTGGCACACTATTGTTGAGTTTAATACAATGCGCTGTTACGAATCAAAACATTATCCCGGCACACTACTGTTGAGTTTAATACAATGCGCTGTTACGAATCAAAACATTATCCCGGCACACTACTGTTGAGTTTAATACAATGCGCTGTTACGAATCAAAACATTATCCCGGCACACTACTGTTGAGTTTAATACAGCGCCTGTTAATCAGACAGATATAGACTGCTCTCAGTGAAGCCCAGGTGTGTCGTGGTTGTAAAACCCATAAAACTGGTCATGACTGTAACATAAAACAGGTCATGACCGTAACATAAAACAGGTCATGACCGTAACATAAAACAGGTCATGACCGTAACATAAAACAGGTCATGACCGTAACATAAAAAGAGGGAGACCCACAAAACTCGTGAAGAAAATAACGAGACCACACAGTCTTTTATATTTAGACACGCGCCCTAATATAACTGACGGACCCTGTGTCTAGGTTGAATGTGACGCTTCTTGCCAAAACGAGGGAAAATTTTATTTTTTTTAAAAATACATGAAGAAAATAACGGGATACAGACATAAAAACTGGAGATTTGAAAAGAACAAACTGAAGGCTTGGGATAGGAAGGCATTTCATGAAATTATATAGGGTCTATTCTTCATTGGGAGGTAACATAGGTCCCGTAGCGGATATTGCCATGGTGATTGTAGTGCTAGAGATTTCAGCATGCTTGGTCCAGCTTTATGAGTAGTTAAAATATATGGTCTTATATAGAGACAGCTGTTGTGTTAAAATATGTCTTACATAAATACAACTGTTATAGTTAAAATATGTGTCTTACATAATTACAACTGTTGTGTTAAAATATGTGTCTTACATAAATACAACTGTTGTGTTAAAATATGTGTCTTACATCAATACAACAGTTATAGTTAAAATGTGTGTCTTACAATAATACAACTTTGTAGTAAAAAAATGTGTCTTACATAAATGCAAATGTTGTAGGTAAAATATGCGTCCTACATAAATACACTGCCATCAATGGTACCTATACCTTGTAGCGGTATGGCAGCTTGTGTACCCTGACAATCCCCAGAGCTATGCCAGTGGGAGATTTACTCCTGGTAGGTTCAACCACGCTGGACTGGTCTGCGTGGGACGGGGTCAGACAAAAGCTGGGACTCTGGTCCTCCAGGTTGGGGGTTTTAGCACAGGGCCGACACTCCTGTCTATGTAAAAAACCGCACATGTTACGGAAACAACAATAAATGGAAAAACTTTGCTGCGGGACGGACATCCGGAGTCTCAGGCTCGTATGACTGACAGTGGTGAAAGCCGAAAGGAAGCCACTGGCATGAAAACGGATGCCCCGACCGCAAAACACGAAACCAGAATTGGTTTTTGGAACGTCAGAACTATGAATGAGGCAGGAAAGCTGAGACAAATCACAGCAAAGATGAGGAACTACAAGATACATATCCTGGGAATAAGCGAGAGCAGATGGACAGGTAAGGGGAGAATAAAAACAGCTACAGGGGAAACAGTACTTTATTCTGGCAGAGAGGATGGTCAGCACAACGAAGGTGTAGCCATTATCCTGAAGAAAGGAATGGAAAGGTCTTTACTGGAATGGAAACCCATCAACAACAGACTGATAAGAGCAAGACTGAGAGGGAGGTCCACCAACACAAAAATTATACAATGCTATGCACCAACAAACGACAGCGATGAAGAGATCAAGGATGAGTTCTATCAACAGGTACAAAAAGAAAAGGAAACTACACCCAGGTACGATCTCATTATAGTAATGGGAGACCTAAATGCGAAAATGGGAGCACACAATAATTATAACGAAAGAGTAATGGGGAAATGCGGCAGTGGAACAGCAAATGAGAATGCGTACAAATTAATAAGCTTCTGCAGTATTAACAACCTGGTCATTGGAGGAACACTTTTTCCACACAAGGAAGTGCACAAGTTAACATGGGAATCACCAAACGGACGAGACAGAAACAAGATATATCACATAATGATCAATGGCAGATGGAGACATGCACTACAAGACGTGAAAGTAAGAAGAGGCGCAGATGTGGGAAGTGATCATCACCTAGTAGTAGCAAGACTGAAAGTGAAACTCAGTGCTGCTGGACCAGTTGCAGTCAAACAGAAAAGATACAACATCACGAAACTGAAGGATCCCCTCACCAGAAAAGCTTTCGTGGTCGACGTAAAGAGAAGATATGAGATTATCAAAAGCAAGGAAAGAACAGAGACCGATGATGTTGACCAGAGATTCAACACCATCTCAACAATATACAAGGAAAGCAGAAAGTCATGCTTGGGATTCCAGGAAAGAAAGAGCCAAGACTGGATAACACCAGATACGCTAAACACTATAGCGAAGAGAAAGGAAATGAAAAGGAAGAAAACAGAAGCTAAGTCTCCCAGGTTAAAGGCAATATATAGTGAACAATACAGTCAGCTGGACAAGGAAGTAAAACGTCAAACCCGTGATAACAAAAGGACATTTCTGGATGACCTTGCAAGACAGGCAGAAGAGGCAGCACTGAGAAATGAACAAAGCACAATATACAAAATAATTAAAATCATCAGTGGAAAACGAGGTGCAAAAAAAATTACATTGGTAAGAGATAAGCACGGAAATCTGATCACGACAGTAGAGGAACAGGAAACAAGATTGGCATAGCATTTCAGAGAAACTCTGAATAAGGAACCACCAGAGACACAATTGAATGTTCCTGAGGCTGAAAATGATCTAGATGTTAATACAGATTTCCTACGAAAAGAAGAAATCATCACAGCAGTCAAAGGGTTAAAGAATGGAAAAGCTCCTGGTCATGATAACTTAAATGCAGAGCTATTTAAGACAGACCCAGAGCTAGCAGCAGAACTATTAGAACCACTATTTGCACAAGTCTGGAAAACAGGGACAACGCCAACAGAGTGGAGAAAAGGAATAATTGTCAAATTGCCCAAGAAGGGAGATCTTGCAGACTGCAATAATTGGAGAGGAATAACTCTTCTCTCAGTTCCCAGCAAAATACTAGGCAGGATAATTATACAGAGAATCTCAAACGCAGTAGACCACAAACTGAGGAAAGAACAAGCAGGATTTGGAAAGAACAGAAGATGTGTAGATCATATATTTACCCTCAGGAACATTATACAGCAGTGCTCAGAATGGCAAAGACAGCTGTACATTAATTTCGTTGATTTTGAAAAGGCTTTTGACAGCATACATAGGGACAGTTTATGGAAAATACTGAGGGCTTATGGAATTCCAAGCTGCATAGTGTCAATCATAAAAAGCCTTTATGCCAACTTATATGCAGATGACATTGCACTGCTAGCACATTCACATCAACACATCCAGGAAAAAACGGATAGACTTAATAAGTATAGCCAGCAGGTGGGCTTGAACATCAACCTAAAGAAGACAGAGGTCATGACGCTCAATGTGAGCAACCCTGAGCCCATATCAGTAAGGAATCAGCAATTGGAACAGACAGATGCCTTCACATACCTAGGATGCATAGTAACACCAGACGGCGGAGCAAGCAAAGACATCAACAACAGAATGAACAAAGCAAGAACAGCCTTTTTTAGTCTAAACAACATCTGGAAGTCCTCTCAGTACAGCACAAGCACAAAATTAGGATTATATCAGAGCTGTGTGCTTTCTGTACTTCTGTATGGCGCGGAGAGCTGGAGAGTTACAGAGAAGGAAATGTCGAAATTGTCCTCTTTTCACACAACATGCCTAAGAAAAATTCTCCGAATCTTTTGGCCAAATACCATCACCAACCAAGATCTGCTTACTCGGAGCAAGCAAGAGGACATGCACACCATCATACGAGCTGGCAGACGCTGGAGCTGGCTTGGCCATGTCCTCAGAAGAGACCCCGATGCCATCACAAGAACAGCTATGCTATGGACCCCTGAAGGAAAACGAAAGAGAGGCCGACCAAAAACAACATGGTGGAGGACTGTGGAGGCTGAGATGCAAAGAATGAACCAGAGTTGGGGCACTGTACGAAGGATGGCCGCCGACCGAGCAAAGTGGAATCAATTTGTTGTTGCCCTACAAGACGCCACCAGTCGTAATGGCCACTGACTGCTTTGACGGTCGGCGGCTAAGGATCAAAGAAAGAAGAAGACATAAATACAACTGTTGCGTTAAAATATGTGTCTTACATAAATACAAGTGTTGTGTTAAACTATGTACCTTTACATAAATACAACAGTTGTGTTCAAATATGTGTCTTACACAAAGACAGCTGTTATAGTTAAAATACATGTCTTACATAAATACAACTATTCTGTTAATATATGTATGTTACATAAATATGACTGTTGTGTTAAACTATGTGTCTTACATAAATACATTTATTGTAGTTAAAATATGTGCTTTACATAAAGACAACTGTTGTAGTTAAAATATTTGTCTTACATTAATGCAAGTGTTAAAATATATCTTACATAAATACAACTGTTGTAGTTAAAATAAGTGTCTTACATAAATACAACTGTTGTGTTAAAATGACCTCTACACCTTACGGTAGAAGGGGAACGACTAAGTAAGTAAGTGTTAAAATGTGTGTCTTAGATCAATACAACAGTTATAGTTAACAGGTGTGTCTTACAATAATACAACTTTGTGGTAAAAAAATGTGTCTTACATAAATGCAAATGTTGTAGGTAAAATATGCGTCCTACATAAATACAACTGTTGCGTTAAAATATGTCTTACATAAATACAACTGTTGCGTTAAAATATGTGTCTTACATAAATACAAGTGTTGTGTTAAACTATGTACCTTACATAAATACAACAGTTGTGTTGAAATATGTGTCTTACACAAAGACAACTGTTATAGTTAAAATATGTGTCTTACATAAAAACAACTGTTCTGTTAAAATATGTATGTTGCATAAACACGGCTGTTGTGTTAAACTATGTGTCTCACATAAATACATTTATTGTAGTTAAAATATGTGCTTTACATAAAGACAACTGTTGTAGTTAAAATAGTTGTCTTACATTAATGCAAGTGTTAAAAAATATCTTACATAAATACAATTGTTGTAGTTAAAATAAGTGTCTTACATAAATACAACTGCTGTAGTTAAAATATGTGTCTTACATAAATACAACTGTTGTAGTAAAAATATTTTTCTTACATAAATACAGGTGTTGTGTTAAAATATATGTCTTACATAAATACAGTTTTTGTAGTTAAAATATATGTCTTACATAAATACAACTGTTGTAGTTAAAGTATGTGTCTTACATAAAGACCATGTTTGTGTTAAAATATGTGTCTTACATGAATAAATTAACTGTAGTTAAAATATGTATCTTACATAAATACAACAGTCATGTTAAAGTATGTGTCTTACATAAATACAAATGTTGTGTTAAAATGTGTGTCTTACAAAAAGACAACTGTTATAATAAAAATACATTTCTTACAAAAAAAATATGTATCGTAGTTAAAATATGTGTCTTACATAAATACAACTGTTGTGTTAAAATGTGTATGTTACATAAATACGGCTGTTGTGTTAAACTATGTGTCTTACATAAATACAACTGTTTAGAAATATGTGCCTTACATAAAAATAACTGTTGTAGTTAAAATATTTGTCTTACATAAATACAAGTGTTGTGTTAAAATATGTCTTACATAAATACAGCTGTTGTCGTTAAAATATATGTCTTACATAAATACAACTGTTGTAGTTAAAATATGTGTCTTACATGAAAACAACTGTTGTAGTTTAAATATGTGTTTTACATAAATAGAACTGTTGTGTCAAAATATGTCTTACACAAATACAACTGCTGTAGTTAAAATATAGCTTACATAAACATAACTGTTTTGTTAAAATATGTGTCTTACATAAAAACAGCTGTTGTAATTAAAATATATCTTACATAAACATAACTGTTGAAGTTAAAATATGTCTTACATAAATAAAACTGTTGTAGTTAAAAAAAGATGTCTTACATAAATACCACTGTTGTAGTTAAAATATGTCTTACATAAATACAGCTGTTGTAGTTAAAATATGTCTTACATAAATACAACTGTTGTGTTAAAATATGTCTTACATAAATACAACTGTTGTAGTTAAAATATGTCTTACATAAATACAACTGTTGTAGTTAAAATATGTCTTACATAAATACAACTATTGTAGTTAAAATATGTCTTACATAAATACAACTGTTGTAGTTAAAATATGTCTTACATAAATACAACTATTGTAGTTAAAATATGTCTTACATAAATACAGCTGTTTTAGTTAAAATATATGTCTTAACTCACAGAAATGCTGTATACCATCAGTGTCTGGTTCACTAGTGACACCTACCATCCGACAGAGTGTAGTAACCCCAGGAACTCAACAGTCAACAGTACTAGTCTGGATATCTACTGTAGCCTTACAGTTCCAGTCAGAGGAGTGATCATTACTGGAAATGGGGTCAAGGCATTGTGTTCTATTTATGTCAGTGGAGGTAGGTGTTTGTTATTCACGTACAAGGTACATTTGAAAATCTAGCCAAGTGATGTCAACTGAACTCATAGCTAATGATATTTCATTCATTCATTTATTGTCTTTAAAATCTCTTCCCAATGAACATAGGCCTTCAAAACACTATGCCAAGTCCTCCTGTCACGTGTCATCAGGTCAAGGTTTTTTCATGTCCTATTTATTCCTTCAGTTCTGTCTTCAGTTCTCTTCCCCGTACGTTTTTTGGCATAGCTCTGCTTCTTTTACTTGGGGGATTCCAGAAAATGGACCACCTTGTCATGCTATCAACAGGTTTCCTTAATGTTTGTCCTATTAATCTCTAACATCTTCTGTTCCGCTGGTACTTGTCTGGTTCTTGTCATGCTTTCAACAGGTTTCCTTAATGTTTGTCCTATTAATCTCTAACATCTTCTGTTCTGGTGGTACTGGTCTGGTTCTTGTCATGCTTTCAACAGGTTTCCTTAATGTTTGTCCTATTAATCTCTAACATCTTCTGTTCTGGTGGTACTTGTCTGGTTCTTGTCATGCTTTCAACAGGTTTCCTTAATGTTTGTCCTATTAATCTCTAGCATCTTCTGTTCCGCTGGTACTTGTCTGGTTCTTGTCATCAGTTCCACACTGGTGACCTTACTGTCCCATTTTAATCCTTCTATTTTACACAAGCATCAATTTATGAAAGTCTGTATGTTCTTGGTTGTTCTTTTTGTTGTTCTCCATGTTTCAGAGCCATACAATGGAGCTGACTTGACATTTGAGTTGAAGATTTTTATGTTCGTGTTGAACTTTTGATTTCCATATATTTCACAATGTTGTGAAAGTCCCTCTTGTCTTTTATATCTTTATTATTTCCACCTAATTGTCACCAAACCACTGTAAGCAAAACTGGAATTAAAGATACCTTAAAGGAACTTGGAATGTCAGGACACTTACACAGGTTGGAAAATTATATAATATTAGAACGGAATAGGAAAAAATAACTGTAAATTTATTGGGGTTGCGTGAAATACGATATATCGGAGCAGGTGACATGTGTTGTTATGACTGCAAAATAATTTATTCTGGAGGAAATAAACATGAAAGGGGAGTAGACATTATTTTAGAAGCGGAAAGTGAAGAGCAGTAAAGTAATTTTGGGCAATATCAGATACGGATTTTTTAGTGGGACCAAAGACGCAGCAAGAGAGATGAATGCAGTCAGCGACTCACAGCTTGACTGCTTGCGTCAGGGAACCAGAGCTGATCAAGACCCTATTCCACCTCCAAGTGGTGGTCCTGAAAACAGGCTGCATCACTGCAGTCTGGCCGAGAGAATATGGATCGAAGAGGGAAGGCAAACCCTGTTCCAAAAAATGCCGTGCGGAAGTTGGATGTGTCGGCCGAAAGGCGCAGATATCACAGCGTCGCTGTAAACGTACACAACGCAACCATCGTCCTTTTCAGGATGAACGAAGAAGAAGATGTGTTAAACTGGCGCCTTAAAACAAGCAGCTTCGGGCAGATAAGACTTTTGATACTTGGTAGCCTATCTAGGAAAAGGTAAAACTATGATTTCAAACCCCCTTTGCCTTGCGGGAATATCCGTTTACATGAAAGGCTTCAAGAGTCAACCCTGAGGATAAATTCGGAGTCCCTAAGGCAGTCTAATGTTGAGTAGACATTATTCTGGCAACTCCTGCGACGTGGCTGGTACCAAACTGTATTGTCAGCTGCCGTTCGTTTGGGCCTACTGGTTATGAGGAGGAGGGATCATGCTGCATGGACAACAGCTTGATATTCATACAACTGTGCCCAAGCTTGTGCCACGGAGATAACACCTCAGCTTCATCCTATGGTTTCAGCACAACACATGAAGTAGTAGTTAATGTCACGAGAGGTTCCTTAATTTATGAAGTATAAGACAACAAGGTGTATCAGGTGATACTAGGATAGTTGCCAGAGAAGAGTCTGGTCTTAAAAGAAATACCCCATTCTCAGAAAAGAGCAATGGTGTATAGAGTTCATAGGTATAAAGTCAGGCTGTAAAGAATTTCTGGCCGAGATAGTAATATTCAGTACCAGAATTCTATGGTGCCCCTCTCAGAATTATACCTATGGGCTGTTATTGTATCTAGGGGATTTAATTAAATTCAAAGTAATTCAAAGCTGACATAAAGTAATAAAACAGTGCACTACAATTTTCTTAATTTTATTTATGTACAGTCATCTGTTTAGTTTTGTTTGTGTAAACACAAACCCTAAAAATAAAAACACACTGATGATGTTGCATGTATCTACACCCAATAAAAGTCAATCACTAAAAATAAAGTCTTTGTTATGTAGCTTTTGAAAATGTCACACTGACTACAATGTTATTGAGATCACTTGAGTTCAAACTATTTCTATGTTATGTAGCTTTTGAGAATGTCACACTGACTAAAGTCTATGTTGCTTCCAGACTAATTTAATCATCACTGTTTTCATCACTACTACTATAACTGGGTGTGGTACGCCAATGCTCTGCGAGTCAGTCTTGTCTAATAGAACTTAACTTCTTCGCTTCCGCCTTTTCCTTGAAGCCAGAATATAAGATGGAGAAGCCCAACACTGAGGGTCCCCACTCTTCCAACTGATGTAGGTACAGGGTGCTTGTTTAAATCATACACCGCCAGGTACAACACCAATGTTCTTCTCTGCTACAAGATGAGTGACAGGATACCCCTGACCCACAATCTCAGATTCAACAGGCTTTTAATTAAACCCATGCAGTCTGCTTCACTGGCAATTGGCGAAGGAGCTGGGTTCTGGCGGTTCAAGAGAAATATTCCGTTGTTGTTGTTGATTTCGTCTACTATAATGCTGTAATACCCTGTTCAACCTGAAAGTTGGTTATAATTTGGGTATATTGTGTGTTTTTTTTCTTCGGTGCTAGCCTGTTGATAGTCCTGAAAAGGACTGGTCCTAAAAAGGACCACTAGCTGCCTGTCCGGATACCTCTTTGCTCTTGTCCATTCGGGGTGTCGTGGCGTGTTCATGGTGTACATTTGTTGTTTTCCTATCTGGCTTGTTAGGTTTTGTGAGTTTTTGCCCTCCTCGTTTCTGTTTCTTGTGTCTTCCTTTTCTCCTGTATCAGGGAAAGCGCTTTTTCTATGACTGTTGGGAGTAGCTCTTCTAGCGTTTTCTCGATGACTTCTTCGTTTGATTGGTCGTTCGTTTTAGTGTCTTTTCTGTTTGATGTAATTTCTTCAATGGTCATTCTTTCTGCCTCTATTCTTTTCAGTAGTTGTTCGTTTTCATCTTTCAGTTCTATCAGTTTCCTGACATCTTCTTCTACCTGTTGCTGAATTCTTTTCATGTCTTGGTGTATTATTTTCATGTCGTTTATGAATTGTTGTTGTTTCGCGCTTTCCGAGCTGTCATGTATTTCTTCACATCTGTCAGTTGAGGTTCTGTTTTTGTGTGGCTGGCGGTTTTCTCTCTCCTTTCGCAGTTGTTGTTTCAAATCTCTCACTTCAGTCGTGAGCCGTCTGACTTGTTCCGTTAGGCTGTCTTGGTGCCTATCACCTAGAGTACTTGCCTTCAGTGTGTTTTTTGCCTCTTGGTACGATACTCCCTTTCCAATGGCAACTGTAATTATTTGCCTTGTTTGTTGGTATTCGGGACATCCTCGGTATCGTGCTCCGTGCTTTCCGAGGCAGTTGGTACATTTTCTATTGTTATTTGGTGCTTTGTAGTCTTGGTCTTTTTTGGCCTTTGGGCAGTCTTTGTATTCGTGGCTGCCCGCACAGTATCTACAGACCGTCTCTTTTCTGCACGTGTTCCTTGTGTGAGAAAATCCCTGGCACTTTGAACACTGTATCACTGGCGGGATGAAGGCATGTGTTCTTCGAGGTCTATTCTGGATAGTGATGTTTTCTGGGACTGTTTTCCCCTGTAGAGTCACTATTATCAGTCGGGTGTCTTCTTTGTTCCAGGATTTAAGCCTTTCTGCGTGTGTGAATCTGTACCGAGGGTTTTCGGCCTGGATGTAGCTGAGGGCCTCTGTATCTGACAAGCTGGTGTCTATCCCTTTGATGACTACTCTCTTGGTTTCAGTGTGGATTTCTGCTTGGATTTTGATCCGGTGTGGTAGTTGAAATTCTTTAGGCCCGGATGCCAGAGCAGTCATCAGCGATTTAGTTTTTTCTGTATCATTCAGGGCAAGTGTCACTCCCTGTTGGTGCCTTCTGATACTTATTATGCCTCTTTTGCCTACTACTTTCTCCAGGACATTGATTACTTTGTCGTCCGGGAGTGCTCTGAGTGTGGCTTCTCCTTCGGACAACTGCGTAATTTTTATTTTGCGCTCTTGATCCTGTTCTTTGTTAATGCTTTCGCCTGGGCGGCCTCTCCCATCTGCTACCACTGGTTGAGTATTTGTCTTCGGGCTCGGTGCCCTGTCCTCTTCTGTCTGATCGAGATTTTGCTTCTCTTGTTTACCTCGGAGGACTTGGCTGTTCTTTGTAGGATTCCGGTGTATCTCGATGTTTGACACTGGAGCCGCCTCAAATAGTGCTTCTTTCATCTCGGCATCGTTTGGTGGTGTTAACGGTGTTTTGTGCAGCTTCTCTGTGGTAGACAGGGCTTCAGTTGGCGATTTGGGTACCTGTGGTGGTGGTCCCTGGGTTTTAGTCTCCTGTCTTCTTTTTCTTCTTTCCAACATCTGTTTTATCGGTTCTAACGCTTTCATCTGGTCTTCTTCTTCTGACATCTGTCCTATCTGCTCTAATGTGCTCACCATGTAGTCATATTCTGGGTCTTCATCGTCAAGTTCAGAACTGCTTGCATCTGCTTTCTGCTCTTCCTCGCAAGGAGTCTGGTCATTCGGGCTCTCAACCGGGTCGATACACGTCGCAGCTAGCTCCGTCATCGTATCAAGAGTTGGAGAAATTTCGGTCCCCGCACGAGTACTTGGGGCAGTTGTGCTCTCTGGCTGTCTTTCTTTGTTGATGGTGTTATTCCCCTGGCTGTTCTGCGCTGGTGGGCTGGTATAAATCTTCCTCTTTTTAGCGTGAGGTTTCTTTCGGCCCATTTTGACTATTGCGATCGCTGTGTACGTCCTGAAAAGGACGCTGGTTATAGTACGGTTGTATCGCTTGATGAGAAATATTCCAGATTTGTTTCCCCTTTTTATTACAGGTAGCGGGCAAAAGGAAGACAAGCGATTCTATTGGCTGGCTGGGTCAGTTTATGTTTACAAAAATTTCTGTAAAACCACCCTTTCTGCCCGATCTGTCGATCATACAAAACTTCGATAATTTATTCTTCCAGTGTTTCCCAACCGATTCTTTCCATCCATGTCTTGTTTAAACCGGCCATTTGGGCGCTACCATTTAAACACGCTAACCTTTTTCTGCCTCCCTTGTAGCGTTTGCAATCACAGTTGAAACCGGGGAAAACAGTCTTCGCTCTAAGTTATACTGCATGTAATCACTCAAAACTCCTGTGTCCATGCTTCTACAACTAAATCCATGTATCTAATGAAAGTTTAAGATTCCTGGTATTTTACTGTGCTCACTGTTCTGAGGGACATAACTTACATATTTCGATATAGGTAGGCAATGTAGGCTCTCGTTAATTGCCCTTAGATATTGGTTCAGGACTACGCTGCAGTTAAACTGAATGGCTGATATCTAGATATTAATTTGATACAAACATACACATCAACATCAGGTAGCACATATCAGATTTTTATCCCACTCTGCTTTCCATTCATCTGTTATTAAATCTGTAACACTAGTCAACAAATTTTCAAAAATTATTTGTACCAGAAATTAAATATACCATTTCTTATTGATTTTGACATGCTGATTTCAAATATCATAATGAAATTCACCAATTGGCTCTGGGTTTTTTTTAAATGATGAATTTACATTACAGTAATACAAATAATGTATGCTTGTTTAATTCTCTGGAGGTGAACAGCTAGTCTTTCTACTTTAGCATTATAAACATTGTGGTTACATACTCAATTAATTGATATTTCAACATAAAATGATAGAAAAAATAAAAACATTATTTAAAGTTCACATATAATGTTTTAAAAAGGCACATTTGAACCCATTCCGTCATTATTCAGTCGCTGTTCGAGCTCTCTTTGCTTGCTTCTTGTAGTCAATCGATGACGTGTCTCTTGTCACAGTCCAACAGTAATCAGCAGCATTGAAGGGCTCCAATTGCCTTGATACCTTGTCTCCATAGCAGCAATGTCCTGGTGAAATCGTTCACCATGCTCATCACTGACCGCTCCACAGTTTGACGTAAAGAAATCCAGATGAGAATCCAGAAAATGAATTTTCAAAGACATGTTGCAGCCAAGACTCTTATACTTCAGAAGGAGATTTTCTACAATTTCATTGTAATTATCAGATCTGTTGTTTCCAAGAAAATTGTCCACCACTGACTTAAATGCTAGCCATGCTGCATTTTCCTTGCCATGCAACACGCAAAGAAACTCGTCATCATGAAGAAGTTTTCGAATTTGCGGACCAACAAATACTCCCTCTCTTATTTTAGCTTCACTCAGTCTTGGAAATTTTCTGATGAGGTATTTGAAAGCCTCATCTGTTTTCTCCATTGCCTTGACAAAGTTTTTCATGAGACCCAGCTTAATGTGCAAGGGTGGCAACAAAATCTTGCTGGTGTCGACAAGGGCTGGGTTCTCAACGTTCTTACAGCCAGGCTGCAATGACTGCCTGATTGGCCAATGTCTTCTGATGTAATGGTCACTTCGTGCACGGCTATCCCACTCACAGAGAAAGCAACAGTACTTGGTGTATCCACCCTGTAGTCCAAGCAAAAGATCGACCACTTTTAAGTCACCGCAAAGTGACCAATGATGATGATCGTAGTTTATACACTTCAAAAACCACATTTAAGTCACCGCAAAGTGACCAATGATGATGATCGTAGTATATACACTTCAAAAGCTGCTTAATGTTTTCATAAGTTTCTTTCATATGAACTGCGTGACCAACTGGAATTGACGGTAACTCATTACCATTATTCAACAAAACAGCTTTAAGACTCGTCTTGGATGAATCAATGAAAAGCCTCCACTCTTCCGGTATGTAATTGATTTTGAGGGCTGCCATTAAACCAGAAATGTTGTGGCACGCAGAAAGGTCACACTCTTTGAAAAAGAATGTAATAAGCGGCTTCTGGCGGTTCCTATACACATAAATTGTAACATCTTCTGCCAGGAGATTCCACTGTTGCAATCTGGAACCCAAAAGCTCCGCCTTGTTCTTCGGTAAATTCAGATCTCTTACAAGATCATTCAGTTCACCTTGGGTTATTAAGTGTGGTTTAGTGGATGTAGTTTGCTCAAAATCTGGGTCGCTTGAGGTTGATGGTTCAGGACCACCAATGTCCTCTTCTTCATCAGTGGAAGCAGCTGAAAATGATTCTGGCACTTTGGGAACTGGTAGGTCATCGCCATGTGGTACCGGACGTATTGCAGAGGGATGTTTGGATATTCCAGAGTCCATTTTTTTCTTCTTTGATATGCCTTTCCCAATTTGAGGGAAGGGACCATGCAAAAGTAACAGTTGTTGAGATGATCAGTGGGCTCTCTCCAAATCATAGGGACTGCAAAAGGCATAGCTTGCCTTTTGCCAGTCAACCACAGTTTAAGATGTGCTGCACATGTATTGCAGCATATGTGTGGCGCCCAGCTCTTATCTTGATCTCCTATTCTGCAGCCAAAATACAAACTGTACGCCTTCTTAATCACTTTAGTTATATTTCGTTTTTGTGATACAAATGTCACCTCACCACATATATAACAGAAATTATTAGCACTGTTCATACATGTCCTAGGCATTTCTAACTACGATACTTTTGATAAGGACAAATGCACTAACTAATGGCAACATTTTATCAGAGATACCATATTTATACATAAAGGTGATGTAATCATAGGTAGGATTGCATCATCAACTTCTAGTTACATTTTTATTGGTCATTAGAAAAAATTATGCAATCGCCCACAACAGTTGCGTCATATATATAAATTGACCGTAATTAAATAAACTAGTAGCATATATCTTGAAAACTAGAGCCAATCAACATTTTTTAATGTCATTTTCGTTTTCAGCACTGTAGTGAAATTGACAGAGATACAATGGTAAAATACCTCCAAAGATAACATTTAAGGATAAAAACATAATGCGTAGGCTGCGAATAGTACATGATCGCCTAGACCGCGGGTCATCATCCTCCATAATAATTGACTTGCTAGACAGGAGGGGAACGGCGGATCAAAAAGGAAAAAAATATGACTGGAAAGATTGCGTGAGACTGGAAAGGCTAAGGAGACGCAATTGGGGGGGGGGGGGGGGGGGGGAGGGGATGCGTGATGCCATATGATGATGGATGGCATCCGCATGTCTGGTTTTGTGTAGTGTGTAGATGTGTTCAGTCAAAACAATGTTCATGCAACAATAACAGGGCAATCCACATAGGACGTCAGTAAACTCACGACGTATAAAGTCAATGAGTCTTGAAACAGCCGTTGACGTTTTTCTTCATTATTTATTGTGGACGCCACAGTGACAAAATGGTTACGCAAATGTGTAGGCACATCAAACAGTCATTATCACAGCAACATTCAATACAGCAATAAACGGTAGACAGCATTACAATGATGAGTCAGATGCATGTTATATTTCAAAGTGCTGTAAATGTAGTCAGGTGAACAACTCCATCCTTTTCTATAACAGCCAGGAGATAACCAGATGTATGAGATCAGTTCACTCTCCTTAGTTTGACTTCAGCAAGACAGACACGTCTGCCGAAGTATAAATAATGTCCTCAAGAATATCCTCTAGATAATAAAGGTTTTCTAAACCTAGTTCATTTAACAAAGTAGCAAGTAATGGTCCTTGGTACCTGCATCAACCGATGCAGTACAATGCAGCGACATGTGAGCTGGGAAAAAACATCTCGTGACGACGACTTTCGCAGACAGGCTATGAATCGAAATCGCTCACGACCCAAAATCATAGAGTTAATGAAAAAGTCAATTTACCTTGCTTTCATGAAATACACAGAAATATCACGCCTCCCGACATGTGGGAAAACACTAGAGGTATTATCTCGACTAAACGAAATATCCATAAGAGGACTACACATCCCTGACAGAACAAAAAAAAAGCGGAGATCCCCTCTTCAACGAGGCATCTCTTTCGCCATTCCAAATCGCTCACTCCCACTAGTGGTGGGCGGAAACCGATCGACCAAACAACAAGACAAGTCATGCGCAGTCCAGCGCAAAAATGACCACAGCTCAAAAGTTAACTGCATTCGATACCAACGCGAGAAGACAAATGCTTACCGAGAAAAGTGACTATAAATTTCAAGCAGTTGTTGCCCTTGCGTTATAAAACAGATATTGAAATAAAACGATGTTGCGAGAATTTATCACGCAACATATCACCACCTCCTCCCGATAAAAAAAAAATGTGGAACATATTTTTTTTTCAATATCAAAGAGCAAGCGATAAGCGGCTCAAAACGCACGAATTATGCGCTGATAATTAATTAAATTGCCAAACAATAGGCTAATTATAGAGTGTCTGGTGAGGATATACCTCAACAGAAAAATAAATATGTCTCAAAAAATATTCACATCGGGGAGGTGTCACCAACACACATCATGTTAGCATGTAAACACAATATACGTATGCAAGTTACTATAATCATCATTAAACAGCATACTCTAATATTGTCTTTAAAAATGGATGTACAAATCTGATAGGAAAATTTAAATAGTACATTCTTTGACATGTAATGACATAAGTACATAGTAAAGTTAAACTACATGACGATCCAGGACATATGCTCTGGTATTCCGAGGGTAAGTACACAATCTAGAACTCGTAAGGTAAGTCCTCAGCTCAACAATGACATTCTGAGAAAGTACAAGCAATATAATGCTAATTAATAACTAATATGCTTCATAAGGTACAATACATTATTAATAATTGTGGCTGTTTAGTAAACTAACGGCCCTTATATTAACTACTCAGTCCTCCTCTATCATTTTAAAAAACGAACAGAAGAAGATGACAACAAAGCACGATAGTGTGTACATATAAAGTAAGTACAGATGTGCTAATCTATTGTAGAAATATAGGTGTGTTATGACTCTGTAATATATAGAAATATAGGACAGAAGTATTAGTTGGAGTCATGTGGGCATCTAGACAAAATGTCAGCCATCACATTATCCGCACCACGGATAGCTCGTACCGTGAAGTGAAAAGGTTGAAGAGCTATAGCATATCGAGTGGATCTCGAACTCTTCAAATTCTTAGTCTGAATAGCTGTAAGAGCTTTCTGATCAGTCTCTAGAATGAAATGTGCGCGCAGGAGGAATCTTTGTAGCTTTAGAATTGACCAAACCATCGCTAACAACTCACGGTCTAAAACCGAGTAGTTCCTCTCTGCCGCATTTAGTTTTCTAGAAATGTACATAACAGGATGCAGAGTATTTGCATATTCTTGCATCAGTGCTGCTCCAATCCCAGTGGATGAAGCATCACTCCGAAGAACAAAAGTCCTATCAAGAGTAGGTAATCTTAAGATGGGAGGAGAAGAAAATATATTCTTGATTTGGTCTAGTGAAGATTGGCATTCTTCAGACCAACGGACCAGATTAGGCGAACCTTTCTTCAACAATGTTGAGAGAGGTGCCATGATCGAAGATAAATTTGGAATAAATCTCCCATAAAATTGAATTAAACCTAAGAGACTCCTAACTTGTTTCTTCGTTTTAGGAACAGAGATGTTCAGTATTTTGGAAGTATTGTGGTCTTCTGTCTTCAAGAGACCATGACCAACACGATGACCCAGGAAAGAGATTTCACCAAAACCAACAAAAGCTTTAGAAGGTTTTGCTGTCAAATTATTCTCACGTAGAGTGGACAGTAAGTCATATAACCCTAAATAGTGATCTTCCCAGGTATCACTGAAGAGACAGATGTCATCTAAGTATGCGATGACATCCGAACGATGTGACAGAATTCGACGCATCATGCGAACGAAAGTGGCAGGGGCGTTCATGAGACCAAAAGGCATAACATTCCATTGAAATAGACCCCTAGGTGTAGAAAAAGCAGTAAGAGGTTTGGCATGCTCTGCTAAAGGCACTTGCCAATAACCTTAGACAAGTCAAGTTTAGTGAAGAATCTAGAATTAGAAAGTCTAATCAGTAGATCTTCTAACAAAGGCATCGGTTCAGCGTCGAACTTTGTGACCTGATTCAATTTGCGATAATCAACGCAAATTCGTATGTTCTTATTCTTCTTCCGGACAATAACCATGGAAGAAGAATATGGTGAAGTCGATGGTTCAATTATATTTAATTGAATCATTTCATCCAATTCCTTTTCCACTTGCGACTGAAAGTGTATAGGAATAGGATACGGCCTAACCCTAATTGGATTATTGTCGGTAAGAATTATGTCATGTTCTATGACATCTGTGTGTCCAGGAATGTCAGTGAGAACATCCTGAAATGTTTGTAACATCGACGAGACTTGTCGATGTTCGTCACCAGAAAGATTAGGAGAAACAGAAACGTTTTTTCCAAGATTCCGTGGAATGTAATGGAACCACTGGAAGGGGAAGGTTGACATCAGAGAAGGTAGCTTCCTCATCCTGAATGACAGACAGGGATGAATAATGACCGTGAGGTGCAGGAGCATCATCCGTTGCCTGGAAAATAGGCAGCAAATAGTCCGGACGTTCGTGAAATTCCGAAAGCATGTTTATGTGGAAAGTTTTATGCTTTCCATCAATATCGACCACATAGTCAACATCGGAAATCCGAGAGACTATTGCATACGGACCTTTCCATGCAATAAGAAGTCTATTTTCCCTACTGGGGAGTAGGACGAATGCTTTGTCACCTGGACAAAGTTGTCGTAGACATCTATTCTTGTTAGCAAACTGCCTTGCCTTCTCTTTAGCAATTTCTGATGAAGCAGTTGCTAGCTTACATGCCTCAATGATCTTTTGTCTAAGAGCAATGACATACTCATATGAGGATTGAGTTTCATCGCTAATATCATCGGCAGTGATGAGATCGTGTAATAAAGACATAGGGCCGCGTGGACGCGCGCCAAAGACAAGTTCGAAGGGAGAAAATCCTGTGTGTTCATTAGGGACTTCTCTATAGGCAAAGAGAGCCGCGGGTAAAACCCTGTCCCAATCTTGAGGATGATCTTCAGTTATCTTACCAAGCAAAGTCTTGAGCGTTCTATTCAGACGCTCAACTAACCCATTAGACATAGGATGGTAGATACTACTGAGAGATCGTTCAATATGTAAGGTAGACATTACCTGTGACATAGTGTCAGATATGAGTTGAGTGCCATGGTCTGACAATATTTCTCTGGGGAACCCCAAGCGAGAAAATATCAACCAAAGAGCATCTGCGATATCTGTAGTAGATATGCTCTTAAGAGGAATAGCCTCTGGCCAACGTGTGCACATATCGACACATGTAAGGATAAACTGATGTCCTCTGGCCGACTTGACCTTAAAAGGGCCAATAATATCTATGGCCATTTTCTGAAACGGCCGAATAGGAATGTCAGCAGCCTGGATAGGCGCAGCATGTCGTGGTCCTCTAGATTTGACCTCCTGACATACCTTGCATGATCGGCAGTAAATACGAATGTCCTTATTGACAAAAGGCCAAAAGAAAGCCGCAAGGACTCTCGACTTCGTACGGGCAAAACCCATATGTCCAGCACATTGCGAGTCATGAGCATGTTGTAATATTTGGACTCTCATGCTCTTGGGAACAAGAATTTGCGAATGTGCCGACGTAGTCGAATCTTGTACCATACGTACAAGTACGCCGTTTCTCATTGCAATCCAAGATTTTCTATTTGTATCCTGATTCGGATCACCTTTCTTCGCAAGAACGAAGAATTTTTTTAAAGAAGGATCTTCTTCTTGCAATTTTATGAAAGAGTCACGAGTAATTACTAAGTGACTATCTTGGCTATCAACTTCATTATCACTATTCAGTGAAGTTTCGGGTGTTTGTAGAGCTTGTGCTCTTGTAACTACTGCATTTGTAGCTTGCATGTTATTATCTTCCCAAGCAGCAATCTGCTGTGGGGTACACTCCCTAACTCCGTGAATACGACCAATAATAAGGTCCGCAATAGGATTAGGTAAGAGACAAGCATGCACATCTCCAGTAAAGAAAGGAGTGGCAATGCGAATTACAGCAGTAGGATATTTTTCTAGAGTGCCGCCAAATGTGACACATTTAATAACCCTTCCTGTAGCACAAGATGGATCTACAAGCGATTGTCTAACACCAATAGTGGTGCATCCGGAATCGAAAAGTAGTGAGACCGGAGTATCATTAACAAGACCCTTATGTAGAATTAAAGAACCCCTCCCGTCATGCGCAACAGCAGCAGGAAGAGCGGGAAGTGGGTGACCACAACTCAAAGTAGTTATGGTACCCGGTTCGAATAAAGTACTGCATTGGGGGCATTTGTTTGCTCTCTCAAAGTCAAAAGCAGAACTAGTGACAGCGTCAAAGTTTTTACTATCAACAACATGATTACAGGCTCCCTCAGTTTCCTGTTGTACAGCATTAGCCTGCTGATATCTCTTTTTTTTTGTGTTGAGATCTACCCCGACTATTATTACCTCTGAAGTTATCAGAGTTATTATTATCTCTGCAGTTATTATTGTCTCTATTGTAATTGTTATACTGGTTCGAATTCCAGTTTCCACGATTACTATCATGTTCACATTGATGCGAACATCTATTTGTTTGGTTCTGAGGTCTTCGGCAGGAATAACCTCTATTACCATATCCTCTTTTGAAATGCTTATAATTATTAGGGTGATAGTAACGACCACTATCAGGTTGTCTCCAATTCTTCGAAGAAGAATCACCATGAAATTGGTTTCCATGATTTTGACAGAAATTACCGCTGCCCTTTCTATCAAAATTTTGTTGGGATCTACGAGCAAAGTTTTGACCATACGGAGCTGCCGAAGCAACTGGTAAACCTTCTTTCACCTTAGAGTTACCCATGGTTATGTGTGGGTGCGCAGTTACGTATTGGCAACAGAAATCTTCCATTTCTTTTATTGTTTTAGGTTTACGTTCATGAAGGAAAGCAAGGAAAGACTCATTGACAGACGACATGACTTTGTCTCTAAGTATTAAGTCCATAAGTCCTTCATAAGTTTTTTCCGTCTTAGATAGTTCAACCCATCGTGAGAAAGTAATGCGTATTCTTGCAATAAACTCGGAGAATTCAACTCCATTTTCAGGTAACATGTTTTTAAATTGTAGACGATAGCCGTCTTCGTTAAGCTGATATTTCTTTAACAAAGCGGCCCTGACAACCTCATAATTGCTCTTGTCAGGTTCATCCACCATATTTAATATACTTAGAGCTTTACCTGTCAGTATCCCTGATAACTGATAAACATATTTTGCTTTGTCTATGTTATGAGCTGTACATGCTTGTTCAAATCTGTCCAGATAGAACATTATGTCATCACTGGAAGGACTAAATGTTGGTAACTTAATCTTAAAAGTATCATTATTAGCCTTCCCAGAAGATGAACCCTTGTTTGAATCATTACCATTACTCATGCTCGTCAATTTCAATTTCTCCAACTCTAAAGCTAAGAGTTTTTCTTCATGTTCCATTTTTGCTTTCCTCTCATCAGACTCTCTTTGTAACTTCCTTTCTTCAGCTTGAGCCTGCATTTGAAGTCTTTCATTTTCAGCTTCTTTTTCAAGTCTTTTATTTTCAGCTTCTTTTTCAAGTCTTTTATTCTCAGCTTCTTTTTCAAGTCTTTTATTCTCAGCCTCTTTTTAAAGTCTTTTATTCTCAGCCTCTAGCTGTAGCTTTCTTTCCTCAGCTTCTGATTCCCTTTTTTGTTTTTCCATTTCCATTTGGAATCTCTTTTCATCCACCTGCATCTGCAGTTTCTTTTGTTCAGCTTCCATATGCAGTTTCTTTTGTTCAGCTTCCATTGCTTTATCATATCGAGCAGTTGCAAATTCTTCTAACTTATCACCAGTCTTCCCAAGCAATTTACCCTGCTCAATAAAGTGCTCAAATGTAGACATGTTGTCTAACATATGAGTCCAAAACCTGAAATAATTAACTAATTTATTTCAAACCTAAGTGTAACAAGTCTTAATTAAGCACTTGTATATTCACATCACATTATATTATCCCAGTCTCTGTGGGAAACAAGTCTCCAATCAAAGAACTTGTATATGAAATATCAGCACTCAAATCTTGATCATAAGTGCACTTCTCATTCAATAGTGCACGACACTATTCATCATTCATTTATCATCAGTATAGTAGTAACAGTGCATTAGCATAGCCCATTAACTAATTACTATAACTGTAAACAATGACTATGTAAACACATGCAGAATGTAAACATTGAAAATGTAAACAATACAAACAATGTAAACAATAACAATGTAAACAATAACAAAGATCAGCAACAATACAAAAACTTTCGCAGAAATCAACTAAAAATAAAGCAGAAATTAATGAAATATCACAAAAAATGTGACGATATCTGCGATAGAATTAAACAAAATACATGACACCACAGTGTATAAACAAAAATGTTGTATGAAACTAAATTATAGACAAGAGTAGGCTAACAAATACAAACAAATCACAACAAAACTAAAGAATGTGAAATAATAACGAAAACAATATTAAAACATGTCATCACAGCTAACATAAATAGCAACAGAAGTCGCTTAGCAAATTCCAGTATCGGAAATTTGCAAACCCTACAGAAAACGCTCACAATAGACGACCTCTATGACGTGGCATAATCTAACGGAGACACCACCCAACCGAGAACCCGCTGAAATATAAACATATAAATATACAAATAACATATAGACATATAATATATAGAATGAGATGATACACAGAAGACTCAGCAGAAGTATAAGGGCACAATTTACATACAAACAGGCCACTTAACTTAAAGGCTTCCAATCGTAGAACAGCAGAAAAACGGATGTCAATCAACGTCCTAAAGAGCGAAGCTCCAATGATGATGGCACATCTGAACTGCTTCCACTGCTAACACGATGGTACAAGAGCTTCTGAAATACTGTGTGTTGAGTTGTTTCGGCACTTGACCTTCTAATCCAAAAGTAAGTTGATGGAAATCGGTACTTGGCCTTCTTCAGAAAACAACCCGTTTCAACCGGCACTTGACCTTCTCAAAAAACGACAGCACTGGAACCTTGACAGCAGCAACTTGCTTGACTTGCGTAAAAGATAACAGCAGTCCGAGTTATCCGGCAACATGTAACAACGCCGGGTACTGTCAAATTCTTGTTTCCGTCAAAAAGTTGAAATTTTGACTTTTACCGGGCAACGCCGAGTACTTTGAAAATTTTGAAGATGTTGACTGTATTGAAGAATGTTAATTTCTTGAAGGATGCTGATGAATTCTTGTTGAAAATGAAGTGGGTAAGGGACCCCGTGTTTGCTAGTACCAGAATCAAACCAGCTTATGGCCACCAAATGATGCGTGATGCCATATGATGATGGATGGCATCCGCATGTCTGGTTTTGTGTAGTGTGTAGATGTGTTCAGTCAAAACAATGTTCATGCAACAATAACAGGGCAATCCACATAGGACGTCAGTAAACTCACGACGTATAAAGTCAATGAGTCTTGAAACAGCCGTTGACGTTTTTCTTCATTATTTATTGTGGACGCCACAGTGACAAAATGGTTACGCAAATGTGTAGGCACATCAAACAGTCATTATCACAGCAACATTCAATACAGCAATAAACGGTAGACAGCATTACAATGATGAGTCAGATGCATGTTATATTTCAAAGTGCTGTAAATGTAGTCAGGTGAACAACTCCATCCTTTTCTATAACAGCCAGGAGATAACCAGATGTATGAGATCAGTTCACTCTCCTTAGTTTGACTTCAGCAAGACAGACACGTCTGCCGAAGTATAAATAATGTCCTCAAGAATATCCTCTAGATAATAAAGGTTTTCTAAACCTCGTTCATTTAACCAAGTAGCAAGTAATGGTCCTTGGTACCTGCATCAACCGATGCAGTACAATGCAGCGACATGTGAGCTGGGAAAAAACATCTCGTGACGACGACTTTCGCAGACAGGCTATGAATCGAAATCGCTCACGACCCAAAATCAATAGAGTTAATGAAAAAGTCAATTTACCTTGCTTTCATGAAATACACAGAAATATCACGCCTCCCGACATGTGGGAAAACACTAGAGGTATTATCTCGACTAAACGAAATATCCATAAGAGGACTACACATCCCTGACAGAACAAAAAAAAGCGGAGATCCCCTCTTCAACGAGGCATCTCTTTCGCCATTCCAAATCGCTCACTCCCACTAGTGGTGGGCGGAAACCGATCGACCAAACAACAAGACAAGTCATGCGCAGTCCAGCGCAAAAATGACCACAGCTCAAAAGTTAACTGCATTCGATACCAACGCGAGAAGACAAATGCTTACCGAGAAAAGTGACTATAAATTACAAGCAGTTGTTGCCCTTGCGTTATAAAACAGATATTGAAATAAAACGATGTTGCGAGAATTTATCACGCAACAGGGGGGAAACGGAGAAAAGTCACGTTTCCCAAGTTGACATAAAAAGTAAGCAACTCGACAGAAGGGACCATAGATATGTTACGCCACAGTCATTTATTGGACGCTTTTGCAATACCAAGCCCTTGATTTGAATTCAGCGGCAAAACGCAGATGTTTGGAATATTACAAAATTTAAAAAGTACTTTTTTCTTAATATTAATGTTAGGAATATAAAAATTAGCTGGCCGGATGGCCCATTCTGAGCAGTGAACTAATATGTTCTTAATTTTACAAACGGATAGATAATATTGAAGATAATGACAAAAGACAGTGTTGTTCACATCATCGACAGACTGTATTGAATCTAAAAGTGTCGCTATTTGCACAAAAAAACACGACCTCCAGACGCAGGTGTTCAAATCTACTTAGTATGGAAGAGAAGGGATTTTGTGGTGGCTGTGTCTAAAAATAACTTTTAACGACAAAATTTTGGAGGGGAGAGAAAGGTTGGTTCAAAAATCAAGTACATTTTTGTAGAAACACAAGTAGAGACGGACAGACTAACAGATAACCATCCATACTTGACTGAAGCATGACTGAAATGACTTTAGGGTAGGAAATTTGAATTTAAAATAAACCTAGGCAGTGATTGGCCACAGACAATCATATTATTAGCGCTCAGACGCGAAAGTGGGGCCATTCTTCAATAGTTGTTCAGTGATAGACACAGATTTTAAAGTGTGGTGATTTCCATATGAAAGAAAGTGAAAGAAGTTTAGGGACGCCATACTATAGCCAGCAGCTCAGCTGAGTTTTGCTAGCAATTCTGTGTTATTTATTCATAATCTGGTAAGATTGAAATTATTTCTTTATATGTTTTGAATATTGTTTAATGTTCGAGTGATTTGATACTGCCATATGAAAATCTAGCCTTACAAACAAGTAGGGATTTGCTCTAGACCCCCCGCCCTAGTCAGGGTCTAGGGACCAACAATGTACATAAACTCCAGCAAGGGTTAGGCAAGACAGATCAAGTGTTGAGAATAATGAAACATATTACCTATCCTCTTTTAGGGCAGAAAACTAATAAATATTTTTCAGAATCTATAGTCTGGGAGGATCTATCTGATGTAAAACCACCATGGTAAATGTGCTGTTTGGTCAGAGAGATCTGACCTGTCTGTATGATGTGGTTGTTGTGTCAGTGTTGTGTCCAGACGTGGGTAGAGAATAGATTTTGACACATGGCCCATACTTTGATTGCAGAGCTGTGAGTTTCTGTTGTCAACAAAGCAGTGTCTATTCAGTTGGTGACTTTACTCGAGTGTATCTGTGCAGTACTTGTGACAGAGACCACCATTATTGCCCGCCAGCACGGAGAGGTGGGACCACCAGATTTCAGCACCAGAGCTACAACTACAAGATGAGTGAGCCTCTGGTCTGCTGGACATTCACCAACGCTTTGTAGTTACTAATACCCCCATAAAAATTCCCACCATTTTCTGGACACTGTGTAGTCAATATAGACAGGTGTGATGATGAGGCCACCCCAACAGCACAAACATTAACTATCCTCCCAAGTAGATGACTACTAGAACATTTTAATAAAACTAACTAGTATAGTACATATATATGTACACTATTGCATTTATGATATAATATTCCATGCATTTCTTTCATAATCTCTAAATCCTTTTAAGTTCTGGTCAATCTAAAAAATTGATCCAGAACAAAATAAATGTAATATAATTCTATCAAAACATTTTACACACGTGAGTTAGTTCAGTGTATTTTAACATTTATTAATATTATTAGTCTTGTTAAATATCTGTGGGTATATCTATAACCTATTACACCACACTACATATCATAACCCTAGACACTTTACGTAGCCACATTCATTAAAAAAAATTAAGTGTGAGGTCGTAGTGGTAGCAAGAAAGGCCTTCTGACAATTCACAACTACATTTTATCTCAGGAGCCTTCACAGCTGGCCTCATACAATTACATTTAGTAATATCACCATCATACAATACCATCAAACACCACTACATATATTGGGGTCTTGTCCAGGGATAATTAGCCCAACAGTAATATTAGGATCTCCTGGTGGGAGAAATAAAAGTAGGGAAATAAATTGTAAAATTCCCTTTAACATTAAAAGTGTCCCTACAGATAAAAGTTGGTGAATCTTCACAGCCAGTAATAATTAATTAGTTAACTGGTTAGTTAGAATTAGTTAGACTATAGTCATATAGTAATTAGAAGTACTTAGTGTATTTACTGGTTAGAGATTTAGCTTGTATATTATTATATTGTCTAAAAAGTATGGCGGAGTTGGCAAAATTTAGATCAGCTGCTGTGCTCACCGCGAAGGAGATGGGAATGGATGGTCAAATTTTAATTCAATATGTAACGGCTGAATGTGATAAATATATTGAACGGGAAGAAAGGAGATTAGAAAAAGAGGCTGAAAGAAAATTAGAGGCTGAAAGGTTAGCTGAAGAGAAGAGGTTACAAATTGAGGCTGATAGAGACATTAAGAGGCTGCAGATTGAGAGGTGGAGTTTAAAGCTATCACAGGGATTGAGAGGTACTTCTTATGAAGTATTTGCCAAAATGAACAGGGAAGACCAAGACAATTATGACATGTTAAAGCAGGCTTTGTTATTAAGGTACGAGAAGAATGGTGAATTTTATCGTAAGAAATTTAGAAATGCCAAACTGTTGTCTGGGGAGACATACCACCAATTCTCTGCCAGAATAGAACCTATTTGGAGAAATGGACGGCTCTGGGGAAGACCCAAGATCTTAAAGAAATGATCATGATTGAGCAATTGAGAGAGTCCATGGCTCCAGACATGAGAAAATTTCTCATGGAACAAGGTGCAGAGAAGTTGGGGGAAGTTTTAAATGTTGCTGAGAGGTATCAGGCAGCCCAGGCAGAGGTAAGTGGTGCTAAGAAGAAGCACATAGACAATTTTAAAGCTCCACAGCAATTTAATAAATTTGATAATAGAGAGCAGGGAAATAAAGGTAGGACAAACTTTGAGCGGCCAAGAAATGACTATCGGGACAGAAACTCACAGTTCAATGACCAAAAGTTCAATGAAAGAAAACCGTTGAACCAAGGAAAAAGATGGTGTAAATGGTGCAAGAAGGATAACCATAACACCGAATTTTGTAGAAGGAAACCTTCAAACATTGCTGCAATGAAGTCGGGGACGCAAAGATTAAAGGTTAATCCTAATGGACAACAGGAACCTTATCACCCCCCAGTTTGTGAGGATGTTATTTGTAATGGGGTCACCATAAGGTGTCTTTATGATACAGGTTTGGATTATGATTCAGTTGTGAAGTCTAGCCTAGTGGACCCAAGTCAGTATACCACAGAAACAGTGGAAATACAAGGGGCGACTAAGGACATACCACTCATGACACTTCCATCGCAAGGATAACGGTGAAAAATCGCTATGTGGAAGGAGAAATCAGAGCAGCAGTGATAGATGAACCAATCTACCCTCTGATATTGGGGTGTAGATACGTCTTCTTGGGGAATCCCGAGAAACCTGTGATCATGGCGACAGTGCAGACCAGGTCACAGAAGAAGGAGGAAGAAGGTGAACCTATAAATGCTCATCCAGAGGAGATGAGGAAGGCGCAGGCTGAGGATAGGGGTCACTCAAGCCTGTTTTAAAAAAAAATTGCCCAAATGCCACACACCTCCGAGCAAGGGGGAATATTTCATGAAGAACAAACTATTATACAGGAAGACAGGAACTAGATCCACTGGTCACGGACAGTTAGTTCTTCCCAAGATATATAGGGCAAACTTAATAAGGAGCTTACATGTTGGAAAAGATGGTGACCATGAGAAAGTCGGTACCATCTGCCAAAAGATTGCTCGAAAATACTATTGGCCCGACGTAAATGTCGATGTTGAAAACTTTGTAGAAGCATGTGGCGTATTTCATGTGGGAACACCTTTTGAGAGGGTTGCAGTGGATATTGTAGGACCTCTCACTCGGACCAAGAGGAGGAACAGTTACATCCTTACTCTGGTGGACACTTGTTCTATGTGGGGAGAGGCGGTAGCCCTGCCATCAATTGATTCAAAACATGTAGCAGAGGCACTACATACAATATTTACCCGATTAGGATTCCCGCATCAAATCTTGACGGATAATGGTTCTCAGTTCAAGGGGAAACTAACGGAAGAAGTTTTTAAGCTATTTCAAGCCAGACACTTTCATTGTAGTCCGTACCATCCACAAGGGAACGGCCAGGTAGAGAGGTTCAACGGGACTCTCATTTCTATCCTGAGAAAGCTGGCACACGAAAAACCGGATCTGTGGGATCAATTCCTGCCCGCCGCATTGTTTGCGTACCGGGAGGTACCACATAGTTCAACCGGGATGGCTCCCGCAACTCTGCTATTTGGGAGGCCAATAAAAGGTCCTTTAGAAGCTTTATTAAGGACCTGGACAGATGAGAAGGCGGAAGAGACTGTTACCTCATCGTATCAATATGTGAACGAACTGACCACTCGTTTGAAAGCTGGATGGAAACTGGCAAATGATAATTTGAAACAAGCCAGGAAGAAACATGCAGCATATTTTAATAGGAAGGCCAAGGACAGGGAACTGGCAGTCGGAGAGAAGGTGCTGCTTCTACTACCCGGAAGCCAGAATAAATTACAAATTGGTTGGCAAGGTCCATTTACGGTTCTAGAGAAGGTGTCTAGAACAAACTATAAAATTGACAAAAAGGGGAAGGAGAAAGTTTATCATGTAAACCTGTTAAAGAAGTATCTGGACAGACCACTCCAGGAAAGCACCCCCTTATTGACCTTGGCTATTGCAACCCAGATGCAAAAAGAACCACTCACCTCACATGATACCCATTACATCCTTGTGAAACAGCAGCACAGGTAAAAGTCAGTAAGCACCTGACTAAAAACCAGAGGGAGAGAGTTCAACAGGTTCTGGAGGAACATACAGATGTATTAACAGATAAACCAGGCCATACAAATTTGCTACAGTATGACATGAAACTTGGTAGACTCAAACCCAATCTGTATGAGAGCCTATTCTATTCCGTTCGCGAAGGAGAAGGCATTGAAGGAAGAAATAGAGTATTTGTTGAAGGAGGGGATTATTTCGCACAGTGAATCATCTTTTAGTTCTAGTGTCGTTTTGTTGAGGAAACCGTCGGGGGAACACAGACTGTGCATAGATTACAGGAAACTGAATGCTGTCACAGAAGGACAAGTGGATCCATTACCAGACACAAAACAGTTATTTGCCAGACTGAACAAGGCAAAATACTTTTCAAAGGTGGATCTTAGTAATGGCTATTACCAGATCCCAGTGAAGCCTGAAGTGAGACCTTATTTGGCTTTTAGCACTTCGGATGGACATTATGAATTCAATATGCTACCATTCGGACTGAAAAATGCTCCGAGTGTGTTTTCAAGGATGATGCGCAAATTGTTGGATCCCCTGAATAACCCATGTATCACGAATTTCATGGATGATATTCTCGTCGCCACAGAGACATTTGAAGAACCCATTGAAGCTCTGGAGATGTTGTTTGATAGACTTCGGGAGGCGAACTTAACTGCTAGGCCAACAAAATGTTGTATTGGATGCAAAGAGTTGGAATTCTTGGGACACACTGTATATCAGGGTAATATGACCCCTGATCCTATGAACTTGGAAAAACTGCAGAGAGCACCTAGGCCACAAACAAAAAAGGACGTGCGATCATTCGTGTCGTTATGCGGATTTTATCAGTAATACATCAAAAATTTTAACGCTATTTGTGCTCCTCTGACTGATCTGACTCGCAAGGGACTTCCAGATAAAATTATTTGGACTGCACAATGTGAACTAGCGTTCCAAGAGTTAAAGGAAAAACTCACTAGCAAGCCTATTCTCAAACTGCCTGATTTGACACGGGACTTTGTCTTAAGAACCGATGCAAGTAATGTAGGACTAGGAGGGGCTTTGTTGCAAAGATCATCTTCACCTGATGGGGAACTTAAACCAGTCGCTTATGCAAGCCGCAAATTGAATAAGGCGGAACAAGGATACTCCACAAGCGAAAAAGAATGTTTAGCGTTAATCTGGGCAATAAAGAAGTTTCAAATCTATCTGTATGGTAGGACTTTTGTGGTGGAGACGGACCATCAGCCTCTCGTGTTCTGGTCTCAGGCTAAGCATGAAAACGCAAGATTGCTGAGGTGGTCTTTATTGCTTCAACCTTATCAGTTCAGTATCCAATATATCCCAGGCAAATTGAATGTCGGTGCAGATTTCATCAGTCGGCACCCCTGTGATCAAAATTAGAGTAGTGGCAGACGTGAGGAGTAATTTTACCTATGTGTATCGCTGGTTTTGGAACTTGCCATAGGCATGTTTTCAAGTGGGGAGATGTGTAGTGAAATTGACAGAGATACATCGGTAAAATACCTCCAAAGATAACATTTAAGGATAAAAACATAATGCGTAGGCTGCGAATAGTACATGATCGCCTAGACCGCGGGTCATCACCCTCCATAATAATTGACTTGCTAGACAGGAGGGGAACGGCGGATCAAAAAGGAAAAAAATATGACTGGAAAGATTGCGTGAGACTGGAAAGGCTAAGGAGACGCAATTGGGGGGGAAACGGAGAAAAGTCACGTTTCCAAGGTTGCAAAAAAAAGAAAGCAACCAGCGAGAAGGGACCATAGATTTGTTACGCCACAGGCATTTATTGGACGGTTTTGCATTACCAAAAGCCCTTGATTTGAATTCAGCGGCAAAACGCAGATGTTTGGAATATTACAAAATTTAAAAAGTACTTTTTTCTTAATGTTAGGAATATAAAAATTAGCTGGCCGGATGGCCCATTCTGAGCAGTGAACTAATATGTTCTTAATTTTACAGACGGATAGATAATATTGAAGATAATGACAAAAGACAGTGTTGTTCACATCATCGACAGACTGTATTGAATCTAAAAGTGTCGCTAATTGCACAAAAAAACACGACCTCGAGACGCAGGTGTTCAAATCTACTTAGTATGGAAGAGAAGGGATATTTGTGGTGGCTGTGTCTAAAAATAACTTTTAACGACAAAATTTTGGAGGGGAGAGAAAGGTTGGTTCAAAAATCAAGTACATTTTTGTAGAATCACAAGTAGAGACGGGACCAAGACTAACAGATAAACAATCCATACTTGACTTGATGCATTGACTGAAATGACTTTTAGGGTAGGAAATTTGAATTTAAATAAACCTAGGCAGTGATTTGGCCACAGACAAATCATATTAGTTAGAGCTCTGACGCGAAAAAAAGTGGGGCCATTCTTCAATTAGTTTCTTCCAGTGATAGACACAGATTTTAAAGTGTGGTGATTTCCATATGAAAGAAAGTGAAAGGAGTTTAGGGACGCCATACTATAGCCAGCAGCTCAGCTGAGTTTTGCTAGCAATTCTGTGTTATTTATTCATAATCTGGTAAGATTGAAATTATTTCTTTATATGGTTTGGATATTTTTAGGGCAGAAAGAAAACTAATATACTATTTTTCAGAATCTATAGTATGGGATGGGGGAAAAAAAATCTTTTTAAATTCTGATGTAAAACCACCATGGTAAATGTGCTGTTTGGTCAGAGAGATCTGACCTGTCTGTATGATGTGGTTGTTGTGTCAGTGTTGTGTCCAGACGTGGGTAGAGAATAGATTTTGACACATGGCCCATACTTTGATTGCAGAGCTGTGAGTTTCTGTTGTCAACGAAGCAGTGTCTATTCAGTTGGTGACTTTACTCGAGTGTATCTGTGCAGTACTTGTGACAGAGACCACCATTATTGCCCGCCAGCACGGAGAGGTGGGACCACAAGATTTCAGCACCAGAGCTACAACTACAAGATGAGTGAGCCTCTGGTCTGCTGGACATTCACCAACGCTGTGTAGTTACTAATACCCCCATAAAAATTCCCACCATTTTCTGGACACTGTGTAGTCAATATCGACCGGTTGTGTGAGGCCACCCCCAAACCGCCAACCTAAATATCCTCCAAGAGATGACTATACTATAAAAATTTAAATAAAAACCACAAAAACAAAAACAATTATATTACATCAATAATACCCTTATATTTCATTTAATAACTAATCAATCTCATTCAAAATACAAAAAAAAATACTCCAAATCAAAAAACATAAAAAAATACCCTCTCAAATTACCACAATCCCTATCATAAACTTCATACCACTCACCACCCCAATATAACATTCAACTACATCCACAAAATACCCTCTTTACTATCTTTCAACATCTACTTACAAAACCCTCAAACTACAAATCACTGTTTATTTCATACAAATTCCACCCCAAAATATTCCTCATAAAACCATCCACCAAATCCAAACCCAACCCCCAATACAAAAACACCCAACCTAACCCCCCCCTCCCCTCCCTATCATTCCACCCTTTCACTCTCTCTTTTTAATCTTCCTTAACTCCTC
>JAMPIV010019953.1:0-76968 GCA_024509875.1 Oreohelix idahoensis | reverse complement strand
CTGATTGAGGTCATAAGGTGGTAGCAGCAAGGTACTCTGATAACTCAACCCAAAATTTGTTATAATCAGGGACCTTCACAGCTGACCTCATTCAGTAAACTAGAAATATTGAATGATAACATCTATAACACCAAATCCACCACACTTTTCAACATATTTTATTTCATGTTTATAATTAGATACTGTGAATGTGAGCATGCTATTATTTTACCTTTACAACGTTGAATTCTTTTACATTGATGGGTAAAATGTATGTGAGAATAAATTAAATCAGTATAAAAGTCGAGAGAAAGGAAGGGCAGAATGTCAGATGGGCCTGCGTGTCCAATTCTCAACCCTTTGAAAATAAAGTTTGATTGTTCGTTCGTACAAAACTGATATCGCTTTAGTACTTGACAATTAATTTACACTTAATCGGGACTCGTTCGTATCGGCGGGTTGCCGTGAATCGAGACAGCCGTAACCCGAGACCTCACTGTGCTTACACTCTCGTGCGCTTATTTCATATACAAGCAGTGGTCACAGTAGTTCAAAGATCAACACGAACTGGAGGCACCATATTTTGAACTTTCCTGCTAGCCTGTATCGGTCTTTGATTTGGAGTCCTTGTCTCTGCTCTGTAAATTATTGTATATCCAAATTGGACATGGGAGCGTAATCCAAATTAGAAGACATCTCAAAAACCCCAGATAATGCTTGCCTGCCAAAAGCGATAAATCATCATCAGCGACGGGTGCATGCAATATAAACTACAATGGCGGGAACTAAGGTTTTGTCAACACAGAATGAAGAAATAAGAGCCGGTAAATGAGTGATTCTCAAACCCCAAGAGGTTTTTTTCATGATTGCCTTTCCACTCCCAAACTTGTATCATCACCCGACATTTCAGCTGTGAGGGGGGAGAGGTCATATTTGTGGAACATGATTCCTGTACACACAATAACATTGACCTACATTTCCGCTTAAATTATGATGTCATTTGGTTTGATAGATGACAGAATGTAAGCGATTACGGTGGGCCTAATGTATTAAATGTTATTTATGTATGGGTCGGTTTTTTTTTACTTCTTTAACTAATTGTATCAACGGACTTATTTTGACAGATCTATTACAGCGTGGGAAAAAGGGGGAAAAAAGGGGGGGGGGAGTCAGATAAACAAGTGCGCCCTTGGTTTGGTTGGAATTGGTTAAACAGTACACTCAGAAAATCCTTTTGTTTTCCTCCCCTCTTTCTGCTGCAGTATTCTACTTTTTTGCAGGAAGTTCCAGCACTATTGAGTGAATTGTATGTCTACACCCCTATGACTCATATTGTGTTAAATACAGAGACATATAGAACTATAAAATTAATAGTTCCTGAATCACCTTCAGCTGGGGGCTCAAAAACCACGAGTCAAAAATTACCTCAAAGAAGAGGCGGGAGAGTACTAAAAGTTCATGACAGCGCTGATTTCAGTTGTTATGCTTGCTTTTCATTAACCTCCTGTGAGGTCCCCAGAAATAGAAGCTTCATTCTTCTATTTATATCTCTGCCAAGAGTAATCTTGAGCGAAGGTTAATGACCTTTGAATACCCTCAACATTATACTCTAAACTTGGCCATTGTTGGACCACTATTGCGGAGCAGGGGAGACGGTTACGTCATAGGTGATAGGCAACAGATACATAATTGGTGCATATTGATACAGACGATCCGGTTAGCATATGGTCTGTGATCAGAATATCATGGAAGTTGCTGAAGACCGTTGAATATTGATTTAATAAAGAATGTTTATAATCTCTGTCCATGATTTGAGTGTTCTGGTTCTCATTCATTAGTAACAATCGTGCTTTAATTATCTGATATGCGAATGCGTGGTAAGTGTAGCCAACAAGTGAATATCTCAATGATTAATTTGATAAGTCCATCTTATTTGAGTCCACGAGGAAAACAGTTTATTTACGTAAGACAAACATACTTGACGACATTAGTTAATATAGTTCATAGTAAGCATACGTGATAAATGAAATACTTGCAAACGTCATATTATGGGTCCATGTCGTACTTGAACAAACTGTCAAACGAACATGATGGCTATATACTCGCGCTGCTGGGTTTCAGACAACCGGTAGTGAGCGCATGTGTCCTGACGAGACTGAATCAATTACTTAATCATTTATCTCTTCATTAATTACCATGGACTGACCCGTGTCCGTACTTGACTAAAATATATATATATATGTGCAGTAACATCATGCACAACCTTGGAAGAGTAAGAAAATATCCGTCTTCACTACTTGACGGTCAATACAACAAGGGTACGGTAACCTAGTCACCGAGCGTGACCATATCGACGCTTACACGTCACGACTTGACCGTGCATTTCGCGTTCATAACCACGTAAAGTATAAAGATCAATTTATATTAATTCCATTGACCCTAATCATGCGCACTGCCAATTTCTAGCAAACGCCATCAATAAAACTACCGTAACAACATTCCCTTCCCGCCGTGGGGAAAAAAAAATCTATTAGATAGATTTTTTTACTAACTTACTCAATTATATGAAAAATTTAATAAAAACCCGACATATGGCCTACGATGTTCTTGTCTGGAACAGTGTCGTGGTCATGTCGATAATACATAAGTCATATAACATTATTATATTAAACAAAGGTATGTCAACTGTCGCTAATAATTAGCTATTGAACTATGGAAGACTGTTGTGAGTGAGTAATGAAGTGTTAAGTAGAGAAAATTATTCTAACTAATTAAAATGAAACTAATTTGTGATAGTAAGTATGTAATGTATTAAATAATTAACATCTAATTAAAGAACCTAATAGATAATGTCATAATAAAGACATAAGAAGTAAGGACAAATAAAGTAAAGAAAGAGAAAATAAAATATAAATTAGTTTAGTTATGTGTGTTTATAATGAATTATTAGTGTCGTGTAATTACAACATAATTAACTTAATGATATAATTAAAGAAAATAACATATTAATAAATTTCATGTGAACATATTAACTAAAGCTATCTAATTTATACATAAAATATTTAGAGTATTTGCTTGTGTGATTTTTTTCTTTTTCATCATTTCTTTCTTTGACATATTTTTTTCTCTTTTTATTTTTTTCTCATTATTTTTAATCACACTTCAATTTTATTATACTCTTCATTAATTTAATAAATATTAAACTTAATGTCGGATGTGATGATCCATCCGTCGTTATGTCCCTTGTGAATCCGTGGAAATGTCATTAGAAATTTAATACTGTTCATCTAAACTTCGTTCCTGATTGAATATAAACTGGATCGTTTTGAGTTAGTCAATTTCTGTAACCAAACGTTATATGTCCAGCTTGGATTCATATCGTATTCAAGACCATATCGTAGTGAGTTAGAAAACGATTGGACACTAACCAAAGTCCAAACGTTAGAATCATACCATCGAAATTTGTTTCTTGCTATAACGAATTTCCTTTTTGAACATTGAATACCTTGAATGATTGATTTCGAATTATTTGTAACGTCTTTCCATATAGGTTCGTATCAATTTTGTAGCAGGAATCAGTTAGAGTTCCAAAGTCGCTCTTGTTTAGCCGTTAATCTTTTAACTTGTAGACAATTCGTCTTCGACTTCCGTTGGGTGTCTGGACAGAGCATCCGCTAGAATGTTTTCTTTTCCGGGTATAGCTTCAATAACAAAGTCATACGGCTGAAGAAGAATCGCAAATCTGGCGAGTTTGGGGCTTTTGTGGTTTGAGCGTCGTAATGAAGCAACCGCCCGTTGGTCTGTTTGAATGGTAAAAGGCGCTCCCAACAAGAATTTCTCCAACCTTGTGATTGCCCAAACAACGGCCAGTAACTCCCTGTCAACAGTGGAGTATTTCGTTTCAGGTGATTTCAGTTTTCTTGAAATATACATGGTCGGATGAAGAATATCGTTGTGATATTGCAGTAGGCAAGCTCCGATACCGTAATTACTGGCATCTGTTCGAAGAAAGAATTTTTTTGTGAATATCTGGCAACCGTAAAATTGGTGGCCTGGAGAAGATTGTCAAAATGTTATTAAATGTTCTGTCACAATCTGTTGTCCACGTAATTTTATTTGGTTTGTCTTTTTGCAATAGTGAAGACAAGACAGCAGTGATTGAAGACAAATTGGGAACAAATCTGCTATAATACTGGACAAGACCCAGTAGACTTCGAACTTGTTTCTTATTTTGTGGGACTGTTAACTTCAAAATTTTTGATACATTGTGGGGAATGGTTTTGATACATCCAGACCCTATTATATGTCCCAGAAAAGTTATCTCGTGTAAAGCTATTTGCATTTTACTTGGTCTAGCTGTTAAGTTGTTAGATCTTAAAATCTCTAATACTGAAGTTAATCCTAACATGTGTTCATCAAATGAAGGACTAAATAGACAAATATCATCAATATATGTGATAATGTCCGATCTATCCGCCAAAATTTTTCGCATCATGCGAATGAACGTGGCTGGAGCATTCATTAGCCCAAAAGGCATCACATTCCACTGGTAAAGACCTTGTGGAGTCGAGAATGCTGTATAGTATTTGGCTTGTTCTGTTAAGGGAATCTGCCAATATCCCTTGGTTAAATCGATTTTTGTAAAATATGTTGCTGTAGAAAGACGAGTAAGTAGGTCGTCAATAAGAGGGTGAGGTTCACTGTCTGCGACAGTCTGTGCATTAAGTTTTCTGTAGTCGACGCAAAGACGTATATTATTGTCTTTTTTTCTAACGATAACTAACGGTGATGAAAACGGTGAGTTACTGTTTTCTATTATTCGTAATGCTAACATCTGATTAAGTTCCTGTGAAGTTTTATCTTGATAGTGAATAGGAACTGAATAAGGACGGAGTTTGATAGGTGTGTCGTCCTTCAGTATAATGTCATGAGAAATGACTGATGTACGACCCGGTATATCAGTCAAGACATCAGAATATGTCTCTAAGATTTTACAAACTGTAGTATGTTCTTGAGATGTTAATGACGAAGAAATAGTGACATCTCTCCATGATTCAGAAGATTGTAATTCAGGTATAGGAAATGACATTTGGATTTCAGGAAATGATGATTCCTCTTCCTGAATCACCGAAAGATTAGAATATTGGCAAGAACCAGTAACTTGATTGTCTAACTCCTGAAAAATAGATTGTAGATGTTGAGGACGAGTGAAGAACTCTTTCAGCATGTTTATGTGGTAAATTTTTTTTCTGACCTTTAATGTCCAGTACGTAGTCGACGTCAGAAATTCTGTCTACAACCTTATATGGACCGTTCCAAGTGATTAACAGTCTATTGTCCTTTTTTGGAAGTAAAACGAAAGCTTCGTCACCAGGAAATAACTGGCGTAATCGTCTATTTTTTATTTTGGAACTGTCTAGACTTATCTTTTGCTGCTTCTGAGGAAGCTGTAGCTCTTTGACAAGCATCTATGATTTGTCTACGTAAATTAATAACGTATTCATAAGATGACTGGGTTTCCTGAGTCATCTTAGAGTCGAGTAGTAAGTCTTTGATCAGTCCCATGGGACCTCTTGGTGGAGCACCAAACACTAACTCGAACGGAGAGAAACCGGTTTGTTCATTCGGAACCTCTCTGTACGCAAACAAAACTGCTGGGATAGCCCTGTCCCAGTCTTGAGGGTTATCAACTGTAACTTTATGCAATAATTGTTTAATGGTGCGGTTGAGTCTCTCAACTGCGCCATTACTCATGGGATGGTACACACTACTGAAATTTCTCTCTATCTTAAGAATTCTCATAACCTCTTTCATTGCGTCAGACACAAATTGGGGCCCATGATCCGAAAGTAGTTTACTTGGGAACCCAATTCTAGAAAATATTAAGAACAAAGCATCAGCTATGTCCGATGTGGTTATGTTTTTAAGAGGTATGGCCTCTGGCCATCGTGTACATAAGTCGATACACGTTAATATATATCTGTGACCTCTTGCAGTTGGTAGAAGTGGACCAATAATGTCCATTGCCATTTTATCAAAAGGCCGCACCGATATATCACATGCCTGAATGGGAGCATTATGGAACGCTCCACGAGACTTGACTTCCTGGCAAATTACACACAGGAACGTACATACGATGATACGTCTCGTGATAGTCCAGGCCAGAAAAAAGATGACAACACTCGAGACCGTGTGCGAGTGTAGCCCATATGACCCGCGCATTGGGAGTCATGTGCATGCCGTAATATGTATGTTCGTAAAGGAGATGGTACCATAACTTGTTGTTTCAATTTATCCTGGTCCATACAATTTCTAAGTAAGATACCGTTTTTTATAGTGAACCAGTGCTTAACCTTATTGTTGACAGCAATGTCATCATACTTGTTTACCAATGTAAACAATTTTTTTAAAGAATTATCTTCCCTTTGTTTGAGAGCAAACGTGTCTCTGTCAATTACTGATTTAGGTTCATTGTCAGTACAATCATCCACTTTGATACTTGGAGTATTCTCTTTTATTAATTCCTGAGCCTGAGCTCGTGTTGTTACAGCATTGGCCGTAGCCAAGTTAACTCTTTCCCATTCTGAGATTTCCTCAGGTGTGCAGTCCTTGCTGCCGTGGATACGTCCGATTGTGAGATCAGCAATAGGACTCTGAAGTAAGCATACTTTAACTTGACCTGAAAAAAATGGGGTGTTAATGTCAATTATTGCTGTGGGATAATATTCAATGGTCCCACCAAAAGTTATGCAACGTACAAACTCATTAGTAGCATAGCGAGGATGTACTAGTGATTGCCGGATGCCGATCGTGGTTGAACCGGAGTCTCTTAAAACTGAAATTATGTTTCCATTGAACAGTCCTTTATTAAAAATCAGTGTCCCAGTTCCATCATTTGCAGTGAGACTAATTGCAGGAATAGTCTGTGTAATTCTCATAGGCAATTGGCTGGACTTCTGAAAAATAGAATGGCATTGTGGACAAACATTTGCCACATTATTATCAATAACACAACATGACGAAGATGAATGCGTTGGAATATCACTATTGTGAACAATTGGGGTTGCATTGTTAGTCAATGCTGCCCCTGCAGTATGATCAAATTTATTTTGATTTCTGGAGGTATGGACGTTGTCTGTTATGACTACCTGAATGATCATTAGTATTATTATTACCTCTGCCATTAAAACTCTTATTTCTTGGTCTGTAATTGTTATTACCATTATTATGCCACTTGTTATTATTATGGTTGGCATTACCATTAAATGATTTATTCCAATTTGATTTGTTTTGATAACCATTGTTATATCTAAATTGAGGTGACTGGTTTCTAAACTGTTGTCTACCCCGGTTAAAATTCCCATTATTGTAAGAATTATTTAGTCCTTGATAATCATTGTAATTATTTCTTCTATTTGAGAAATTTCTGTCAAGGCTCTGAGCTCTTGATCTTTCAAAACCATGATATGCCATGTTGGAGGCAACTGGAAGTGGTTCCCTTACTTGTGTATTGGATATGCTACTATTGGGATGAGCAGTGCAGTAATTTAATGCCATTTTTTCTAGTTCCTCTAAAGTCGAAGGTTTACGTTCCTGTAAGAACGAAAAGAATGGTGAACTTACAGAAGATAAGACCTTATCCCTAAGGATTAAATCAACCAACTTGTCATAAGATTTTTCCACACCAGCAAGTTCGACCCACCTGTTGAATGTATTGCGTATATTCGCAACGAACCCTGTAAAGTCTTTATTTGATTCTGGCAGGAGAGTTTTAAATTTAATCCTACATCCCTCCTCGTCCAAATGAAATCGACGCAGTAATAAAGCCTTAATGGCATCATAATCTCCAGCTATTGTTGGATCAACATTTTGAACTGCGCTTGCAGGTGCACCATCTAAAAATTCACTAAGTTTTAGTACCCATGTAGTTTTATCTAATTTATTAACCTCACAAATTTTCTCGAAACGTAAAAGCCAGGCCGATAAATCATCAACATTCAATCTGAATGTCGGTAATTTGAAGTGATAATTGCTTCTAGTTTGGTTAGGTGCAGACATATTTTGGGAATTATCACTATGGCTAACAGTAGCAGTTTGTGCCTGTAATTTCGCTGTTTCCAACTTAAGACGTTGTAATTCCATTTCTTGTTGCCGTACAATTTCATCTTGCTTCCTTTTATTTTCCTCTATTTCTCTTATTCTGTTTTCTTTCTCAATCTCTTCCCTTTCCTGTTTTGCTATCCTTCTTGCTTCTTTTGCCTCAAGTTCTTCTTCTTGACGCTTCAATTCAGCTTTTCTCTCAAGTTCCTCCTGTTTAGCTATGGCTTTCTGTTCTTCTTCTTCGCGCTTCAATTCAGCTCTTCTCTCAAGTTCCTTTGCCTCATATTTCGCAAATTCCGCCACTGCATATGCTTCTAGAACTTCTCCTCGTTTTCCAAAATCTTTGCCAATTTTAACAAAATGGTCTAACGTAAGCATTTTGTAATTTAATAATCTATTTATTTAATCAACTATCTGTATTAATCAACAATATATATTACCATCAATTACCTATGTGTGCCCAGTGGCCAACGTAGTATTATTAATAGATGAATGTACCAAGTATTATACACTATGCCTATTATATTCAAGGCAAACCCTCACTTTATAAATATTTATCCATATATAATGCTATCATGCCCTAGTCATGATGCATAAAGTGCATAAGCAATCTTAAATTGGACTAATACTGCAAATTGTTGCAATTAATTCATCAAGTCCATTTTCTTTGAAAATTAATTAAAATATTTATATTGTATTATTTACCTAATTAATTTACATCATTATTATTACATACTCAATTTATAAGTTAATAAATACAAGACAATTAATCAACTAAAAATGTTACAAGACATTAGCACATCACAATTGACAAATGCAAACGAAAAAAATGATTATATTGAAACAAGCAAAAACCGGAAATACATGCTGAGAGAAAAAAAAAAAATCTAGGTTACTACACATACACGTTAAATGATGACGTCACAGGACTCATAACTGACAAATATTTTACAATTATAAAATAAATGATAGGCAGATGAGAATGAACAGGATAGTTTACGAACAAGTTACGAAATGAATAAAATGAAACTCAATACGGCAAAAATACCACAAATATAACATTACTTTACAACTAAAACATCTAAGGTCGAATACTTCAGGAGCAAACGCAGTATGCTGTCGGCAAATCTCAACAGATGCTTTGCAAATGCAGTTACCCAACTAATCCCTATCAGAACGGTTTTTTAGATCTACTGACCATCTGAAAAGAGGTATTAGTCGATCTAAAAACTCCCAGCCCGCTTATACAAATAACAAATAGACAATCAATGACGAATAAAACATAGAACAATGAATTGCAGATAACATGCCCGAATAAAATGAAGTGGACTACACCTAGTTTTGATGAACCGACAAAGGTTTCAATATTCACTTATCTTTTTGCGCCCAGTGATCTTCTTCAGTTAACACCAGTATGCGTCAACGGCCAACTAGGCACAGTGAGCTGAACTTCATCGTTTTGATGGGGTTTCCGCTTGATATTCTTCTTGCAGCAATGCGTGTAGAAGGACATTAGGTTTGACTTTCGTAAGGCTGTTAACGGTTGTCAGACTCGATCGAAAAGGATGATGACGTATATTTGACCTCTGGTCACGTGCAGTGTCTTATAAAGTCATGTGAACGTATTGTAAACGTAAACAATCGTGTTGCGAAGAAATTTCTCGCTAGATCTAACCTGATAAAGGAGAAGATTTTCGTATCCCCGAACTTGGCCTACCAGTTCTCTGATACAGACGATCCGGTTAGCATATGGTCTGTGATCAGAATATCATGGAAGTTGCTGAAGACCGTTGAATATTGATTTAATAAAGAATGTTTATAATCTCTGTCCATGATTTGAGTGTTCTGGTTCTCATTCATTAGTAACAATCGTGCTTTAATTATCTGATATGCGAATGCGTGGTAAGTGTAGCCAACAAGTGAATATCTCAATGATTAATTTGATAAGTCCATCTTATTTGAGTCCACGAGGAAAACAGTTTATTTACGTAAGACAAACATACTTGACGACATTAGTTAATATAGTTCATAGTAAGCATACGTGATAAATGAAATACTTGCAAACGTCATATTATGGGTCCATGTCGTACTTGAACAAACTGTCAAACGAACATGATGGCTATATACTCGCGCTGCTGGGTTTCAGACAACCGGTAGTGAGCGCATGTGTCCTGACGAGACTGAATCAATTACTTAATCATTTATCTCTTCATTAATTACCATGGACTGACCCGTGTCCGTACTTGACTTATACTAAAATATAATATATATATATATATATAATATATATATATATATATATATATATATATATATATATATGTGCAGTAACATCATGCACAACCTTGGAAGAGTAAGAAAATATCCGTCTTCACTACTTGACGGTCAATACAACAAGGGTACGGTAACCTAGTCACCGAGCGTGACCATATCGACGCTTACACGTCACGACTTGACCGTGCATTTCGCGTTCATAACCACGTAAAGTATAAAGATCAATTTATATTAATTCCATTGACCCTAATCATGCGCACTGCCAATTTCTAGCAAACGCCATCAATAAAACTATAAGTACTCATTACTTTGAAGAAACAAGATCCATAAGTCAATTGCCCGAAATGATAAACAAAGACAACCGACACCTTATAATTGTCCAACTTGTGATTTGCGTAAAGACATATCTGCAATCTTTACCGAATTTCTATTTTAATTATTAAAATGTGCAGGTATATTTTATAAAACCAGTTTGACATATTAAGTATTACCATACAGATGTCAACTCTACACAGTCTATGAGTCTTTCAAAATTCCTCTAGTGTATGTATGTGATGGCATGCACTGACTATCCTATGTAGATTTAAGTTACGCCGTGTGGGTTATCTCCCAGGTGAGGACTTATTGGTGAAAACATTTGCCCGTGATGTAGTGGAAACTTGGAAATATACTGTCTCGCAAAGCTTGGGAATCTCTCTAGCTTCGACAAACAGTTGACATTTGTATCAGGACAATGTCTGCTCTATTATCTTGAAAAGGCACTGATTAGACTGGAGCTCTTAACGAAATGACCTTTTGGTAACAAGTGTGTTTCGTACAATAAAGCTTGCTTGAATGAATGCACGTCGTGCAATCCACGATTAGAGTAGATAAATTCACTTCATACACTGACGAACTGAGCAACTGAACTTGGTTCAGGCTATCAGCTTTCGAGTTGATCAAACTGTGTACATATATATATATATATATATATATATATATATATATATATATATATATATATATATATATATATATATATATAATATATATATATATATATATATATATATATATATATATATATATATATATATGTATATGCGATTAAACTTGTGAGCACTTGTTCTTGATATCTTGGACAATCAACTTGTGAATATGTAATCTTGATTCAAGAAATACACTTTTGAGTGAGCTGAACTTGATATCTCGAAGAATAACCTTGTGCGTTCTTTAACTTGACTCATGCGATACGCTTTTGAATGGGTTGAGCTTGACATATCGACTTGTGGCATGACGAATTATTACAGCAAAAAGTGTAAGCAAGTGACTGGACACGTATTTATGTGCTCCGAAAATGAGAAATAACTAGATAGTAGGGGAGAGAATGCGAAAAGGGGAGCGAACAATAACGTCACATTTATTTTATCAATGGTTGTGAAGTTTTGAAAAAAAAATCTGTTGGCTTTTTTTCAAGGGATGTAATTTATCCTCTCCCCCTTGTCATAGGGAAACAATCAAATGGCAAGAAAAAATAATAAGAATAAGATATATTGTAGACATTCGGCACTTGACTAAGTGTTTTCCATTTATTATTTCACATAAAACTGCAACTTTTGTGGGGATAGTTTTGCGTTACATTTAGCGTCGTGCAGTTTAGTGCAAAGGCTAGAAGCGCACGATTTTTACATAATTTCCAGACTGCAACTTTGGTGAGAAAATGTTTGTGACTGACATCCATGATGGCACACCTGAGAGAATTAAATACCATATATAGGGTATATAAGTCGTCCACGAGGGAACCCTTCTCTTTTTTCTCTTCTTTGATTGCGTTTTGAAAAAAAAAATGCATTTTGGTAGGAGTTCCTCTCCTTTGTGTGAGAGAGCGATAGGTACCCTATTTTCCACTGTGAATATTTTACAAACTGGGACAATCCTATTCTTTAAGAAGGCCAAATTTAATTTTGCTCTATTCATCTTGAGAAATTGAATAAGTAAGCCTAATAACATATGGGTGCAAGTATAAATGTGTAGGTGAACGAATATATACAGTAGTATTTGCGTGTATGTGTGCCAATGTAAGTGTAAGTTTGAGTATTTATAGGTATTATGCAATGTACTCTCCTTGTATTTCATTTTGTAAGGTGCAATGAAACGTGCTTGTAACGATGTGTACGTATACATGCCCAAGTGTGTATACATGTATATTTCAATTTAATGAAATGTTCAATTTCTATTTTCTCCTTTATGAAATGTGAATAAAGTTTGTTGTAACTGGTCACACACCTGGCCCACTTTCTCACTCTCAGATGCAAACTGTAGACAACCAAAAAAAAAGGTGTCGAGATCCAAGGTCTAACTCAGATAACATCCCTTTCCTGCTCCTCCGTGAAATCTAATCTGAATGAATGAAAGGAGGATTGTTTCTCATCCAGTACAAAGCAAGGCGACCACGATTGAGGAAATAAAATGGAATCGGAAAGAGAAAGTCAGCGTTACTTTAGAAAGCAAAACGGGAAAGAAGGGTTTTAATTGTATCTTCACTGAAATATTTTAGTGGAAGTTTTTTGTCTATTCAGTATTTCTCTCTTATTACCCCCCAGCCCCCACTGTTATCACTATAAAAACGAGTGTGCATTATAATTTCAAGAACAAGATAATATGGTTCCTTTATCCCCTTTCCCCGTCTCCCTTTAATCACTACTATCATTACAAAACATGTACAATGTATAACCTTTTTAAATGTGCAAGAAAGAATTTTTGTAAATGAGTGGGAGCGAGGGAGTGAAAGTTTTTTTTTTTTTCTATACAACTGTTCATTGTGTAATTGTATATTCACTGAAATTTCTTTATTGAAATATGTAAAATGAACATGTTGTGTAAACTCAAACGGAATGCGAATAAAGATTTAAAAAAAATAAAAAAAAAACAAGGTAGGAGTTCCTCTAGGGGTTTTGGTAATTATTTTGTCTTTGGTTTCTTTGCTTCTTTCTCTTCCTTGATCGCTTTTTGTTATGATATCCTCGATGATCCTTCTCTCTGTTTCAATTCTTTTGAGGACTTCTTCGTTCTCTTCCTTTTACTTTGTGTGCTGTTCCCTGTTTAGCAGTGCCGACCTGAAGCACTTGCGTGTCTTGCTTCTCTGAAGCAGATGTTTTTGGTTACACATTCCTTCAGTATGGCCTTTGTCTCATAGAAGATCGACAGCCACGGTATCTTGCCCGTGGTTCCAGAAGACAGTTTTGCGCAGGATTCTGTTGAAGTTGCGCAGCTTTATTAGTTGGGTATCCCTTTTCGCGTGAGGACATTCACGGTTAATCAATACCTTGAGCCCCAAAGGCTGTCAATAATCACAGGTCTCCTGTCATGTGGACATAAAGTTCAAGTTATTTCGTGTCTATGGTCTAAATTTAATTCTTAATGTGCGTTTATACTCCCTCTATTTCCTTTTACCCTGGAAATTCCGGAATAACCTCTATCCGCTCCCTAACTGGTCGCTTACCTCAGCTAGTACTCTATCCGCTAGTTACCTCTTATCCGACTAGTAGTTAACTCTATCCGCTAGTTACTATCGTTACCTCTATCAGCTAGTTACCATCTAATCCTGCTAGTTACCTCTATCAGCTCCGCTAGTTACCTCTATAAGCTAGGTACTTCTATCAGTAGTTACCTCTATCAGCTAAGTTACCTCTATCAGCTAGTTAACCTCTATCAGCTTAGTTACCTCTATCAGCTAGTTACCTCTATCCCTCTATCAGCTAGTTACTTCTATCAGCTAGTTATCGCTCTATCCGCTAGTTTACAGCTCTATCAGCTAGTTACCTCTATCAGCTAGTTACCTCGTCCGCTAGTTACCTCTATCAGCTAGTTACCTCTATCTTGCTTTACCTCTATCAGCTAGTTACCTCTATCAGCTAGTTACCTCTATCCGGCTAGTTACCTCTATCAGCTAGTTACTATCTATCAGCTAGTTACCTCTATCAGCTAGTTACCTCTGTATCCGCTAGTTACCTCTATCAGCTAGTTACCATTCTATCAGCTAGTTACCGTCTATCAGCTAGTTACCTCTATCAGCTAGTTACCTCTATCAGCTAGTTACCTCTATCAGCTAGTTACCTCTATCCTAGGTACCTCTATCAGTCTAGTTACCTCTATCAGCTAGTTACTCTTAGTTACCTCTGTCCGCTAGTTACTTCTATCAGCTAGTTACCTCTATCCGCTAGTTACTTCTATCAGCTAGTTACCTCTATCAGCTAGTTACCTCTATCCGCTAGTTACCTCTATCAGCTAGTTACCTCTATCAGCTAGTTACCTCTATCAGCTAGTTACCTCTATCCGCTAGTTACCTCTATCAGCTAGTTACCTCTATCAGCTAGTTACCTCTATCAGCTAGTTACCTCTATCCGCTAGTTACCTCTATCCGCTAGTTACCTCTATCCGCTAGTTACCTCCTCTATCCGCTAGTTACCTCTATCAGCTAGTTACCTCTATCCGCTAGTTACCTCTATCCGCTAGTTACCTCTATCCGCTAGTTACCTCTATCCGCTAGTTACCTCTATCCGCTAGTTACCTCTATCCGCTAGTTACCTCTATCAGCTAGTTACCTCTATCAGCTAGTTACCTCTATCCGCTAGTTACCTCTATCCGCTAGTTACCTCTATCCGCTAGTTACCTCTATCAGCTAGTTACCTCTATCCGCTAGTTACCTCTATCCGCTAGTTACCTCTATCCGCTAGTTACCTCTATCAGCTAGTTACCTCTATCAGCTAGTTACCTCTATCCGCTAGTTACCTCTATCCGCTAGTTACCTCTATCCGCTAGTTACCTCTATCAGCTAGTTACCTCTATCAGCTAGTTACCTCTATCCGTTAGTTACCTCTATCCGTTAGTTACCTCTATCAGCTAGTTACCTCTATCAGCTAGTTACCTCTATCAGCTAGTTACCTCTATCCGCTAGTTACCTCTATCCGCTAGTTACCTCTATCAGCTAGTTACCTCTATCAGCTAGTTACCTCTATCAGCTAGTTACCTCTATCAGCTAGTTACCTCTATCAGCTAGTTACCTCTATCAGCTAGTTACCTCTATCAGCTAGTTACCTCTATCAGCTAGTTACCTCTATCCTCTATCTAGTTACCTCTATCCGCTAGTTACCTCTATCAGCTAGTTACCTCTATCCGCTAGTTACCTCTATCCGCTAGTTACCTCTATCAGCTAGTTACCTCTATCAGCTAGTTACCTCTATCCGCTAGTTACCTCTATCAGCTAGTTACCTCTATCCGCTAGTTACCTCTATCCGCTAGTTACCTCTATCCGCTAGTTACCTCTATCCGCTAGTTACCTCTATCCGCTAGTTACCTCTATCAGCTAGTTACCTCTATCAGCTAGTTACCTCTATCAGCTAGTTACCTCTATCAGCTAGTTACCTCTATCAGCTAGTTACCTCTATCCGCTAGTTACCTCTATCAGCTAGTTACCTCTATCAGCTAGTTACCTCTATCAGCTAGTTACCTCTATCAGCTAGTTACCTCTATCAGCTAGTTACCTCTATCAGCTAGTTACCTCTATCAGCTAGTTACCTCTATCAGCTAGTTACCTCTATCAGCTAGTTACCTCTATCCGCTAGTTACCTCTATCCGCTAGTTACCTCTATCAGCTAGTTACCTCTATCAGCTAGTTACCTCTATCCGCTAGTTACCTCTATCAGCTAGTTACCTCTATCCGCTAGTTACCTCTATCCGCTAGTTACCTCTATCAGCTAGTTACCTCTATCAGCTAGTTACCTCTATCAGCTAGTTACCTCTATCAGCTAGTTACCTCTATCCGCTAGTTACCTCTATCAGCTAGTTACCTCTATCAGCTAGTTACCTCTATCAGCTAGTTACCTCTATCCGCTAGTTACCTCTATCAGCTAGTTACCTCTATCAGCTAGTTACCTCTATCAGCTAGTTACCTCTATCAGCTAGTTACCTCTATCAGCTAGTTACCTCTATCAGCTAGTTACCTCTATCCGCTAGTTACCTCTATCCGCTAGTTACCTCTATCCGCTAGTTACCTCTATCCGCTAGTTACCTCTATCAGCTAGTTACCTCTATCAGCTAGTTACCTCTATCAGCTAGTTACCTCTATCAGCTAGTTACCTCTATCAGCTAGTTACCTCTATCCGCTAGTTACCTCTATCAGCTAGTTACCTCTATCCGCTAGTTACCTCTATCAGCTAGTTACCTCTATCAGCTAGTTACCTCTATCAGCTAGTTACCTCTATCAGCTAGTTACCTCTATCCGCTAGTTACCTCTATCCGCTAGTTACCTCTATCCGCTAGTTACCTCTATCAGCTAGTTACCTCTATCCGCTAGTTACCTCTATCAGCTAGTTACCTCTATCCGCTAGTTACCTCTATCAGCTAGTTACCTCTATCCGCTAGTTACCTCTATCCGCTAGTTACCTCTATCCGCTAGTTACCTCTATCCGCTAGTTACCTCTATCCGCTAGTTACCTCTATCAGCTAGTTACCTCTATCAGCTAGTTACCTCTATCAGCTAGTTACCTCTATCCGCTAGTTACCTCTATCAGCTAGTTACCTCTATCCGCTAGTTACCTCTATCAGCTAGTTACCTCTATCCGCTAGTTACCTCTATCAGCTAGTTACCTCTATCCGCTAGTTACCTCTATCCGCTAGTTACCTCTATCAGCTAGTTACCTCTATCAGCTAGTTACCTCTATCCGCTAGTTACCTCTATCCGCTAGTTACCTCTATCCGCTAGTTACCTCTATCCGCTAGTTACCTCTATCCGCTAGTTACCTCTATCAGCTAGTTACCTCTATCAGCTAGTTACCTCTATCAGCTAGTTACCTCTATCAGCTAGTTACCTCTATCCGCTAGTTACCTCTATCCGCTAGTTACCTCTATAGTTAACCGCTAGTTACCTCTATCAGCTAGTCCTCTATCCGCTAGTTACCTCTATCCGCTAGTTACCTCTATCCGCTAGTTACCTCTATCATCAAGTTACCTCTATCGGCTAGTTACCTCTATCAGCTAGTTACCTCTATCAGCTAGTTACCTCTATCCGCTAGTTACCTCGATCCGCTAGTTACCTCTATCAGCTAGTTACCTCTATCCGCTAGTAACCTCTATCATCAAGTTACCTCTATCCGCTAGTTACCTCTATCCGCTAGTAACCTCTATCATCAAGTTACCTCTATCCGCTAGTTACCTCTATCAGCTAGTTACCTCTATCCGCTAGTTACCTCTATCAGCTAGTTACCTCTATCAGCTAGTTACCTCTATCAGCTAGTTACCTCTATCAGCTCGTTGCGTCTGTCCGCTAGTTACCTCTCTCAGCTAGTCACCCCTATCCGCTAGTTACCTCTATCCGCTAGTTACCTCTATCCGCTAGTTACCTCTATCAGCTAGTTACCTCTATCAGCTAGTTACCTCTATCAGCTAGTTACCTCTATCCGCTAGTTACCTCTATCAGCTAGTTACCTCTATCAGCTAGTTACCTCTATCCGCTAGTTACCTCTATCAGCTAGTTACCTCTATCAGCTAGTTACCTCTATCAGCTAGTTACCTCTATCAGCTAGTTACCTCTATCAGCTAGTTACCTCTATCCGCTAGTTACCTCTATCCGCTAGTTACCTCTATCAGCTAGTTACCTCTATCAGCTAGTTACCTCTATCCGCTAGTTACCTCTATCAGCTAGTTACCTCTATCCGCTAGTTACCTCTATCCGCTAGTTACCTCTATCAGCTAGTTACCTCTATCAGCTAGTTACCTCTATCAGCTAGTTACCTCTATCCGCTAGTTACCTCTATCAGCTAGTTACCTCTATCCGCTAGTTACCTCTATCCGCTAGTTACCTCTATCAGCTAGTTACCTCTATCAGCTAGTTACCTCTATCCGCTAGTTACCTCTATCAGCTAGTTACCTCTATCCGCTAGTTACCTCTATCCGCTAGTTACCTCTATCAGCTAGTTACCTCTATCCGCTAGTTACCTCTATCAGCTAGTTACCTCTATCCGCTAGTTACCTCTATCAGCTAGTTACCTCTATCAGCTAGTTACCTCTATCCGCTAGTTACCTCTATCAGCTAGTTACCTCTATCCGCTAGTTACCTCTATCCGCTAGTTACCTCTATCCGCTAGTTACCTCTATCCGCTAGTTACCTCTATCAGCTAGTTACCTCTATCAGCTAGTTACCTCTATCAGCTAGTTACCTCTATCAGCTAGTTACCTCTATCAGCTAGTTACCTCTATCCGCTAGTTACCTCTATCCGCTAGTTACCTCTATCAGCTAGTTACCTCTATCCGCTAGTTACCTCTATCAGCTAGTTACCTCTATCAGCTAGTTACCTCTATCAGCTTTAGTTACCTCTATCCGCTAGTTACCTCTATCAGCTAGTTACCTCTATCAGCTAGTTACCTCTATCCGCTAGTTACCTCTATCAGCTAGTTACCTCTATCAGCTAGTTACCTCTATCCGCTAGTTACCTCTATCCGCTAGTTACCTCTATCAGCTAGTTACCTCTATCCGCTAGTTACCTCTATCAGCTAGTTACCTCTATCAGCTAGTTACCTCTATCAGCTAGTTACCTCTATCCGCTAGTTACCTCTATCCGCTAGTTACCTCTATCAGCTAGTTACCTCTATCAGCTAGTTACCTCTATCCGCTAGTTACCTCTATCAGCTAGTTACCTCTATCAGCTAGTTACCTCTATCCGCTAGTTACCTCTATCAGCTAGTTACCTCTATCAGCTAGTTACCTCTATCAGCTAGTTACCTCTATCAGCTAGTTACCTCTATCCGCTAGTTACCTGTTACCTCTATCCGCTAGTTACCTCTATCAGCTAGTTACCTCTATCAGCTAGTTACCTCTATCCGCTAGTTACCTCTATCAGCTAGTTACCTCTATCCGCTAGTTACCTCTATCCGCTAGTTACCTCTATCAGCTAGTTACCTCTATCCGCTACTTACCACTATCAGCTAGTTACCTCTATCCGCTACTTACCTCTATCAGCTAGTTACCTCTATCCGCTAGTTACCTCTATCCGCTAGTTACCTCTATCAGCTAGTTACCTCTATCAGCTAGTTACCTCTATCCGCTAGTTACCTCTATCAGCTAGTTACCTCTATCAGCTAGTTACCTCTATCCGCTAGTTACCTCTATCCGCTAGTTACCTCTATCCGCTAGTAACCTCTATCAGCAAGTTACCTCTATCCGCTAGTTACCTCTGTCATCTAGTTACCTCTATCAGCTAGTTACCTCTATCCGCTAGTTACCTCTATCAGCTAGTTACCTCTATCAGCTAGTTACCTCTATCCGCTAGTTACCTCTATCAGCTAGTTACCTCTATCCGCTAGTTACCTCTATCCGCTAGTTACCTCTATCAGCTAGTTACCTCTATCAGCTAGTTACCTCTATCAGCTAGTTACCTCTATCAGCTAGTTACCTCTATCAGCTAGTTACCTCTATCCGCTAGTTACCTCTATCAGCTAGTTACCTCTATCCGCTAGTTACCTCTATCAGCTAGTTACCTCTATCCGCTAGTTACCTCTGTCCGCTAGTTACCTCTATCAGCTAGTTACCTCTGTCCGCTAGTTACCTCTATCAGCTAGTTACCTCTATCCGCTAGTTACCTCTGTCCGCTAGTTACCTCTATCCGCTAGTTACCTCTGTCCGCTAGTTACCTCTGTCCGCTAGTTACCTCTGTCCGCTAGTTACCTCTGTCCGCTAGTTACCTCTATCAGCTAGTTACCTCTATCCGCTAGTTACCTCTGTCCGCTAGTTACCTCTATCAGCTAGTTACCTCTGTCCGCTAGTTACCTCTGTCCGCTAGTTACCTCTATCCGCTAGTTACCTCTGTCCGCTAGTTACCTCTGTCCGCTAGTTACCTCTATCCGCTAGTTACCTCTGTCCGCTAGTTACCTCTGTCCGCTAGTTACCTCTATCAGCTAGTTACCTCTGTCCGCTAGTTACCTCTATCCGCTAGTTACCTCTGTCCGCTAGTTACCTCTGTCCGCTAGTTACCTCTATCCGCTAGTTACTTCTGTCCGCTAGTTACCTCTATCAGCTAGTTACCTCTGTCCGCTAGTTACCTCTGTCCGCTAGTTACCTCTATCAGCTAGTTACCTCTATCCCTCTATCTAGTTACCTCTATCCGCTACTTATCACTATCAGCTAGTTACCTCTATCCGCTAGTTACCTCTGTCCGCTAGTTACCTCTATCCGCTAGTTACCTCTATCCGCTAGTTACCTCTATCCGCTAGTTACCTCTATCCGCTAGTTACCTCTATCCGCTAGTTACCTCTATCCGCTAGTTACCTCTATCCGCTAGTTACCTCTATCCGCTAGTTACCTCTATCCGCTAGTTACCTCTATCAGCTAGTTACCTCTATCAGCTAGTTACCTCTATCAGCTAGTTACCTCTATCCGCTAGTTACCTCTATCTGCTAGTTACCTCTATCCGCTAGTTACCTCTATCCGCTAGTAACCTCTATCCGCTAGTAACCTCTATCAGCTAGTAAACCTCTATCCGCTAGGAACCTCTATCCGCTAGTAACCTCTATCAGCTAGTTACCTCTATCCGCTAGTTACCTCTGTCCGCTAGTTACCTCTATCCGCTAGTAACCTCCTCTCTCCGCTAGTAACCTCCTCTATCTGCTAGTAACCTCCTCTATCCGCTAGTTACCTCTATCCGCTAGTTACCTCCTCTATCCGGTAGTTACCTCCTCTATCCGCTAGTAACCTCCTCTATCCGGTAGTTACCTCATCTATCCGCTAGTTACCTCTATCTGCTAGTTACCTCTATCCGCTAGTTACCTCCTCTATCCGCTAGTTACCTCCTCTATCCGGTAGTTACCTCCTCTATCCGCTAGTTACCGCCTCTATCCGGTAGTTACCTCTATCTATGTTCAAGCAACCACACACGTCTTCTCCTCAACTCTTTCTCACCACCTCCTTTTGGTTCCCAATGGAGCATGCGGCAACCACAACAGATGGCTACACTCTTGCAGGGGTGGTTTATGTTGTTTCTACATGATGATGTTGCCAACCTCATCCACAACCTCATATTAGTGGCACTATACGACATGCCTAAGGTGGTTGTGGTCCTATTCTGTCCTTATCTCAACAGAGATCCCTGAGAAGTACACGGGACAGCACACGTGACAGTACAACTATCAATGATGCTATTTCATTATGTGTTTATATTTCCTTTCTATGCTACTTTTATTGCGAATATAAACGTATTGTTGTTGATTTTGTTTTGTCTTGTCGTTCTGTTATATTCGTCTCAATGTTAACATGCAAACGGCACAATGTTGCTGAAGTTGAATTTTCTTATTTTTTAAATCCCAGGTTTATTGCTGTCACCCAGCCAATCAAATACGCCAAACACAAGAACTCCAAACGTGTTTTCATCATGCTCGCAATCACATGGGTCATATCCGTTGCCATAGCAGCTCCAATCGCGCTGGGGGTCAACTACTCAGAAGCCAGAAAAATTGGAGACTGTCAGTTTTTTAACTCTGATTTTATCATCTATTCCTCAATGGGATCCTTCTATATTCCTTCCGTCATCATGTGCTTCCTGTATTGGAAAATCTACAGGGTCATTCGCATGAGGGCGCTGAAAGCCAAGATGGCGAAACAAATGCGGCAAGTCGACAAGAAGGCTCTACAGGGCGTCATAGAAAATCCTGCCACAGCGGCAGTCCAAAACACCAACGACACCGGCGGAGTATACGGAGCTGAGGCGACGGTCACAACAGGCCTGGCCAAAATGGACAACGGTCGCGTCACGAGCTACAACACCACTAAAGCCACAACATCGCAGTTGATGGTGGCCGGGTGCGACGAAGATAATTACAGAAATAACGCAAACTCCAACTCAGACGATAATTCCAATGATGACGACGATGAAGACACTCCGAGCGGTAGTGGTAGCGCCAACAACAACACCGCAGCTAAAGACATCAAGAAACTCGGCGTGGCTAGTGTAGTCATGCAGATCAGTCCTAGGTTTCTTAGGAATGTGGAAGCAGCCGAGCTTATCACAAATCCCGTAGCGGAGGAACTGGAGAGGCGAGAAAATCAAGAACAAGAAGCAATGATACAGTGTGGCAAGAACGGTTGGCGCGTCGGAGGGCAAGAAGCATCCGCCTCAACTTCCGGTGGCACGGGACAGACGTGCGGAAACGAGGCGGAAACTCCGTTTAACTCCGCCTTCTGCAAAGGGGAAGCGGGTGATAAGGTTGATGGAAAAGGCCCTAAGAAAAAGGGAAGCATCATCAAGCAAGGACAGAAGAAAGTAGCTAAATTTAACTTTCATATGCGGGCAAGCAGAAAAAGAAAAGAGAAATCTTCCTCCAGACGTGAAAAGAAGGCCACCAAGACACTAGCTATCGTTTTTTGTCTGCTAATCTTCAAAACTAAAAAATGTTTTTTTCAAGTCATTCCTATTGTATGGCTCTGAGACATGGAGAGCAACAACAAAAAAGCAACAAACCTTTAAAGAAGGTGCTACAGAATTTTATAAACGGGTTTGACTGAAATGGTATGAACAAAGTCACAATTGTATGAATTGATGACAAGAACCAGGACAAGTGCCAGTGGAAACAAGAGATGAGAAGAAGACGCTGGCGATGGATGGACAACACATTGAGGGGAAATACCTTGTTGATAGCATTACAAGGCAAAGTCCTTTGTTCTGGAAATTCCACAGGGAAAAGAGAGGCAAGAGGGGTAGGATCCAAAAAAACACCATGGTGAAAGAGAGAGAGCTGGAAACAGAGGTTGAAAATGATGAGGATTAGCATGGAAAGAAAACTTTAGCGGATGGAACGGGGAGAACAGGAAAGGACCTTGGCATGTGGTTTGTTGAAGGCCTATGCTCCCTTGGGGAGCCTTAAATGGTAATGGATTGATTGGTTGTTGATCTGCTAATGTTTTAGGTAAGCTTATTGTTGCCTGATAATGTTTTAGGTAAAGTTTGTGTGTTTGTGGTGGATGGGTTTTGATGTTAATGAACTGTATGTTGTTATAGTAGTTATATTGTACTGAAATGAGGTCAGCTGTGAAGGGCCCCAAGAGTATCAACAATTATTAGGGTGAGTTCTCAGAGAGCCTTTCTGCTACCACCTTATGATCTCATTCAGAATTATTCTTGACTAGTATGTATGATGACTATGTCTAGTGTCTAGGGTTATGAATATGTTGTGTGATGGTAATTTAATACTAAAACACACACACATAAACAAATATCAATGTCCATGATTAAATGAACTAACACCGTGTTTGAAATTTTTGGTATTAAACTATTTTTTTACAATTTTATTTTGTCCTGAACCTAGTATTCCTTCTTCATGGTCAGGACTTTCAACCTCCAATGAAATCAATTTATATACATCTATGCAATGCAATTACACAAAAGGGACAATCTGTCCAAACACATATTTTAAAATCTAATAATGGTGTTAAAATATTTCTAATACTTACTGTAAACTAGCATTGGATGGCGGGTCGGGATTCTATAATCACTCCCATGTCTTTATTTCACAACTTTTATATTTTAATTTCTTGGTGTGGAAATAGATTTTATTTATTTCAGTTAGGTGAAACACTAAATTTTCGTTGATGAACGATTCATGTGCCAGAGTATATATACTTATATAGCACATGTAGTAGCTGTCAGTTGTCACTCCCGGCCAACGCCACTGTTGTACTTGTCCAAAAGTAAATAGGGTTAGACAGCGTGTACACCTATCACTACTGGAATACAAAGTCTTCTCAAAATTCTTCACTCAGAAATCTGGTCTGCACCGGACTAGTGTGCCCAGACAAAAACACCCACCGAATTCAATGAATAAACACAGGACGATGACCATGGCACAGATTCAGCCTTTCCTGCTGGGCTGGACTATGAATTTGTTTAAGTATTTACTTTAGTTTTAGTTAAACTTCATACTTCAGTACATCGTCCTGGCTGAGGGACAGTATTAGTCAAATGGCGACGAGCCGTCAAATTTTTTGCACAGTAAATATTAAATATGTGTTGGCCAATGAGATCGACACGATTCCCAATTCTGACTTCAATTTGAAAAGAAAACCAAAATTACAGCCCAATTTTCGGGGTACCTCTGTCTGTCGGTCCGTCCCGATCTTGGCGTTAGTTAAAAATTAGACTTGCTTTTTTTTGCCTAATTACATTTGGCCTCTCCCCTCCTAACATTCCATTCCCCCCTTTGGGACTTTGACAATCCCTTTCTCTGCTTCTTTTGAACACCGCGTGCAAAAATTGTCACCGATCAGTGAATGCAAAAACGAGGGTCTGCTTGTCAGTCCTGTACGAAGCAATATAGTATTTTGTCATTTCTTTAGTATTAAGGGGGCGATATTTTGGAAAATGTAACATATTATTTATCAGGAGATCATATTCTATCAAACTAATTAGGTTTTATGGCCCCATTCCCAGTAATAATGAATTCCATATATTTTCCATATTATTTGGCAATTTCTACTTTTATATAAATACGCCATTTTGTCCCCTTTCCCCCGTTGTTCAAACCGAAACCACAAGTCGTTACGTCATAAACTGTACTATTTGGCAGGCCATGCGCTGTCTGTGTGTTTATACATTTCCCACGATGTGATTATATTAAGCGGCATGCATGGGGCGTTTCCGCCTTTTTATTCAAACTTGCCTAACAATACTACGCGCGTTTGCTTACAAATTTGTGTTGTTTCAACCAACACGTGTTAAAAGTATCACTTTTCTGTCTCTCTCTCTCTCTCGCATTCCTTCTGGACGAATAAACCTTTCGTATCAAAATGTTATAAATAGTTTTCCAAGGCATTAGAAAACGATAGTACTATTTATTCTACAAGACGGCCTGCCAAAATCCATACTATTGCTGGTGTGGGCGAAAACGAAACGTTACAACTTCACCATTATTATCCCTACATTACTTTGACTTATAAATACTACAAATTTTATAGGTGTATCAATGTATATCATCACAGTTGTCTGCTAATGTTTTAGGCAAGTTTGTGTTGCCTGATAATGTTTTAGGTAAGTTTGTGTTGCCTGATAATGTGTTTGCTAAAGTTTTAGGTCAGTTTGCGGTGTCTGCTAATGTTTTAGGTAAGTTTGCGTTGTCTGCTAATGTTACAGGTAAGTTTGTGTTGTCTGCTAACGTTTTAGGTAACTTTGTGTTGTCTGCTAACGTTTTAAGTCAGTTTGTGTTGTCTGCTAACGTTTTATGTCCGTTTGTGTTATCTGATAACGTTTTAGGTAAGTTTGTGTTGTCTGCTAACGTTTTAGGTCAGTTTGTGTTGTCTGCTAACGTTTTGGGTAAGTTCGTGTTGCCTGCTAATGTTTTAGGTATGTTTGTGTTGTCTGCTAATGTATTAGGTAAGTCTGTGTTGTCTGCTAATGTTTTAGGTAAGTTTGTGTTGCCTGCTAACGTTATATGTAAGTTTGTGTTGTCTGCTAATGTTTTAGGTAAGTTTGTGTTGTCTGCTAATGTGTTGGGTAGGTTTATGGTACTGGTCATCATTGCGTGTACGTTTGTGATACTAGCTATCATTTGGGTAAGTTTGTGACACTGGCTATAGTTTTGGGTAAGTTTGTTATACTGATTATCATTTTGGATAAATTTGTGATACTGATTATTCTTTTGGGTAAGTTTGTGATACTGATTATTATTTTGGGTAAGTTTGTGATACTGATTATTATTTTGGGTAAGTTTATACTAACTATCATTTTAGAACGGTTTGTGTTTTACAGTTATCGTTGTTGGTAAGTTAGTGATACGTGCTATTGTTTTGATTATGTTTGTGATACTAGCTGTTGCCTTGTACGTTTCTGACACTTGCTCTCTTTTTGTGTATGTTTCTGACCCTTTCTATCTAGGGTTTTGTGTACGTGACATTAACTCTCGTTTTGGGTAAGTTAGTGTCGCGGATTGTCTCCCCTCCCATGCAGTAGTAGTCTATTAATGGCCACACTCCGAGTAAAACATGAGTGTTTTCAAAGGTCATCAACCTTCGCTCAAGATTACTCTTGGCAAAGATATATATAGAAGAATGATGCTTCTTTCTCAGGGAGTCTCACAGGAATTTATAGAAAGGTAAGTATAACAATTGAGTCATCTAAGCTGCTATAAATTTATTATTCTCCGCTTCTTATGTGAGGAAAAGGTTTTGCCTCGTATTTTCTAAGCCCCCAGATGAAGATGATTCTTGAAAATATTAATTTAATAGTTCTGTTTAATTATGTATTAAGAAGAACTGAGCAAATTTCACAGATAAAATTCACTCCAGATTTATATTTACATATAAACATGTTTCATCATCAGTTACTGATTTAACGAGGTAAAATAAATAAAGTTATTTTTTCAAAACAATTAAAATAAATTTTTCTTCATCGGAAGATCTTGGTTGTAGATGAATAAAAGAATAAAAACATTCATTTTCTGTGCTGGTATGATACTTAGCTGACAGCGTGTGGAGTCAGCTGGCATCTGCTTCAATCGCTATGGTTCCCAAGAGGATTTTTGACTGTTCCTTCTTTTCAAGATCACACTCGCTGCTTTGCAGGACTAAATGACCAGGAAGGTTGCCGTTTAAAGTGCCCTCTAGATTCATCTAATGTAGGTGTCTAATGTCGACTTCTGACAACTGCCACCACAAATTAAGAGGAAACATATGTCTCTTTTAAGTTTTATGTCTTCTGATGTAAACATCAGGCGACCTTCGCTACCGCCCACCATTTCATCTTTCTCAGAATTTTGCCCGTTATCCCTGAGCATTAAATCTGAGCCCATTCAGTCACATGGATGTGTTTTAGGATAGTAGAAGGCGAAAAATGTATCATTCTATACATACATAAATATACATATAAAACCTACTATAATGGGGCACAATACATTTTTTTCCTTAATATTATTACACCATGATGCAATCATTATCTCATCGCTGCTTCCTTGGCCTACATCTGCTATTGGTTCCTTGTGAGGAAACCCGCACGAAGCAGTCACCAGCGCTTACAGTAGTGGTTTATGTGGCAAGTTATTTTGTATGATGACGTTGCCAGCCCCATGCGCAACTCTACGTCTACATGCAATTTATACATGTCAAATGCAAATATAAAATAAATAAAATAAAATACATATTACCACTTATCCGAAATCGGGTTAATTGAATGCACAAACTTGATTTGCACAGAGATGGCCGTAATTTACTGCAACTAGTTTAAGATGCAGATATCCTCAGATAGATGAAGTTTACAACGTACTGAATCCTACTAAACTATTTTCACATGAGGAGGATCTTAGTTTTGGGCTTCCTGTATTATGGTAGGAGTTTTACACTCTCTAATATTACAAGCTACTCCTAAACCTGTGGCCGGTCCTATAGGCTGTCTGTGATTTCCTCTTTTGACGAAGATGAAATACTGTGCTAAAACCTTAAAATGCTTTAGGTTATAAAGTGAACTTTGCCCCACACACATGGGTCTCTGTGAGGTTCTGTTGGGGGAAAACGCAATCATAATTAAGTGTAAATGTCACCCCGTGAGGTTTCGTTGGGGAGATCCAATTAAGTGTAGTTTCATTTCTAATCTTAACCCCCTCTCACGGTAAGGGTCTAATTTTTTTGTAAGGGGTTACTTCCATCCCCCTCCCCCCCCCCCCCCCCCCCCCCCCCCCCCCCCACAATTCACATCTGAACATACACCATGAACATATAAGGTCTTGCTACTTTCGTATTACTTGTCATGTTTACCAAAACCATGACGTCGCCGATATAACCTAATTATTACGCCGGGTTAATCTGTACCAAGGTGCTATGTTCTTCTCGTCTTGTTTATTACAACAAAGTAATCGGAAGTGTAATATCATTCTTCGTGTTCCAATCCTTTCTAGCCAGCTGGTCATGTCTAGAACATGGTACAAGTCATGCTTACCAAATTAACACATTATCTTTAAATGCCGTCTGTTGGTCAGATTGGAAAAAACCGAGACAACGTTGTTTTGTTGCAATTTTCTGCAAGTCATGTCCACGAATCAAACATCCGTTATCTTCATTCACCGTCACAAATTAGAGTTTTTCGCCTATTGCCGGCTGGTTAAAAGATGATACCTGTTTATCTATCACTGATTCGTCTGGCTTAAGCAATAGAGATGTCGCTAAATGTAGACATGTAATTCGTCTTGTGCCAGCGATTTAACCAAACAAGTCAACGTGGCTACCAAACACAGGTCAAACGGTCAAGTCAACTGGGTTGGGGTGACGATGTGGGTAGAAGATAACCCTGGTCGATGAAAGCGTAAAGGTAAGATAAGGGGGCGGGAGAGAAGGAAGACAAAGAATGGTGGAGTAACACTGAGGGAAAAGAGTGGAGAAAGGAAAATAAACGGACGAAATATGATGCATTTCGTCAGTTAGTAACACTAGCTATAATTTTTTGTAAGTTTCTGATACTTTCTATCTATGGTTTTGTGTAACTTTGTGTGACACTATCTATCGTGTTGTTTAAGTTTATGACACTAGCTCTCGATCTGGGTAAGCCTGTGACACTAGCTACTGTTTTGCGTAAGTTTGTGACACTAGTTATCGCTCTGTTTGTCTTTGTGACACTAGTTATCGCTCTGTGTGACTTTGTGACACTAGCTATCATTTTGGGCAAGTTTATGATACTGTATATCGTTATGTACATAAACGACACCTGCAGGAAAATAGAGGAAATGCGCGAACAGGGATTGAGTAAGAATATGTTTTCTGAAGTAAGAACATTGAAGAACAGCAACTTTAAATCATCACCTCGAGCAATAAATGACAAGAAAGGCGACACTCTAACAGAACGTAAAGATATTCTGAACAGATGGAAGGAGTACTGTCAAGAAATGTATACGGAAATAAACAAAGCAGCAGATAACAACGTCATGAATGAAGCGGAACGTGAACTAGAACCTACCATAGAGGAAGTCCGGAACGCAATCAAACACTTAAAAAGTGGAAAATCTCCTGGTTGTGATAAAATAACAGCTGAAATGATACAGGCAGGAGGAGAAGGCAGCGCTAGTATAAGTAGTAGGGAATGTACCTTTTAGGTAGTATTCTGCAGGCGCGCCGGAGCGTGACTTTTATATAGCAAAAATTCTGCAGGCGCGTGACTTTTATATAAGAGCAATCTGCAGGTGCGCTGCAGGGGCAAGATGGCGGACTTGAGCTAACAAGGGGAGGTTATTTTTAGAGGTATTTTTAGATAACAAGAAGAGGCGGGGCAAGATGGCGGACTTGAGATAACAAGAAGAGGGGTATATTTTTTTATTATAAGGAAAATGTGGCAAGATGGCGGACTTGAGATAACAAGGGGGAGATAAGTAGGTTGTTGTATTGCATGACTTTTTATATAAGGAAATGTGCAGGTGGAGCATCAGGCGGAGGGTGATGACTTTTTATATAAGGAAATACTCAGTGTGCAGGTGGAGCAGCAGGTGTTGGTGCATGACTTTTTATATAAGAAAATACTCAGTGTGCTGGTGGAGCATCAGGCGGAGGGTGATGACTTTTTATATAAGAAAATACTCATTGTGCAGGTGGAGCAGCAGGTGTTGGTGCATGACTTTTTATATAAGAAAATACTCAGTGTGCTGGTGGAGCATCAGGCGGAGGGTGATGACTTTTTATAGAAGGAAATACTCAGTGGGCAGGTGGAGCATCAGGCGTTGGTGCATGACTTTTATATAAGGGAAATGTGGTGGAGCAAGATGGCGGACTTGAGATAACAAGGGGGAGATAAGTAGGTTGTTTTATTGCATGACTTTTTATATAAGGAAAATGTGCAGGTGGAGCCGATCGATTTCAGGCGTTAGATTTCAGGCGGAGGTGCAGGCGGATGCACGTGACTTTTTATATAAGGAAAAGGGGCAGGTGCAAGATGGGGGACTTGAGATAACAAGAAGAGGTTATATGGCGCAAGATGGCGGGATGACTTTTTATATAAGGAATTGAGGTGGAGGGTAGGAGGAGGCGGATGACTTTTTATATAGTAATATATTAGTGTTTATTTTTAGATAACAAGAAGAGGTTATTTATAGATATATATTAATTCTGCAGGAGTGATGCAGGGGCAAGATGGCGGGACAACTTTTTATATAAGGAATTGAGGAGGAGGGTAGGAGGAGGCGGATGACTTTTTATATAGTAATATATTAGTGTTTATTTTTAGATAACAAGAAGACGTTCTTTATAGACATATATTTAATTCTGCAGGAATGATGCAGGGGCAAGATGGCGGGATGACTTTTATATAAGGGAAATGTGATGGCACTTTGTGGTGGCGCGTGACTTTTATATATCACTATATTAGTTCGCTAATAGTGTGTTGTGGTCGAGTGGAAGTTTTTTGTGGTGGGGGTGACGAGGCATGGGTGTAATGTAACAGGTGGGGTTAGGTTAGGGGTGATATTTTTGTGTGATGTGTTATGGTTTTGGAGGTGGAAGAGAGATATTTTAGATGTTGAGGGGAGATGCGGTGACGTTGTCAGGATGCATCTGTGTACATTTTTGGGGTGTAGCAGGCGAGTGGACCAGCATTGAGAGGTGGGGGTGAAGAGGTGTCGGTGACGAGGTATGGGTGTAATGTAGCAGGTGGGGTTAGGTTAGGGGGGATATTTTTGTGTGATGTGGTACGGTTTTGGAGGTGGAAGAGAGATATTTTAGATGTTGAGGGGAGATGTGGTGACGTTGTCAGGATGCATCTGTGTACATTTTTGGGGTGTAGCAGGCGAGTGGACCAGCATTGAGAGGTGGGAGTGAAGAGACGTCGGTGACGAGGTACGGTTGTAATGTAGCAGGTGAGGTTAGGCTAGGGCGGATTTTTGTGTGTTGTGGAATTGTTTTGTTATGTGTGTTGGTGTGTTTGATTATACAGTCTACAACCACGTGACTTTTATATAACGAAAATGTGTTGGAGGAACGTGGAGGAGGAGAGGTCTTGGTATATAGCAATATATAAGTTCATTAATGGCGGGCGTGTTGTGTGATGATTATTTTACAAACAGTTATACGTACATATTACAGATAGGTAGACAATATTACAACAGTTAGACGCAATTTAGTTATACATATATAGAAATATAAAAGAGAAAACACTAGATATATTTTATATATTTATTGACAAAGTTAGTTGATCTATGGGTGACGTATAACCGCACTTCTTTTTCGTATACCACTTGGAACCCTCAGAACACAGGCGGTTTGGATTACTTGGCGAGTCTGTCACGTCTTTTTCGTGTAACCATCTTCAACAAGATGAGTGTCTGTCGTTATCACACCATTGTCTATGAAGGAAAAAAGCAGGCTTGGGGTGGGTTAGCCAGGGTCTGACTAAGCGCGTAATTAATCGCGAGATGTGTGTTGTATTGTGTGTTGTATGGTTTCTTGGCTGTTGTACAGAGTGGAAGAGCTTGTCGGCCAGGTAGTTTATGTGTTGGTGCATATACCTGTAGGTATCTGTATGTGTGTGTGTAGGTAGCTGTATACAGAGAGTTTAGATGTTGAGGGGTGATGTGGTGACGTTGTCGGATGGAGCTGTCTCTTGATGTAAAAGTAAGACAGGGCGTTGCGGGTTGTTCGTATTTGTAGATGGAGGATTTTGTATCTCCCTGTCCATTAGTTCAACTTGTTATTACTGGCTCTTCTAGTTTTCACTGTGATACAGCTTATCCAAGGAAAGTTAGATATCTGGTTTTAATCTCACATGTTCTTATCTTTAACGTACTTTATGAGGTCTTCGGAGTGCTTTCATTTGCCGTCAGTGTATTTTTTTTCCGAGTATTTTCAGCTGTCTTCAACGCACTTTCCGTTGTCGTAAATGTACTTTTAATGGTTTTCATTGTAATTTCAGTTGTCTTCCTTGTACTTTTTAATTGTCTTCATCGCACTTTCAGTTGTCGCTTACGTACTTTAATTTGTCTTCAGTGCCCTTTCCGTTGGCTCGAACGCACTTATGGCTTGAACATATTTGCAGTTGTTTTCATCGCACTTTCAGATCTCTGCCGTACTTTCTATTCCAAACTGGAGTCTAAATAATCTTTTTACTCAATTTTTAGTTTTAGTTATTGATTTGTAATGAAAACACACTCGCAGATAATACACATCGCATCAGTACAGCGGGATCAAGCTAATTAACAAAAATAGCGACCCCGGTTTTACAACATCGCTGTTGAAACAAAAATCACTGCATACTTATCTTTGTAAATTCACAATAATTAAGAGTATCTATAACACTTAGCATTTTACGCGCTAACATGTGACCCAAATTGCTTCATTTCATTCAACAAGTCGTCAGTTTATGAATTTCTCGCTTTAAATATTATCTGAACCACACGTTTGAGTATCCAGAAGTATATTTTTGATAATTAGTGTTTTTCATCGTATCACCATCAATACCCTTTAGCTCCGAGAGAGAGAAAGAGAGAGAGAGAGAGAGAGAGAAAGAGAGAATAAAACACAGTCTTATTTTTAGGCTGTTATCAAAGGAAAGAGGTGTTAACATATCACAAAGGCCTGCGCCCACTCGTTGTGGGAGCAAAGATATTGATTTAAAAACCACGCGCTCACGAAACAAGTGACAATTTTCCCTGTCGTTTAAGAAATAAGCTTTATTAACGTGTTTGCTCGTTTGTACCATAGCAAGGCGTTTTTTTCTTTGTATAGTTCGACAAATAGGCTATGTTCTAAATATTCTTTTTAATGTGATAAAAGTGTTTATTAATTTTTCCGTGGTGGATCCAACATAATTTATTTCGTGTCTACATTACAACCAAGTTGTTGTATATTTGAAAACCAAACAAGAAAATACAAAAATCGCGTACACCCTTCTACTGATGGAAGCAACTTAGACTATCAAGCATACGATATATCTGTCTTGATGGCAAACCACATAAAAAACACCCAAGGCGAGTTGTCTTTTTTGGTTTGTAACTAAGAAATAAACTTAACAAAGAAAATAGAAATATTCGATGAAACCGGCTATCATCGGTACGCCAATGTTTAATTACGCCCCAGGTGTGTTCGGAAAAAACAATTAAACAAAAACCGACTGCATTCAGAAAGATCGAGTGAGAGACGTACGCGTGTGTGTTTCAGAGATCTACGCGTATGGTATTGTGAGTAAATAAAGGGGTCGATAGGCAATTTCATTACGGGGGATGTTTCGAACAGCTGTGTTTGCTTAATCGGTCCTTTGTCGAAAATATGAGTTATTTTACATTAGATCTGTTCCCCATTCGTATCCAAATATTCAGTGTTAAGCCATTATTTCTATAATAGTGTGTATTCGTGAGCAATAACAGGAGATTTTTGTGTATTTCATGAAAGTTTAGGTACACTACCCAAAAGGGATTTCAGCAGGTAGACTAGAGTATGACACCAACTAGATACGGCTTTAGTGTTACACTCTGTGACTGAAACAATGTTGAGGTCAGTTTCAAACATTTTAAGAAAACGCAGCAACCACGTGCTTGTAAACTCACTAGTTCGAGTACACGAGCGAGGGAACGTTGCTTTTATAAATTTCCACTATTGATCTCTTGTGTTTTGAGGTTGTCTGCAATGACGTGAACAGAAATAAGTAGCAGTGTTAGTCTTACACAGGTAAATCTCGTTGTAGATAAGTTTTTTCGTCTACCAATACTAAAGAAAACTCTGCCTGTTAGCTATTTTATTACGTTTTTCTAGCTAGCTATATTTAGTCCTAACGGCACCCTCTATGGTACGAGGATTTTAAAACGAATCAAGTTTTACGCGTGCTATTTCACACTACCCATAAATCGGATATATGTCATAACCAGACTAAAATATGACGCCAACTACATATTCCTTAATGTTACAGGTTACAATCGAGACAATGTCGAGGCCAGTTTCAACCATTTTAAGAAAAACCAACACGCACGTGCTTTTTTCCACGCGTTGTTAAACTCGATCGATGGTCTGCGCTCGCGAGGAAGACATTATCAAATGTAATCGATGAATGAGTCATACTTCTATAGTCCGTTAGGGTGGGTAACGCCAGCGTTAAATATAGACTATCGGAAACAAGTTTATGTTCCTTTGAGTTTGTACACTTTATCTTTCGACGAAATACCGACGAGGTGCCGCAGACACGGTAGATGGAAGGTAGTGAGACTTCTTTCTTGCTTATTTTCAAACTTTAGTGAAAGGTTTTCTTCCAAACACCAAAGACGATTCCAAAATTTTCTCCCAGGCCTCCCCAAAGTGGCCAACCTATAGGTAAATAGATCAACCGTCAAATACTTCTTTAAAAAATTTCTCACCACTTGTCAAAAAAAAATACTGACCCTTGTCAAAAAAATATATCCCCTGACTTATCAATCAAAAAAATTTTTTGCCAAAAAAATACGCCCCCTCGACAAAGAAATTTCGACCCTTTGTTAAAAAAAAATACTTCCCCTTGCCAAAAAATACTACCCCTTTGTTAAAAAAATACTTCCCCTTGCCAAATACTACCCCTTTGTTAAAATAATACTTACCCCCAAAAAATTATCAATCAAATTTCGCCCCCTCGACAAAGAAATTTCGACCTTTGTAAAAAAAATACTTCCCCTTGCCAAAAAATACTACCCCTTTGTTAAAAAAATACTTCCCCTTGCCAAAAAATACTACCCCTTTGTTAAAAAAATACTTCCCCTTGCCAAAAAATACTGCCCCTTGTCAAAAAAAATTTCGCCCTATTGGTAATCAAACTTCTTCCTATTATCAAAAAATACTCACCCTTGGTAAATACTTACAGTTCCGGTCTTCAACCCGCTCCCCAACGGTTTAAACACTTCATCACTTCTTGTCGTGTGATAAATTATTCTATCCAGAGACTGTCCTTTCTCTCACACGATCACCTTGTGATAAAACTATTTCTTACCCCTTACTTTCACATTGTCATCACTATCATCTCGGCTCAGACAGGCCTATAAACATCTATTACCTACCTGATAAAAGCTACGACAAACGTTATCTACCAGTTGTATAGCAACGCTCTTTATCAGTTGCATATAAAGTAACTAGAGGGATGACGGGATATATTTTGGATGATCCCTTACGAACCTGCTTACCAAAACAAGTTAACTAATCTTTTAAATTTCTCGATATATACATATAATAGGAAGATATATTTAGACAATAAGAAGACTTTGAGACAATAGGAAGACGAGAATAGGAAGAGGTTAATAGGAAGACGATATATTTAGACAATAGGAAGATGATATATTTATAGATAACAAGAAGACGATATATTTAGACATATATTTATATACATATTTTACAACAGTTAGACGAACAGTTATACGATATATTTAGACAAACAATTAGACGATATAGGTAACAAAAGAAGTATACACAAGGTATGTGTGATGCACCGCACACAACCCGTGTTAAGTCAGACCGGCCCGAATTGTAACTGGGCACCAGAGGAACCTCCTTAACGGTTAAGGAGTTCCTCTGATGCTTAGTTAAAATGGGCCGGCCTGACTTGTGTGCACCATGTGCATCACACATACCTTGTGTATACTTCTTTTGTTACCTATATCGTCTAATTGTTTGTCTAAATATATCGTATAACTTTCGTCTAACTGTTGTAAAATATGTATATAAAATATATGTCTAAATATATCGTCTTCATGTTATCTATAAAATATCATCTTCCTATTGTCTAAATATATCGTCTTCCTATAACCTCTTCCTCGTCTTCCTATTGTCTCAAAGTCTTCTTATTGTCTAAATATATCTTCCTATTATATGTATATATCGAGAAATTTAAAAGATTAGTTAACTTGTTTTGGTAAGCAGGTTCGTAAGGGATCATCCAAAATATATCCGTCATCCCTCTAGTTACTTTATATGCAAACTGATAAAGAGCGTTTGCTATACAACTGGTAGATAACGTTTGTCGTAGCTTTTATCAGGTAGGTAATAGATGTTTTATAGGCCTGTCTGAGCCGAGATGATAGTGATGACAATGTGAAAGTAAGGGGTAAGAAAATAGTTTTATCACAAGGTGGGATCGTGTGAGAGAAAGGACAGTCTCTGGATAGAATAATTTATCACACGACAAGAAGTGATGAAGTGTTTAAACCGTTGGGGAGTGGGTTTTTGAAGACCGGAACTGTAAGTATTTACCAAGGGTGAGTATTTTTTGATAATAGGAAGAAGTTTGATTACCAATAGGGCGAAATTTTTTTTGACAAGGGGCAGTATTTTTTGGCACCCATTTTTGGCAAGGGGTAAAATTTTTTTTTTTGCAAGGTGAAGTATTTTTTTTTTTTGTACTTTGGTGGTGGTAAGGGGTAGTATTTTTTTGCAAGGGGAAGTATTTTTTTAACATAGGGGGTAGTATTTTTTTTGGCAAGGGAAGTATTTTTTTTAAAGGGTCGTAATTTCTTTTAATAGGCGAGGGGGCGAATATTTGATTGATAAGGGGAAGCTAGTATTTTTTGGCAAGGGGAAGTATTTTTTAACAAAGGGGTAGTATTTTTTGGCAAAGGAAGTATTTTTTTAACAAAGGTGGTAGTATTTTTTTTTGGCAAGGGGAAGTATTTTTTTAACAAAGGGTCGAAATTTCTTTGTCGAGGGGGCGAAATTTGATTGATAAGGAGGAGTATTTTTTGGCAAGGGGAAGTATTTTTTTAACAAAGGGGTAGTATTTTTTGGCAAGGGGAAGTATTTTTTTTTAACAAAGGGTCGAAATTTCTTTGTCGAGGGGGCGAAATTTGATTGATAAGTGGGGATATATTTTTTTGACAAGGGTCAGTATTTTTTTTTGGACAAGTGGTGAGAAATTTTTTTAAAGAAGTATTTGACGGTTAATCTATTTACCTATAGGTTGGCCACTTTGGGGAGGCCTGGGAGAAAATTTTGGAATCGTCTTTGGTGTTTGGAAGAAAACCTTTCACTTAAGTTTGAAAATAAGCAAGAAAGAAGTCTCACTACCTTCCATCTACCGTGTCTGCGGCACCTCGTCGGTATTTCGTCGAAAGATAAAGTGTACAAACTCAAAGGAACATAAACTTGTTTCCGATAATCTATATTTAACGCTGGCGTTACCCACCCTAACGGACTATAGCAGTATGACTCATTCCTCGATTACATTTGATAATGTCTTCCTCGCGAACGCAGACCATCGATCGAGTTTAACAACGCGTGGAAAAAAGCACGTGCGTGTTGGTTTTTCTTAAAATGGTTGAAACTGGCCTCGACATTGTCTCGATTGTAACCTGTAACATTAAGGAATATGTAGTTGGCGTCATATTTTAGTCTGGTTATGACATATATCCGATTTATGGGTAGTGTTAAATAGCACGCGTAAAACTTGATTCGTTTTAAAATCCTCGTACCATAGAGGGGGTCGTTAGGACTAAATATAGCTAGCTAGAAAAACGTAATAAAAAACTTTAGCTAACAGGCAGAGTTTTTTCTTTAGTATTGGTAGACGAAAAAAAATCGCCTTATCTACAACGAGATTTACCTGTGTAAGACTAATACACTGCTACTTATTTCTGTTCACGTCATTGCAGACAACCTCAAAACACAAGAGATCAATAGTGGAAATTTTATAAAAGCAACGTTCCCTCGCTCGTGTACTCGAATAGTGAGTTTACAAGCACGTGGTTGTTGCGTCTTTTAAAATGTTTGAAACTGACCTCAGCATTGTTTCAGTCACAGAGTGTAACACTAAAGCCGTATGTAGTTGGTGTCATACGCTAGTCTGCCTGCTGAAATCCTTTTTGGGTAGTGTACATAAACTTTCATGGAATACACAAAAATCTCCTGTTATTGCTCACGAATACACACTATTATAGAAATAACGGCTTAACACTGAATATTTGGATACGAATGCGGGAACAGATCTAATGTAAAATAACTCATATTTTCGACAAAGGACCGATTAAGCAAACACAGCTGTTCAAAACATCCCCCCGTAATGAAATTGCCTATCGACCCTTTATTTACTCACAATACCATACGCGTAGATCTCTGAAAACACACACGCGTACGTCTTTCACTCGATCTTTCTGAATGCAGTCGGTTTTGTTTAATTGTTTTTTCCAAACACACCTGGGGCGTAATTAAACATTGGCGTACCGATGATAGCCGGTTTCATCGAATATTTCTATTTTCTTTGTTAAGTTTATTTCTTAGTTACAAACCAAAAAAGACAACTCGCCTTGGGTGTTTTTTATGTGGTTTGCCATCAAGACAGATATATCGTATGCTTGATAGACTAAGTTGCTTCCATCAGTAGAAGGGTGTACGCGATTTTTGTATTTTCTTGTTTGGGTTTCAAATATACAACAACTTGGTTGTAATGTAGACACGAAATAAATTCCCTATGTTGGATCCACCACGGAAAAATTAATAAACACTTTTATCACATTAAAAAGAATATTTAGAAACATAGCCCAATATTTGTCGAACTATACAAAGAAAAAACGCACTTGCTATGGTACAAAACGAGCAAACACGTTAATAAAGCTTATTTTCTTAAACGACAGGGAAAATTGTCATTGTTTCGTGAGCGCGTGGTTTTTTAAATCAATATCTTTGCTCCCACAACGAGTGGGCGCGGGTCTTTGTGATATGTTAACACCTCTTATCCTTTGATAACAGCCTAAAAAATAAGACTGTGTTTTATTTCTCTCTCTCACTCTCTCTCTCTCTCTTTCTCTCTCTCGGAGCTAAAGGGTATTGATGGTGATACGATGGAAAAACACTAATTATCAAAAATATAATTCTGGATACTCAAACGTGTGGTTCAGATAATATTTAAAGCGAGAAATTCATAAACTGACGACTTGTTGAATGAAATGAAGCAATGTGGGTCACATGTTAGCGCGTAAAATGCTAAGTGTTATAGATACTCTTAATTATTGTGAATTTCTTACAAAGATAAGTATGCAGGGATTTTTGTTTCAACAGCAATGTTGTAAAAAACCGGTGGTCGCTATTTTTGTTTGGTAATTAGCTTGATCCCGCTGTACTGATGCGATGTGTATTATCTGCGAGTGTGTTTTCATTACAAAAAGTCAATAACTAAAACCTAAAAATTGAGTAAAAAGATTATTTAGACTCCAGTTTGGAATAGAAAGTTACGGCAGAGATCTGAAAGTGCGATGAAAACAACTGCAATTATATGTTCAAGCCATAAGTGCGTTCGAAGCCATCGGAAAGGGCACTGAAGACAAATTAAGGTACGTAAGCGGACAACTGAAAGTGCGATGAAGACAATTAAAAAGTACAAGGAAGGTGCTGAAATTACAATAAAAACAATTAAAATTACATTTACGACAACGGAAAACGTGCGTTGAAGACAGCTGAAAATACTCGGAAAAAAAATTACACTGACGGCAAATGAAAGCACTCCGAAGACCTCATAAAGTACGGTAAAGATAAGAACATGTGAGATTAAAACCAGATATCTAACTTTCCTTTGGATAAGCTGTATCACAGTGAAAACTAGAAGAGCCAGTAACAATAACAAGTTTGAACTAATGGACAGGGAGATACAAAATCCTCCATCTACAAATACGAACAACCCGCAACGCCCTGTCTTACTTTTACATCAAGAGACAGCTCCAATCCGACAACGTCACCACATCACCCCTCAACATCTAAACTCTCTGTATACAGCTACCTACACACACACATACAGATACCTACAGGTATATGCACCAACACATAAACTACCTGGCCGACAAATCTTCCACTCTGTACAACAGCCAAGAAACCATACAACACACAATACAACAACACACATCTCGCGATTAATTACGCGCTTAGTCAGACCCTGGCTAACCCACCCCAAGCCTGCTTTTTTCCTTCATAGACAATGGTGTGATAACGACAGACACTCATCTTGTTGAAGATGGTTACACGAAAAAGACGTGACAGACTCGCCAAGTAATCCGAACCGCCTGTGTTCTGAGGGTTCCTAGTGGTATACGAAAAAGAAGTGCGGTTATACGTCACCCATAGATCAACTAACTTTGTCAATAAATATATAAAATATATCTAGTGTTTTCTCTTTTATATTTCTATATATGTATAACTAAACTGCGTCTAACTGTTGTAATATTGTCTACCTATCTGTAATATGTACGTATAAACTGTTTGTAAAATAATCATCACACAACACGCCCGCCATTAATGAACTTATATATTGCTATATACCAAGACCTCTCCTCCTCCACGTTCCTCCAACACATTTTCGTTATATAAAAGTCACGTGGTTGTAGACTGTATAAACAAACACACCAACACACATAACAAAACAATTCCACAACACGCAAAAATCCGCCCTAGCCTAACCCCACCTGCTACATTACAACCGTACCTCGTCACCGACGTCTCTTCACTCCCACCTCTCAATGCTGGTCCACTCGCCTGCTACACCCCAAAAATGTACACAGATGCATCCTGACAACGTCACCACATCTCCCCTCAACATCTAAAATATCTCTCTTCCACCTCCAAAACCGTACCACATCACACAAAAATATCCCCCCTAACCTAACCCCACCTGCTACATTACACCCATACCGCGTCACCGACGCCTCTTCACCCCCACCTCTCAATGCTGGTCCACTCGCCTGCTACACTCCAAAAATGTACACAGATGCATCCTGACAACGTCACCGCATCTCCCCTCAACATCTAAAATATCTCTCTTCCACCTCCAAAACCATACCACATCACACAAAAATATCACCCCTAACCTAACCCCACCTGTTACATTACACCCATGCCTCGTCACCCCCACCACAAAAAACTTCCACTCGACCACAACACACTATTAGCGAACTAATATAGTGATATATAAAAGTCACGCGCCACCACAAAATGCCATCACATTTCCCTTATATAAAAGTCATCCCGCAATCTTGCCCCTGCATCACTCCTGCAGAATTAATATATGTCTATAAATAACGCCTTCTTGTTATCTAAACATATCTCTATATAAAAAGTCATGGACCTCCTCCTCAATTCCTTATATAAAAAGTCATCCCGCCATCTTGCCCCTGCATCATTCCTGCAGAATTAATATATGTCTATAAAGAACGTCTTCTTGTTATCTAAAAATAAACACTAATATATTACTATATAAAAAGTCATCCGCCTCCTCCTACCCCCCTCCTCAATTCCTTATATAAAAAGTCGTCCCGCCATCTTGCCCCTGCATCACTCCTGCAGAATTAATATATATCTATAAATAACCTCTTCTTGTTATCTAAAAATAAACACTAATATATTACTATATAAAAAGTCATTCGCTTCCTCCTACCCTCCATATGAAAAGTCATCCCGCCATCTTGCGCCATATAAACCTCTTCTTGTTATCTCAAGTTCCCCCATCTTGCACCTGCCCCCCCTTTTCCTTATATAAAAAGTCACGCGCATCCGCCTGCGCCTCCGCCTGAAATCTAACGCCTGAAATCGATCGGCTCCACCTGCACATTTTCCTTATATAAAAAGTCATGCAATACAACAACCTACTTATCTCCCCCTTGTTATCTCAAGTCCGCCATCTTGCTCCACCACATTTCCCTTATATAAAAGTCATGCACCAACGCCTGATGCTCCACCTGCCCACTGAGTATTTCCTTCTATAAAAAAGTCATCACCCTCCGCCTGATGCTCCAACAGCACACTGAGTATTTTCTTATATAAAAAGTCATGCACCAATACCTGCTGCTCCACGTGCGCAATGAGTATCTTCTTATATAAAAAGTCATCACCCTCCGCCTGATGCTCCACCTGCCACCACTGAGTATTTCCTTATATAAAAAGTCATCACCCTCCACCTGATGCTCCACCTGCACATTTCCTTATATAAAAAGTCATGCAATACAACAACCTAGTTATCTCCCCCTTGTTATCTCAAGTCCGCCATCTTCCCCCATATAACCTCCCCTTGTTATCTCAAGTCCGCCATCTTGCCACATTTTTCCTTATATTAAAAAAATATCCCCCTCTTCTTGTTATCTCAAGTCCGCCATCTTGCCCCGCCTCTTCTTGTTATCTAAAAATACCTCTAAAAATAACCTCCCCTTGTTAGCTCAAGTCCGCCAACTTGCCCCTGCAGCGCACCTGCAGATTGCGCTTATATAAAAGTCACGCGCCTGCAGAATTTTTGCTATATAAAAGTCACGCGCCTGCAGCGCGCCTGCAGAATACTACCTAAAAGGAACATTCCCTACTACTTATATACCACGCATTATGCTGCAAGATCTGGCAAAGCGGAATTTGGCCCAAGGAATGGAAAAGATCAATTTACATACCCTTGCCAAAAAAGGGCAACCTGAAACTGTGCACAAACTACAGAACTATAGCTCTTATAAGCCATGCCAGCAAAATACTATTACAAATCATAATGAAAAGGATGCAACAAAAGCTAGAAACAGAAATAAACGAAGTACAGGCGGGTTTTCGACAGGTAGAGGCACTAGAGATCATATATTCAACATGAGGATCATCATAGAAAAGTGTAGAGAATTCAACGTTGACCTACATACTTGTTTCATTGATTACACCAAAGCTTTCGATTGTGTTACAAACATCAGCAGTTATGGGCTATTATGAAAAATATGGGATTTCCAAACCACCTTATACAACTCATCGCACTGCTGTACCAAGAACAACACGCAGCCGTAAGAATAGAGGGGGAAACATCAGAATGGTTTGAAGTACAGAAAGGAGTAAGACAAGGCTGTACCCTTTCCCCTTACCTGTTTAACATTTATGCCGAGAATATCATGAGAAACGTAAGAGATGACCAAGAACACACAGAGTTTGACTCATTTAACATCGGCGGGTACCAGATCCCGGAAATCAGATATGCTGACGACACAGTCCTCCTATCGACCAACCCAGAAGGACTTGAACAATTAATTCTGTCCACCAAAAAACACAGCGAGGCCTAGAATCTATACCTAAACACCAAGAAGACCAAAGTATTAACAACAGACAAAGTAAAGACCAAACCAGAAATTGAAATTGATAACGAAGAACTGGAAAGTGTTAATGAATTCGAATACTTAAGATCAATCATCAACAGCTCTGGCGACTGTGCAGTGGAAATTAAAAGAAGACTTGCAATTGCTTCACATAAGCTAATACAGATGAAAAACCTATGGCAAGGCACAAGCAAAGAAACAAAGTTACAACTGATCAGAGCATGTATATTCCCAGTAGCAACATACGGCTGCGAGACTTGGACACTCAATAAAACAGTTGCAAAAAAAAAAAAAAAGATTACATCATTCGAAATGAAATGCTACAGAAGGATGTTGAGAATACCCTGGACAGAAAAAAAGACCAACAGAGAAGTACTGCACTCACTAAACGTACAGGAACATTGGCTCCTAAATACCATCGCAATAAGGAAGCTGAAATTTTTCGGTCATATAAAAAGACATAATAGTCTGGAAAAAACAGTGATGGAAGGCATGGTCCCTGGAAAAAGGGGAAGGGGTCGACCTAGACGACGGTGGACCCAGGACATCACAGAGAGTCTGAACTTGTCTTTGGCTGATGCAGGTCGACTTGCCCAGAATCGTGATGCGTTCAGAGCAGCTGTAATGGAGACAACGTTCTGGAAAGAATACGTCACATGATGATGAGGATGATATCGTTATGTGTAAGTTTGTGATACTATATATCGTTTTATGTAAGTTTGTGATACTATATATCGTTATGTGTAAGTTTGTGATACAATATATCGTTTTGTGTAAGTTTCTGATACTATATATCGTTATGTGTAAGTTTGTGATACTATATATCGTTTTGTGTAAGTTTGTGATACTAGCTCTCGATTGTGGTAAGTTTGTGATACTAGCTGTCGATTGTGGTAGGTTTATGATACTAGCTCTCGATTGTGGTAAGTTTGTGATACTAGCTCTCGGTTGTGGTACGTTTGTGATACTAGCTCTCGGTTGTGGTAATTTTGTGACACTAGCTATTGTTTTTGGTAAGTTTGTGATGCCTGATATGATTTTTGGAAATTTTGTGCCTTGTACCAAGGTGTTTTGTGAGTTTGTGACATGCGTCAACTGAAAATAGAGTAGCCATTTCTTAGACTGTTCATTTTGATTTAGCAATCATCAGGAATAAAAAAATAAAAAAATTAAAACTTTTTTAAACAAAGAAATGTTTGTTCATGAGCAAACGAACGAATTAACTTTATTTTAAAAAATCATAAGAATTTGGCGAAACAGGTGAGGGCAACATTCTGCCCTGTCTGTCATCTTTTATGCTGTATCCTTTCATTGTCACACACATCTGAAGTATTTATTTTAAGTAATAAAAGCCTACAGAAGCAGCATAACAACAGACTCACATTTGCAGCACTCAATCATAATCAAGAAAATAAAAACCGTCAACTTCAGAAAAACATAGCCTGGGGATAAAAATGTGAGTATATTGTTATTTGTGCGATCTGGCGAACTTCACAAGATGACGTTTCTGTTGACTGCTCGCACTGCCCTGACTTATCCTCGTCCACAAAAGGCGCCACTCAGCAAATCTTTCTTTGATCTTGCAGGACAACCTAAATTGGAAATGCCTTCACCGCATCAATCTTGTATCAATTTGCTGCCTTGTTCCTCCTGTTTTTTTTTTTTTTTTAAGTCTTAAAATCAACACAAGTTATTTAGAAAAATCAAAAGTGCATTGAGTAGAAATCTTTAACTCAAATTGGGATCAATGTTCTTCATGCTTTTGCGAGCTATTTGTAATGTCGCGGAGGAGAAAAAAATAATGGAAACGGGGAGTGACAGCAGCCAGTATATATTTTTTTTTAAACACACACAAAAAAACTATTATCGCCAGCTTTCAAACAAAATATAAAAACATTAAAACAACAAATAAAAAAAAACGGTATAAAATAAATGCAATCAAGGACATTAAAACAATTGGAAAAAAAAAAAACAGATATACAGAACGTTAGCACTTAGAAACCCAAGACACTAAATCAAATATACCGTAATGGAAATGCTGAAGACAAAAATTAAGTGAAGAAAACAAAATTATAATGTCAATATATCACTTCATGCACTATCACTTGTAAATAAATTTATAATGTAAACTTCACTCAAAATTTTAAATTACAATTACACTGAATACCCTTATTATAACCGAAGATTAGGTTTAACAGGGTGGATGAGTAAAGGCAAATAAAGCTTATCTAATATTCGCCCGTTCTATTCCTATTTCTGAAGACAAAAAGTATTTTATATTTGAACATGCGCGCTATCTTAACTTTATGTCTCAGTTCAGCGGTGCCGCACCTCACCAGAACGAGACAAAACGCCTATAACACGTGCATTAAAACATACGGTTGTGGGACAGATACTGCAAGAGTTTACGACTGAATTGGAAAATATCATCACACATGTACATAAAGACACACATGCCTAATCATAGATGTACACAGACACGTGCCTACATCATATGTGTACATATTGACATACACGCTTACATCGTACATGTACATAAATATTAATAGCCTTTATCATAATGTATATACATAAAAGACATAAAATGCCTACATCATAATGTATGTACGTACATAAAGACATAAATACTTACCTCACGCATGCACATTTAGCCATTCATGCCTACATTACATATGTACATAAAGACACGTGCCTACATTATACCTGCACATTAAGGCATACATGTCTACATTACGCATGTACACAAAGGCACACATACCTACACCACACATGTACACAAAGGCACACATACCTACACCACACATGTACACAAAGGCACACAGACCTACATCACATATGTAAACTGAGATAAACTCAATTCTTTCTGCTAACCGCCTGTTCATTGTCCATGTTTTTACACCACACAATAATGAAGATTACGCTAACTATTCATGATTCTTATTTTTAATATGCGACTTATTTATTACATTTTAAAAATGTCATCTTCACAGGCGTCTTTCTAGCCTGCTGGGTGCCTTTCTTCACACTTAACATCATGAAAGCAATCTGCATCCGCTATGATCTGGATGACCTACCAGCCTGCCAGGTGAATCCAATCTTCTTCAGCCTGTTCCAGTGGCTAGGCTACATCAACAGCTTCCTCAACCCCGTTATCTACACCATCTTTAACCAGGAGTTTCGGAAAGCTTTCAGAAAACTTCTGACAGAGCCATGCAGATGATGAAAAATACTGTACATAATATTTAGACAATGTGATAATTAAAATTTCATGATCGTAATGTGAAAAATGAGCGAGTGAAGAACAGTTTTTTTTTTAAATTGAAAGTGGAAAAAATACACGCCATCATTACGAGGTTCAGCTGTGTCTTGTGAAATTCGCGCACAGCTTATCACGAGATAACCAGCACATGTCAAATTATGGTGCGTTCTAGATGTCTGATCAAGGCATATAGTTTTTGGTATGAGATTTACTTATTTCTGTAGAGAGTTTTGAGGAAGGAACATTATTATTGCAGCACCGTTATTAGAATGTTGCGAATGTCGTTTGCGATAAAAAATGTTGGAGTCACGCCTCAGAGTAACAAATGCAGGACAAAAAATTATTTACGGTTTTTTATGTAACTGATAACATCAACATTAATGTCACGTCAGTCCTATTTTATGGCTATTGATAGCCATGTTTCAACATGGAGAACAACAAAAACAACAACCAAAAAGCTACAGACCATAAATGGGTGCTTGCGTGGAATAGAAGGAATGAAATAGTATGTCAAGGTTACCAACATAGAACTGATGACAAGATCACCAATGTGGAACTGATGACAAGATCACCAATGTGGAACTGATGACAAGATCACCAATGTGGAACTGATGACAAGGTCACCAACGTGCAACTGATGACAAGGTCACCAACGTGCAACTGATGACAAGAAACAGACACGTGCTAGTGGAACAAGAGTTGAGAAGAAGACGATGGCGATGATTGGGACACACTAATGACACCATCTGCCAGCATCACCTGACAGTCCTTGTCCTGGAGTCCCCAGGGTGACTGAGGTACAGGAAGACCATAAATAAATGGTGACGGAAACGGGGAAGCATAAAATGAAAGGAAAACAGAAGTCATGGAACGACCTTGGGCAGATGGCCCATGACAAGAGGGCTTGGCATTACTTTGTTAAAGCCCTATGCTCCTGGGGTGCTGAAGGATGATGGAAAGTAACAGCTTAATAATACTGCGTTGATACCACCATTGTGCTATCAGTGCCAAACTTGGGAATGAACAAGGAAGGAGGGGAAAATTATAACATATAAAATAATGTTCGAGAAAAGCAGCAGTTAATAAAACACAAAGTGAAGAGACCTTAAGGGAAATTATGAGAATGTGTATCTGACAACAAGAGAAATGTTTCACTTTTTCCAGCAGAAATGACGTGGCGTTGGCAGAAGTTTGTATCTATGTTTTTATTTACCTATACACAAATTTAAATACTGCGAAGATTGATCATGAATTTGATACTTCCCTATCCACCAAAGGCTGAACAAAATCATTGTAGATGTGAATACAGTAGAACTCCATTTATCCGAACCCCATGGGACCGAGCATCGTTCGGATAATCAAATGTTCGGATAATTGGATTACATGATGTATCGAGTACATGTACACATATTTCTAAAAATAATTAACAATCACAAGGAAAATACACTATAAAACATATTTACTTGTACTGTAATAATAATACCCACACTGTATTAGATCACTGTATCACCAAAATCTTTTATTACACTGCAGTGCATGTACTACTTGTATTAATTATTTTTGTTAAGAAAGAGAAATGTTTTCAAAATAACATTACAAACGATTCAAAACCAGACGAAACTTACATATATATGTACTTGCACAGATGTAGCCCACTATTTAAAATAATGAGGAATCCTCTTTTGCACCAAACTGGATAGTCTCCTTTTGGCTGCTAAGTCCCGCATTCTCTTCAACAGCAGAAGCTGTGTAGGACAGCTGTCATCTTCTTGCTCGTACCAAGCCATCGTTGTTTCTAGTGCTATAAAGGCCTCTTCAGGACTTGGTCGACGTTTTGGTTTTTCTTCATAATCTACAAGTACATCATGTACTTCTGAGGAGTCTTCATCATCGGTCACTACATGTATTTGGTTTTCTTCTTGCACAAAAGACAAAATTTCTTCGTCATTCAAAAACTGAAAACCAGAATCATTATCATCTTCTAGCCACATGTGTGCATCATCTTTGTCACAGTCCGAAAATCCGGGCATTGCTTGAAACAGTTCCACAACTTCATTTATACAGGGGGATTGACATAAGTCTTGGGCCTGACCATGAAGGACATGTCACAGAGAGCTGAAACTTTGTATAGTGTTTATTCCTTTTCAATATAGCCACCGTCTGAATTGACACACTTCTGCCATCTCTGCTTGACCTTGAAAAGACCTTGGGAGTAGAACACCCTATTTTTCAAACTAAACCAGTCATCACATGCCAGTATAACCTCTTCATCGCTGTCAAAATTATTTCCTTTTAGCTGTTTTTTAAGATATGGGAATAGAAAAAAGTCTGGTGGAGCGAAATCTGGAGAATATGGTGGGTATGGAAGAATTTCAATATTCAAATCGTTGGCTGCTTGCTGCACAAGCCGTGTTTTGTGAGAGGGCGCGTTGTCTTGAAGCAAAGGAAGATTTTGAGTGCGCGTTATCCCTCGTTTCCTGGTCACAACCTTTCTTAGTTTGGTGAGAAGATCTGCATAGTACTGTCCATTAACTGTGTTGCCTTGAGGCAGATAATCTTTCAAAAGGACACCTTTGCCGTCCCAAAAAACAGTCAGCATCACTTTTCCTGCAGATTTCTGCGCTCTCGGCTTGACAGGTGTTGGGGAGCCCGGGGTTTTCCATTGCATGCTGGCAATTTTGGATTCGGGGTCATAATGGTGTACCCAAGTCTCATCTACGGTCACCATGGTCTCCAAAAAATTTTTTGACTTACACTTTTTTAGCAACTGTTGACAGCAATTTACCCTCGTTTGCTTCTGTTCACGTGTCAACAGTCGCGGAACCCAGCGTGCACACACTTTTCTCATGTTCAGTCTGTTGTGTAAAATTCTATAAACTGTTCTTTCATTTAGTTTTACTCTACTAGCTATCTCCACAATTGTCATTTTTCGATCCTGGTCAATGATTTTCTTCACTCTTGTTGCATTTTCATCGTTGCACTCTGAGGCTGGTCTACCAGATCTTGGCAGATCAGCAACATTTGAGCGGCCGCACTTAAACTGTTGACACCAGTTTTTTACCGAAGTATATGAAGGACAAGAATCACGAAACACTGGTTCCATCTCCCTGTGTATTTCTGTAGATGTTTCTCCCTGAAACATCAGAAATTTTATCACAGCTCTGGCCTCCTTCTTTTCCATTGTTTTGTCAAATCTTTGGAGCAGCAGATCCGGTCAATAGGGTACATTGCGCCGTGCACCGTAGCGGGAAAACCCATTGAAGAAACAAACGCGTACTTCACACATTCAGTGCAAATATGATGAACTTTAAATGTGCCAAGTTTCATCTTCCTCCTGTGACTCCTTCATGGTCAGGACCAAGACTTATGTCAATCCCCTTGTACAATCATCATTTGTGTCCACTGCAGTAGTTTCATTTCCTCCTTTTTTCCCAAGCAATCTATTCCAAGCCTTGTTGAGATTATCTTGTGACAGGGTGGTCCAAGCATCAGCTTACATATAGCAGCAGTCTTTGAGATTAAGCTTTTTTTGAAAACGCCACCACACTTTCTTCATCTTCAGCCAACAATAAACGACGCAGGACTTCCTTCTTGTACATCTTTTTAAGCTTTGCTATAACACCCTGATCCATTGGTTGAATCAGTGCTGTTACATTTGGAAGCAGAAAAATTACTTTAAAATTTGCATCAACTGCATTCAATGTATCCGTCTCTGGATGAGATGGTGCATTGTCCAGTAGAAGAATTACTTTTCCAGTTTTCTTTTCTTGTTCTTTCAACCTCTTCACATTTGGGATGAACTGATTTGTATACCAATCAAGAAATATTTCACTATTCATCCAAGCACTCTTCTGTGCTTTGTAGCACAATGGGAGACATGTCACATTCTTTAAACAACGTGTTTTTTTGGCTTTGCCGATCATTAGCACCGGTAAACGATGACTTCCACTGGCATTCGCGGCTACCAAAATTGTTACTCTCTCTTTGCACTTTTTAAACCCAGGGGCAGCTGCTTCGCGCTGAGATGCAAGTGATTTTTGAGGCAATGATTTCCAGTATAAGCCAGTCTCATCGGCATTATACACATCATCGAGTAAATAACCTTCTTTTTCCAAAAAAGCCAAGAATGTTTCTTTAAAATTTTCAGCGGCAGTTGCATCGCTAGATGAAGATTCCCCTTGAATCTCCAATTCTCGTATGCCATGACGAGATTTAAAGTTTCTTAACCATCCCTGGCTAGCCTTAAAGTCAGGAGGACCGTCAAGTTGACTGTTGAACTGAAGTGCCTTTTCACACAATAGAGAGCCAGAGATAGGTTCCCCTTTGCTTCTTCTTTGCACAAACCATATATACAAAGCCTCTTCCAATTTCAAATCTTTCACATTTCTCATGGTTTTATGTTTCTTCGACCCATTTTCACTATCCAATTTCGATGCAAAACTCATAATTTTATCCTTGTTACTTTTGATGTCAGAGACGGTAGCTTTCTCAACATTGAAAATCCTCGCAAATGAAGACACAGTTTCACCTTTTCCTAGTCTCTTGATAATTTCTGTTTTCGTTTCAATTGACAAAACATTGCGGTTCCTTTTATATGCTTTAGGCCTACTGGAAGATGCCAGGTCGCACAGAGAAATACGTGTACACCAAAATTATTCTGCTGTAGTAGCAGACACAATTATTTTAAGTTGAACTGTCTGTTTAGCCAGTGTTCTGCCTAGAACTCACAGGTACACTGGATTGGTAAACCAGATATTAACGGACTTTATGATCTAACTGACTTCATGTACGTAAGCGACCGTCCATTAGCCCATCTCATTGTCTACAAATTGTTCGCACACATTTGAAGCTTGCCGCATCAAAAGATTCAGAACTGTAGTCTAACGTGACTGGTGGAGACTGATTTTTTTTTTCTGGAAAAAGTGTTCGGATAATTGGATGTTCGGATAATTGGGGTTCGGATAAATGGAGTTCTACTGTAATTTGTTTTCTCTTACAAAAATGCATCTACAGGTCAGAGCGTGGGTTAATTAGGTCATGGTTTAAGCTCCAACCACGTGTCCAAACAGCGGAAGTCAGCAACAGAACTGAAAAACAGCGCCGGGTAAAGAGATATGATCAAACAAGCCATGTTGAAGACAAATTTGTTTTAAACACCAGAAATATAAAATTATTAACATGAAAGCATCTTTCACACAGAGATATTGGTATAATAAGAGTCCACTTGGGGTTGGCAAGCTCATCATATAAAATATATTGACACAGGAACCACCGCTACAAGAATGCTTGGTGCAGGCTTCCTGAAAGGGGACCAACCAGCTCACGTGGTGGTTCTATGCTCCATAAGCAGCGCAAAGGAAAATGGTGAACAGCAGAAACATCCATCACTGAGAGAAAAGGCATCTACAGGAAAATGGTGAACAGCAGACACATCACTGAGAGAAAAGGCATCTACAGGAAAATGGTGAACAGCAGAAACATCACTGAGAGAAAAGGCGTCTACAGGAAAAGTTAAAATTTTAGTTTCAGGTCGCTTTACCTTCACGCCATCCTTCGGTCACACAAGTTGTTCTAGTTAAAACGTTCTAGTCACAATCTAAGTTGTTCTAGTTTAAAAAATAAGTAGTTGTGGCAAAAATATAAGCTGGCAAAGGTAAATATAATTTATTCTAGTCACACTGCAAGTTGTTCTAGTCAAAACGTAAGGTCTTTCTGGTGAAAATGTAAGTTTTTCTAGTCAAAACGTAAGGTATTTCTGGTGAAAATGTAAGTTGTTCTAGTCAAAACATAAGGTGTTGCTGGTGAAAATGTATGTAAGTTGATCTATTAAAACGTAAGGTGTTTCAGGTGAAAAAGTAAGTTGTTGTAGTCAAAATGTAAGTTGTCCTAGTCAAAACGTAAGGTCTTTCTGGTGAAAATCTAAGTTGTTCTAGTCAAAACGTAAGTTGTTCTAGTCAAAACGTAAGGTATTTCTGGTGAAAATGTAAGTTGTTCTAGTCAAAACGTAAGGTGTTTCTGGTGAAAAAGTAAGTAATTCTAGTCAAAACGTAAGGTGTTTCTGGTGAAAATGTAAGTTGTTCTATTCACATCGTAAGGTGTTTCTGGCGAAAATGTAAGTTGTTCTAATCAAAACGTAAGATGTTTCTGGCGAAAATGTAAGTTTTTCTAGACAAAACTTAAGTTGTTTGTGAAAATGTTAAGTTGTTCTAGTCAAAACGTAGGGTCTTTCTGGTGAAAATCTAAGTTGTTCTGGTCAAAACTTAAGGTGTTTCTTGTGAAAATGTTAAGTTGTTCTTGCCAAAACGTAAGGTGTTTCTGATGAAAATGTAAGTTGTTCTAGTCAAAACGTAAGGTGTTTCTTGTGAAAATGTTAACTAATCTAGTCAAAACGTAAGATCTTTCTTGTGAAAAAGTTTAAGCTATTCTAATAACACTGCAGGATGACTTGAGTCACAGGTTAAGGTATAGTCACCATCTTGTCGGTCAATTCGTCATATACACGTGCCCGTGTTTCTTGCAGTAATTACACAATAACCACTAACCCTATTCCTGTTTATAGCCTCTTTGTTAAAATAATAATGTGTGACAAAGGTGCAGGTTGTACTTCAAAATTTTTTTAATGAACACAAATTACTAAGTTACCATTTATTAGTCAGATTCCGCATCCTTGTCGTAGATTACCGATAGGTGATTAAGAACAATGTTAGGTCCCTTCTAAATAGAAGTGACAAAGATTATGACTCAGTGCGAGATAAGGTAAACAGATAGATTTCACTAGTGAGTTGGTGAAAAGGTAGAGTCTGTCACTGGATTTGAGAAAAAAAATTACTCTAGTCCAGCCTATCGGTTACGACTAAAAAAAATTTGTTGTTCCGACAGTTCCCTTTCTATATATATATATATATATATATATATATATATATATATATATATATATATATATATATATATAAAATTTGTTGTTCCGACAGTTCCCTTTATATATATATATATATATATATATATATATATATATATATATATATATATATATATATATATATATATATATATATATATATATATATATATATATATATATATATAGAAAGGGAACTGTCGGAACAACAAATTTTTTTTAGTCGTAACCGATAGGCTGGACTAGAGTAATTTTTTTTTTCTCAAATCCAGTGACAGACTCTACCTTTTCACCAACTCACTAGTGAAATCTATCTGTTTACCTTATCTCGCACTGAGTCATCACCTTTGTCACTTCTATTTAGAAGGGACCTAACATTGTTCTTAATCACCTATCGGTAATCTACGACAAGGATGCGGAATCTGACTAATAAATGGTAACTTAGTAATTTGTGTTCATTAAAAAAATTTTGAAGTACAACCTGCACCTTTGTCACACATTATTATTTTAACATATATATATATATATCCACCACTCACATACACACACACATATAAGTGACGACAATGAGACGCACAAACGTGAAAACTAACTAATGGAATGTGAATGTTGGGACGAGCTGACCAACACAGAAATTACAGTTTATGTAAATTTTATTTACCATAAAGAAACTTCACAACATATACAAGTATATATTATCATATATCGAATATAAAAAAAAATCATAGGAGTACAGAATTAATAAAGAAATAGACCCATAAGTACTATCACCCCCCTCCCCTGTTGAGACAAGATCCCACAAAAGAGAAGTTAATTAACCCCCAAAAGGTCAAAAGATTAGCACTATGGTATAGAATTTGACTATACTGTAAAGAACAGAGTATTTACGTTATTCTATTTCTGAAAAAATTGAACAGTATTAGCAAAACACAGTAAGAAATATTCAAAGTGAGTACATGGATTATACAATAAAAGAGTTACTCATTCCTGTTTTCTTTCTTTCCATATAACCGTGGCCACGTTCATTCGTTCTTACCAAATACTTGATTTGCAACTTCTGGAACAATCTTTAGGACATACGCACACGGCAAATACAGTGTTATTTTGGTAAATAAAACCCCAGCTCTTCAAAGACAGATTAAAACCACTTATCTGGGGAACGTTCACTTTGTTACTTTATTTAGGATTGCGGTTTATGTCACATTAATTTGTCCAGGTAAGAAGTTTAACAGTGCTCACAGTGTCAGTAGCTTAAGATTTCCATTTACATTAGGAATGTCAGGTCGGTAACTTCTCTCAGTATAAAAATTCCTTGTCACACCACAAATGGTCAAAAGTCGGGAAATGTTAATGTTGGTTATTTCGCCACAACGGGCTGAATGAAAATGAAATTTGGAAAAAAAGAAATCTGGATCTATAGGCCCAGTTACAAAGTCACTCTTAATGTTCTTTGGGTTGGTACTCTGTCTCTTTCTGTGTGTAAACATGAAACCAGACAGGTTCACCTTGAAGACCCAGATACTAAGTAAAAAAATGTTCTTTGATATGGTTATTCTCAGATTTATATGGAAGCCGCTGGAAGGGTTTTGGGTTTGATCCAGTACTGTGTATAGGAAGAAAAATGACAAAATACTTAACCACCATATAGTATTCTCAATCCTATCCTCACCCGCGTAAAATATAATATATTTATCCACTTCGGTTATTTAACTTTAATTGAAACTACAAGCCTGGAGCTTATATGACCGTTTAAAAACTCCCGTGAAATAAATTCTATAATAAAATTAATCATCATGAATTAGAAATAAATATATATTTCGTCAATACTCATAATGAACAGTGCATTTACTAGTCGATTAAAATATCCCTTACTGGTTAAATAGCAATTAATTAAATCGACGCTACAGCCGGAACAATTTAGCTATAACTAATTTTAATTCGCCAGCCAATAAGCACAACAATCCTAGTGAAATAAAATGACAGACTTAACCATTAAATCACTCTACACAGAAAAATCTTAGTGAAATAAAATACGGACTTAAAATTTAATCACTCAAACTTCTAGTATAGTATTTACCACAAACACAGAAATTAAACAACTCCAACGAAAACTTGGTAATTCCAAATAGTAAAATGGATTTAGAAATCGCAGCTAGATGTCTGAAAAATCTGCGTGTACTGAATAAATTGAGTTTTAAATGCAGAGCTTTATATATTAAAATGGTAGAAAAGTCGCTGACCAGTGTTACACCTAACAACTTTGGGGATTTCTGTGTTTCAGATTCTGAATGAAAGAAAATATTGACACCATCACTGCCGAGCAGACGTGGTCCCACGATCAAATCGTCTCTTGATCTCGTCGGTCCGTGGCTTAATTGCGTTACACGGAAGAACGGACAAGGGGGAGTAAATTGTAAATTATCTCCCTTTTTTTCTTTCAGATTAGGTCCCCCTGACCAAAAATCTACCGAAAACTACGTCTAACTACATTAACTTATCTCCCCCTGAGAACTTGAACTAATAAACAGGGACGACGTTTTGAAATAGTCGCCCTTGTTTTCTACAAATCTACCACCACATCCCCTCTCTACTAAACGCGTTCTGTCTACCTGTACGACAGTAGAGAAAGCAAAAATAAGGGCGTGGCAAAAATAAGAATGCAACGAACATCGAACAACCAGGGGTTCTGCGTTAGCAGATAGATCTGTTGGTAAAACATTCCTAAAACATAAAGAAAAGAAATTTAAATAGGCGTGCTAAATTAAGAAAGAGACAGCTATCTGAGTGTAGGAGGGTTTTAGGTTAACAAACCGTGCGTAACTAATAAGGAAGCAAGGGTGAAAGAAAAATGTAGATATATGAATATCTATTTTCATAATATCCTCTGTCACAGACATTAAGGTTGTGTGCACTATTTTTTTTTAAGCTGAAACAACAGCATTCGGACGCTATCATAGATCCTGGCAAAATATTATTTTTCTTCTTTTTTTTTCAATCAAGTGATTCGGTCAAAGTACTATGGTGCGAACACATCTTCAATCCTCCCAGTTCTGGATTTTATTCTAGTACTTTCACGCTCCTCTCCTGCACATATCTGAAACTAACCCTCGCTGCGTCGCCCGGCCTGTTATTTTTGCCATCTGCCAGTTGTCCGTAGAAAAAACTTTGAGCGACGTAATCGATCACATTTAACCAAAAAATACGACTGGACCTTTTCTTAATTCAACCGCATAGTGTTCAACTCTACCACAAGATGTCGACGGTACCCAATCTAATGGTGTATGTGCGTATATGGTGGTAACTGATCTGGCTCCATTTTACATAATGGTCAAACCACTTAATTCCTGCCTCTGTATAACTTATCAAGGATGTCAATCAATATACCCTGTTAGCTCCACGAGAGGGCATAGGCCTTCAACAACACACATGCCAAGTCTTTCCTGTCCTGTGCCATCCTGCCTCAAGTTCTTTCCCATGTTTTTCATCAATCATTTATCACCAGTCTGTTTTCCCAGTTCACTTCTAACTCCATCTATGTCTTATTTTAAGTCTACCCTCTGCCATCTCTTGTCCCTGTGGATTCGCTAGAACAAGGACGTTAGCCTAGTGTAATGGCTATACAACGAATGTATTTATTCGTCTGAATGTGTGTCCGTCATCCAATCGCCAGCGTCTTCTTCTCTGCTCTTGTTCCACTGGCACTTGTGCCTGGTTCCTAATGATCCACCTAATGAGTCCACATCTTGTGACTTTGTCCATACCTTTTCATCCCTTCTATTCTAAAGCAAGACCCTTTATAAAATCTGTAAGCTTTTGTTGTGTTTTTGTTCTACAGGTATTTCCCTACATTCTCCCAGCTCATCATTTTCCTCGTTCTGTCTCTCTCTCCTTTTTAACATTAATGGGCCTTTCTAATATCCATCACACAGGATTTACTCCAGAAAACTTAAATTACTGACAAAATAGAATAATCCAAATAAATAATAGAAGGTACATAATCAAAGATACACATAGATTACATCATATCCACTTGATATTAGCTTGCACACTAATTTAATCATTATAGACACAAAATATTTTTACCAAGAAATGTCGAATTTAGAAAACCAACTGCGCGTGCCTCCTTCCCAGCCAAGAAAAATCAATAGGGGAAAAGGCCTAAATAATTTACCATAATGGATCACTAAGATATGTTTAAGGTAAATAACAAACTCCTAGGCAACGTTGTTAGCGCTTCAAGGACAAGCCTGAGGGAGTCAGTGAAGAGCTGCCAGATTGAATTTCAACCACACTGGAGAGGAACTGAACACAGGATCCGCACAGCCTGGAGAGGCGCTTTCAAAATGAGTGTTGCAGTCAGGCGAGGCCAACGCTTGTGAGGATGGCCCGAGAAAACGTGAGGCCGAAAGTCAAATGCGTGGATTGTGGCAGCCCAAGTTATTGTCTTGGGGGCCTTGTATGTCGGTCATACAACATAACTTTGATTTCTTGCCCCGCATTTGCTTGATCGGCAGCACCCACTTAACATCATACCAGAAGGAAAATGTATTAAAGAGGATGTCGATTGTACCTGATCGAATAACGATAGGACAAAAATCCTCATTCAGATGTGTAGACAAAGTTATAAACAATAAATGAAAATACCAGGTTACTTAATATAAAACAATAGCAAATCTCATCTCATTATCATTATATCGTACCCTCTTATAACCCGATGAAAACGAAGTGTAGTTAGAGGGACCCAAGGCACAAGGCCCGATGGGCAGGACATGTAATTCAAAGTGACTTGGCAAACAGGTGATTAGCCCATTGTGCCCGGGACTTAGCCTTCAAGGTGTACTCATATTCCGCTATAAAACCATCCGAACTAATCGAGTCCGTCATTCCAGCCATAAATGGACAGAGCCTCACATACCTAAATACCCGAAGGTTTTATTCGAAAAAGTGATGTCCTTCCTCATCTGCAACAAAGGCATTTATAGAGGAACTCTCAGGGACCAGGAGGTGTCTGAGGAAAAGAGGCAAAATCTGAAGACACACCAGGCACAGCAGTTCTTTGGTACTGGGGGTCTCCACTCAGGAGTGGTGTACCACACTCAGGTCAGTAAAAGGAAGTAAAGGACTTAGGTCGCCTGCGGCGGTAAAACAATAGCAACAACTTGAAAATGTAGCCATTTGCCCAACACAGAAATAATGAATGCACAGAAATGTTAGTGAAGACACCGAGAAAGGAAACAAGCAAGAGGAAACACATTTCCTTAAAAATTAAAAAAATTACGGGACAAAAAAAAAAAGAGAAACCTCAATCAAGTCCATCCAGAAATCGTTGCAGAATCATTATTATGCACGCAAATGGTGATGACTTGTATATGTATTTAATTGTTAACGCTGTATTGTGTGTACAGTATTATATCGCAGGACTGGTTATGTGTGATGAATTGTTACATTATAAAGATTAACTTGTTGACCGTCAGATGACCAATGCAAGGAATTTCGTGATTTAATGTCGGAATATTCATAACTCTGTACGACTAACTCTATGCATGTAGTATATGTACCCATTTGTTGTTCGCTTTTATATGTGTACACTTTTGTACATTTAGTTCACGTAACCTGACAACTCCTTGTAATAACTATCACATTTTTTTGTTCTGTACTCTACATTTAATCTATCACAATTCGTTGTAACTGGTAACTTGTATAAAAAAAAATTTACCTTGATTGTCCCACATAGTTGTATTGTAGTTTGACTTTCACTCATGCAACTGAAGAGTTCGTGGGACAGTTTAGTTTCCCGTTGCTGTGAAAATATGTTACCCTGGCTTTGTAGTAAACTAGACCCAGGAGTATGCCAACGAAACGTCTCGTTGCCATAAAGCTAGAGCGTCTGTGACGTCTGTTCTTGAAGGCACCGATGGTAAGCTGAGTATCCAGATTCCCAAACGGTTTTAGTCTCTGTCTGACTGTAGTTGACGTTTGATGTTGTTTCCTTCCCAACATCTTGACTTTTCGTGTGTCTTAAATCTTTCTCTTACAGTGACATTGTGTGAACATTTGTGCACTTGATATTTCTTTGTTATACAGTGACTTTGTTAGTGAACCTACTGGTGCACTTGATCTTTTAGTCACAGTGATCTTTGTTGTGTGAAACACGTGATCTTTCTCTAACACTGACTTTGTCTGAACAGTTGATCTTTCTTTTAGTGACGTTTGTGTGAACACTGGTGCGCTTGATCTTTTAGTAACAGTTACGTCGTGGTGAACACTCGATCTGTCTCTTACAGTGAATTTGTGTGAACACTTGATATTTTCTTTTACAGTGAACTTGTTGTGTTGAAACAACTTGTTGCACCTTGATTTCTTTCTTTTTACAGTGACTTTGTGTGAACACTGGTGCCACTCGATCATTTCCTCTTAGACTGACTTTGTGTGAAACACTCGATCTTTCTCTTACAGTGACTCTGAAGAAACACACGATCTTTCTCTTTACAATGGACTCTGTGAACACTCGATCATCTTTCTCTTACAGTGCACTCTGTGAACACTCGATCTTTTCTCTTACAGTGGACTCTGTTGAACACTCGATCTTTCTCTTACAGTGACTCTGTGAAACACTCGATCTTTCTCTTTAACAGTGACTCTGTGAACACTCGATCATTCTACTTACAGTGACTCTGTGAACACTCGATCTTTCTCTTACAGTGATTCTGGTGAACACTCGGATCTTTTAGCTCTTACAGTGACTTTGTGTGAACACTTGTGCACTTGACTTTTCTCTTACCAGTGGCTCTGTATGAACACATGTGCATTTGAAAGGAATAGCTACTTTCATGAGCCTTGTCTGAGATAAAAGGTGAAACATGGAGACCACAAATAAGCGTTGGTGGAATAATAGAAGGATGGATTTCACTCATGCATCAGCCTTCATCGCTCCCCAAGGAAAAGCATAGGTCTTCAACAAAAACTTATGTCAAGTCTTCCTGTCAAGTGCCATCAACGTCAAGGTGTTTCTATGTCTTCTTCATGTCTGTCCTCCAGTTCTTCTTCTCTATGTGTTTCCTTGGTCCCCCTCTACCTCTCTTACCCTGGGGGGGTTCCAGAACAAGGACTGACTGCCTGGTTAACAGCTATCTACAGGTTTCCTCCCTCAGTGTGTGTCCTATCCATCTCCAGCGTCTTCTTCTCATCTCTTGTTCCACTGGAACTTTTCTGGTTCTTGTGCCGTCAATCAGTTCCACTGGGACTCGTCTGGTTCTTGTTATCAGTTCCACTGGCACTTGTCTGGTTCTTATTATCAGTTCCACTGGGACTCGTCTGGTTCTTGTTATCAGTTCCACTAGCACTTGTCTGGTTCTTGTCATCAGTTCCACTGGGACTTGTCTGGTTCTTGTTATCAGTTCAACTGGCACTTGTCTGGTTCTTGTCATCAGTTCCACTGACACTTGTCTGGTTCTTGTCATCAGTTCCACTGGCACTTGTCTGGTTCTTGTCATCAGTTCCACATTAGGTGATCTTACCATACCACTTCATACCTTCTGTTCTACGCAAGCAGCCACTTGTGACAGTCTGTAGTACCGGTATTATCAACTGGCAAATGGTGACAAGAACTACACAAAAAAAGCAGCGGTACAAGATGTGAAAAAGACTCCGGTGTGTTAGATAGGGACCAACAAACTGAGATAACTGGCTGATAGCTTTACAAAGGCAGTCTTTGTTCTGGACTCTCCAGGATAAACAGAGATAGACGAAGGCCTAGAGGGAAGGAAAAAACACATGGAGAAGAAATTCGACAAAGAAATGATACACAATGTATGGAACAATTTTGAATGGATGTCACATGAAATTCTCCCTCTCAATTTCTTTAACCCTTGGAATTCCTGAACAGAGACTGTCTTGTAGGGCTACTATCTGGTCCTCTCAATGTGTGCCCTATCTACAGATAATAACTCGTATTTAGAAAAAAAGTTGTAAATTGACGAAAGAATATTTTGAAGTGTAAGGCGCCTCTTGGGAGATTAATGTGCCATAACGTGTTGTTTTCTTACAGCCATTTAGCTCGGTGTATGGTGTATGTCACGTCTAGCAATTATGTTCTCATAGGTGTGTGAATGCGATCTTGCCAAGCGACACAACTTGTGAAAACTTAGTGAGAATCACATTTTTCTTTGTTACTTCCCCTTATTTTTAACATAATCGTCAGCTGTATATTAACATACATGCTCAGTAATATTCACGTGTAGTTCACATTACTGAGTTCATTATCTGAGATATTTCAAATTATCGTTTTTTTTATATGAGGTTGTTAGAATATAATAGGAATGTATAATAATGATTTTTTTTCACAATGTAGTCTAAAAAGGACGTATCTGCTGTGTTCTTGAATATATGGCTGCTTTTTTTTTTGTTTGAACTTAAGGTTCGAGAAGTAAGACATCAGCATGATTAAATCTTCAAAACGATTGTTCTTGTTAATTCTATTTTCTTGTTAGTTCCATGTTCTTGTTAGTTCCATGTTTTTGTTAGTTCCATATTTCATTCTGTGTTCTTGTTAGTTTTCTATTTAGTTCTGTGTTTCTGTCAGTTCTGTGCTCTTGTTAGTTTCTATGCCCTTATTAGTTCTGTGTTCTTGTTAGTTATGTGCCCTTATTAGTTCTGTGTTCTTGTTAGTTACATGTAATTGTTCTATGTTCCTGTTAGTTCCATGCTCTTGTTAGTTCTGTGTTCTTGTTAGTTACATGTAATTGTTCTATGCTCCTGTTAGTTCCATGCTCTTGTTAGTTCTGTGTTCTAGTTAGTTAGTTAGTTCCATGTTAATGTTAGTTCTGTGTTCTTTTTAGTTCCATGCTCATGTTAGTTCTGTGTTCTTGTTAATTTCATGTTCTTGTTAGTTCTATGTTCCTGTTAATTCTGTGTTCGTGTTAGTATGTGTTCTTTTGTGTTCTTGTTAGCTCTCTATTGCTGGTAGTTCTGTGTTCTTGATGGTTCTGTGTTGTAGGTAGTTCTGTGCTCTTGTTAGTTGTGTTTTTGTTAGTTCTGTGTTGTTGTTAGCTCCACGTTCCTATTAGTTATCTAGCCTTGTTAATGTTGTACTCTTGTTAGTTCTATTTTCTTGTACGTTAAATGTATTCATGTTAGTTCCATGTTCTGCTCTGTTCTTGTTAGCTCAGCTATGTTAGTTATATGTTCTTGTTAGCTCAGCTATGTTAGTTCTATGTTCTTGTTAGCTCAGCTATGTTAGTTCTGTGTTCTTGTTAGCTCAGCTATGTTAGTTCTATAGTCTTTAGTTCTCCTTAGCTTTGTGTTCTCGTTAGTTCTAATTTCTTCTTACTTCCATGTACTTGTTAGTTCTGTATTATTGTTTATTGTGTGTTCTTGCTTGTTTTATATTCTTGTTCGTTCTGAATTCTTGTTAGTTCTATGCGCCTGTTAGTTCTTTATTCTTGTTAGTTCTATGTTCTTGTTAGTTCTGTGTTATTGTTTTGCTCCATACGTTATCAATACAATTTAATGAGCTGACTGCCACTGTACAGCCTCTCTCTGTCCTACTTTCATCCACGAATTTCTCTTTCCCCTGTCCCCACCGGCCGTCTGTTAGCTTCACCCCACTCTCAACTTCCTCAATTTGCTATGACCTCCATTCTTAACTTCATGTCCTGTCACACCAGCTTGAATGTTGCTAAAGAGTACAAAGTGTGTCGGACTGTTATCCTTGACGTAATATTACAATAATCTCACAGGGTGTTCATGGGGGAAACACAACTTTCGTTAACACTTAAACAAAGGGGAACGCAACTTTCGTTAACACTTAGACAAAGGGGAACACAACTTTCGTTAACACTCAAACAAAGGGGAACGCAACTTTCGTTAACACTTAAACAAGGGGGAACACAACTTTCGTTAAAACTTAAACAAAGGGGAACACAACTTTCGTTAACACTTAAACAAATGTCGTTAACGCTTATACAAAGCAAAATCGATAGAGTTAATGAAAGAGTCAATTTACCTTGCTTTCATGAAATACACAGAAATATCACGCCTCCCGACATGTGGGAAACACTAGAGGTATTATCTCGAATAAACGAAATATCCATTAAGAGGACTACACATCCCTGACAGAACAAAAAAAGCGGAGATCCCCTCTTCAACGAGGCATCTCTTTCGCCATTCCAAATCGCTCACTCCCACTAGTGGTGGGCGGAAACCGATCGACCAAACAACAAGACAAGTCATGCGCAGTCCAGCGCAAAAATGACCACAGCTCAAAAGTAAACTGCATTCGATACTAACGCGAGAAGACAAATGCTTACCGAGAAAAGTGACTATAAATTTCAAGCAGTTGTTGCCCTTGCGTTATAAAACAGATATTGAAATAAAACGATGTTGCGAGAATTTATCACGCAACATATCACCACCTCCTCCCGATAAAAAAAAATGTGGAACATATTTTTTTTTTAAATATCAAAGAGCATGCGATAGCGGCTCAAAACGCACGAATTATGCGCTGATAATTAATTAAATTGCCAAACAATAGGCTAATTATAGAGTGTCTGGTGAGGATATACCTCAACAGAAAAATAAATATGTCTCAAAAAATATTCACATCGGGGAGGTGTCACCAACACACATCACGTTAGCATGTAAACACAATATACGTATGCAAGTTACTATAATCATCATTAAACAGCATACTCTAATATTGTCTTTAAAAATGGATGTACAAATCTGATAGGAAAATTTAAATAGTACATTCTTTGACATGTAATGACATAAGTACATAGTAAAGTTAAACTACATGACGATCCAGGATATATGCTCTGGTATTCCGAGGGTAAGTACACAATCTAGAAACGTCATGCTTAAGGTAAGTCCTCAGCTCAACAATGACATTCTGAGAAAGTACAAGCAATATAATGCTAATTAATAACTAATATGCTTCATAAGGTACAATACATTATTAATAATTGTGGCTGTTTAGTAAACTAACGGCCCTTATATTAACTACTCAGTCCTCCTCTATCATCTTAAAAAAAACGAACAGAAGAAGATGACAACAAAGCACGATAGTGTGTGTACATATAAAGTAAGTACAGATGTGCTAATCTATTGTAGAAATATAGGTGTGTTATGACTCTGTAATATATGGAAATATAGGACAGAAGTATTAGTTGGAGTCATGTGGGCATCTAGACAAAATGTCAGCCATCACATTATCCGCACCACGGATAGCTCGTACCGTGAAGTGAAAAGGTTGAAGAGCTATAGCATATCGAGTGGATCTCGAACTCTTCAAATTCTTAGTCTGAATAGCTGTAAGAGCTTTCTGATCAGTCTCTAGAATGAAATGTGCGCCCAGGAGGAATCTTTGTAGTTTAGAATTGACCAAACCATCGCTAACAACTCACGGTCTAAAACCGAGTAGTTCCTCTCTGCCGCATTTAGTTTTCTAGAAATGTACATAACAGGATGCAGAGTATTTGCATATTCTTGCATCAGTGCTGCTCCAATCCCAGTGGATGAAGCATCACTCCGAAGAACAAAAAGTCCTATCAAGAGTAGGTAATCTTAAGATGGGAGGAGAAGAAAATATATTCTTGATTTGGTCTAGTGAAGATTGGCATTCTTCAGACCAACGGACCAGATTAGGCGAACCTTTCTTCAACAATGTTGATAGAGGTGCCATGATCGAAGATAAATTTGGAATAAATCTCCCATAAAATTGAATTAAACCTAAGAGACTCCTAACTTGTTTCTTCGTTTTAGGAACAGAGATGTTCAGTATTTTGGAAGTATTGTGGTCTTCTGTCTTCAAGAGACCATGACCAACACGATGACCCAGGAAAGAGATTTCACCAAAACCAACAAAAGCTTTAGAAGGTTTTGCTGTCAAATTATTCTCACGTAGAGTGGACAGTAAGTCATATAACCCTAAATAGTGATCTTCCCAGGTATCACTGAAGAGACAGATGTCATTAAGTATGCGATGACATCCGAACGATGTGACAGAATTCGACGCATCATGCGAACGAAAGTGGCAGGGGCGTTCATGAGACCAAAAGGCATAACATTCCATTGAAATAGACCCCTAGGTGTAGAAAAAGCAGTAAGAGGTTTGGCATGCTCTGCTAAAGGCACTTGCCAATAACCTTTAGACAAGTCAAGTTTAGTGAAGAATCTAGAATTAGAAAGTCTAATCAGTAGATCTTCTAACAAAGGCATCGGTTCAGCGTCGAACTTTGTGACCTGATTCAATTTGCGATAATCAACGCAAATTCGTATGTTCTTATCCTTCTTCCGGACAATAACCATGGAAGAAGAATATGGTGAAGTCGATGGTTCAATTATATTTAATTGAATCATTTCATCCAATTCCTTTTCCACTTGCGACTGAAAGTGTATAGGAATAGGATACGGCCTAACCCTAATTGGATTATTGTCGGTAAGAATTATGTCATGTTCTATGACATCTGTGTGTCCAGGAATGTCAGTGAGAAATCCTGAAATGTTTGTAACATCGACGAGACTTGTCGATGTTCGTCACCAGAAAGATTAGGAGAAACAGAAACGTTTTTCCAAGATTCCGTGGAATGTAATGGAACCACTGGAAGGGGAAGGTTGACATCAGAGAAGGTAGCTTCCTCATCCTGAATGACAGACAGGGATGAATAATGACCGTGAGGTGCAGGAGCATCATCCGTTGCCTGGAAAATAGGCAGCAAATAGTCCGGACGTTCGTGAAATTCCGAAAGCATGTTTATGTGGAAAGTTTTATGCTTTCCATCAATATCGACCACATAGTCAACATCGGAAATCCGAGAGACTATTGCATACGGACCTTTCCATGCAATAAGAAGTCTATTTTCCCTACTGGGGAGTAGGACGAATGCTTTGTCACCTGGACAAAGTTGTCGTAGACATCTATTCTTGTTAGCAAACTGCCTTGCCTTCTCTTTAGCAATTTCTGATGAAGCAGTTGCTAGCTTACATGCCTCAATGATCTTTTGTCTAAGAGCAATGACATACTCATATGAGGATTGAGTTTCATCGCTAATATCATCGGCAGTGATGAGATCGTGTAATAAAGACATAGGGCCGCGTGGACGCGCGCCAAAGACAAGTTCGAAGGGAGAAAATCCTGTGTGTTCATTAGGGACTTCTCTATAGGCAAAGAGAGCCGCGGGTAAAACCCTGTCCCAATCTTGAGGATGATCTTCAGTTATCTTACCAAGCAAAGTCTTGAGCGTTCTATTCAGACGCTCAACTAACCCATTAGACATAGGATGGTAGATACTACTGAGAGATCGTTCAATATGTAAGGTAGACATTACCTGTGACATAGTGTCAGATATGAGTTGAGTGCCATGGTCTGACAATATTTCTCTGGGGAACCCCAAGCGAGAAAATATCAACCAAAGAGCATCTGCGATATCTGTAGTAGATATGCTCTTAAGAGGAATAGCCTCTGGCCAACGTGTGCACATATCGACACATGTAAGGATAAACTGATGTCCTCTGGCCGACTTGACCTTAAAAGGGCCAATAATATCTATGGCCATTTTCTGAAACGGCCGAATAGGAATGTCAGCAGCCTGGATAGGCGCAGCATGTCGTGGTCCTCTAGATTTGACCTCCTGACATACCTTGCATGATCGGCAGTAAATACGAATGTCCTTATTGACAAAAGGCCAAGAAAGCCGCAAGGACTCTCGACTTCGTACGGGCAAAACCCATATGTCCAGCACATTGCGAGTCATGAGCATGTTGTAATATTTGGACTCTCATGCTCTTGGGAACAAGAATTTGCGAATGTGCCGACGTAGTCGAATCTTGTACCATACGTACAAGTACGCCGTTTCTCATTGCAATCCAAGATTTTCTATTTGTATCCTGATTCGGATCACCTTTCTTCGCAAGAACGAAGAATTTTTTTAAAGAAGGATCTTCTTCTTGCAATTTTATGAAAGAGTCACGAGTGATTACTAAGTGACTATCTTGGCTATCAAATTCATTATCACTATTCAGTGAAGTTTCGGGTGTTTGTAGAGCTTGTGCTCTTGTAACTACTGCATTTGTAGCTTGCATGTTATTATCTTCCCAAGCAGCAATCTGCTGTGGGGTACACTCCCTAACTCCGTGAATACGACCAATAATAAGGTCCGCAATAGGATTAGGTAAGAGACAAGCATGCACATCTCCAGTAAAGCAAGGAGTGGCAATGCGAATTACAGCAGTAGGATATTTTTCTAGAGTGCCGCCAAATGTGACACATTTAATAACCCTTCCTGTAGCACAAGATGGATCTACAAGCGATTGTCTAACACCAATAGTGGTGCATCCGGAATCGAAAAGTAGTGAGACCGGAGTATCATTAACAAGACCCTTATGTAGGATTAAAGAATCCCTCCCGTCATGCGCAACAGCAGCAGGAAGAGCGGGAAGTGGGTGACCACAACTCAAAGTAGTTATGGTACCCGGTTCGAATAAAGTACTGCATTGGGGGCATTTGTTTGCTCTCTCAAAGTCAAAAGCAGAACCAGTGACAGCGTCAAAGTTTTTACTATCAACAACATGATTACAGGCTCCCTCAGTTTCCTGTTGTACAGCATTAGCCTGCTGATATCTCTTTTTTTTGTGTTGAGATCTACCCCGACTATTATTACCTCTGAAGTTATCAGAGTTATTATTATCTCTGCAGTTATTATTGCCTCTATTGTAATTGTTATCCTGGTTCGAATTCCAGTTTCCACGATTACTATCATGTTCACATTGATGCGAACATCTATTTGTTTGGTTCTGAGGTCTTCGGCAGGAATAACCTCTATTACCATATCCTCTTTTGAAATGCTTATAATTATTAGGGTGATAGTAACGAGTACTATCAGGTTGTCTCCAATTCTTCGAAGAAGAATCACCATGAAATTGATTTCCATGATTTTGACAGAAATTACCGCTACTCTTTCTATCAAAATTTTGTTGGGATCTACGAGCAAAGTTTTGACCATACGGAGCTGCCGAAGCAACTGGTAAACCTTCTTTCACCTTAGAGTTACCCATGGTTATGTGTGGGTGCGCAGTTACGTATTGGCAACAGAAATCTTCCATTTCTTTTATTGTTTTAGGTTTACGTTCATGAAGGAAAGCAAGTAAAGACTCATTGACAGACGACATGACTTTGTCTCTAAGTATTAAGTCCATAAGTCCTTCATAAGTTTTTTCCGTCTTAGATAGTTCAACCCATCGTGAGAAAGTAATGCGTATTCTTGCAATAAACTCGGAGAATTCAACTCCATTTTCAGGTAACATGTTTTTAAATTGTAGACGATAGCCGTCTTCGTTAAGCTGATATTTCTTTAACAAAGCGGCCCTGACAACCTCATAATTGTTCTTGTCAGGTTCATCCACCATATTTAATATACTTAGAGCTTTACCTGTCAGTATCCCTGATAACTGATAAACATATTTTGCTTTGTCTATGTTATGAGCTGTACATGCTTGTTCAAATCTGTCCAGATAGAACATTATGTCATCACTGGAAGGACTAAATGTTGGTAACTTAATCTTAAAAGTATCATTATTAGCCTTACCAGAAGATGAACCCTTGTTTGAATCATTACCATTACTCATGCTCGTCAATTTCAATTTTTTCCAACTCTAAAGCTAAGACCTTTTCTTCATGTTCCATTTTTGCTTTCTCTTTCCTCTCATCAGACTCTCTCTGTAATCTTCTTTCCTCAGCCTGAGCCTCTTTTTGAAGTCTTTCATTTTCAGCTTCTTTTTCAAGTCTTTTATTTTCAGCCTCTTTTTCAAGTATTTTATTCTCAGCCTCTTTTTGAAGTCTTTCAGTCTCTAGCTGTAGCTTTCTTTCCTCAGCTTCTGATTCCCTTTTTTGTTTTTCCATTTCCATTTGGAATCTCTTTTCATCCACCTGCATCTGCAGTTTCTTTTGTTCAGCTTCCATTGCTTTATCATATCGAGCAGTTGCAAATTCTTCTAACTTATCACCAGTCTTCCCAAGCAATTTACCCTGCTCAATAAAGTGCTCAATGTAGACATGTTGTCTAACATATGAGTCCAAAACCTGAAATAATTAACTAATTTATTTCAAACCTAAGTGTAACAAGTCTTAATTAAGCACTTGTATATTCACATCACATTATATTATCCAGTCTCTGTGGGAAAAACAAGTCTCCAAGCAAAGAACCTTGTATATAAAATATAAGCACTCAATTCTTGATCATAAGTGCACTTCTCATTCAATAGTGCACGACACTATTCATCATTCATTTATCATCAGTGTAGTAGTAACAGTGCATTAGCATAGCCCATTAACTAATTACTATAACTGTAAACAATGACTATGTAAACACATGCAGAATGTAAACATTGAAAATGTAAACAATGCAAACAATGTAAACAATAACAATGTAAACAATAACAAAGATCAGCAACAATACAAAAACGTTCGCAGAAATCAACTAAAAATAAAGCAGAAATTAATGAAATATCACAAAAAAATGTGACGATATCTGCGATAGAATTAAACAAAATACATGACACCACAGTGTATAAACAAAAATGTTGTATGAAACTAAATTATAGACAAGAGTTGGCTAACAAATACAAACAAATCAAAACAAAACTAAAGAATGCGAAATAATAACGAAAACAATATTAAAACATGTCATCACAGCTAACATAAATAGCAACAGAAGTCGCTTAGCAAATTCCAGTATCGGAAATTTGCAAACCATACAGAAAACGCTCACAATAGACGACCTCTATGACGTGGCATAATCTAACGGAGACACCACCCAACCGAGAACCCGCTGAAATATAAACATATAAATATACGAAAAACATAAAAACAGATAACATATAGAATGAGATGATACACAGAAGACTCAGCAGAAGTATAAGGGCACAGTTTACATACAAACAGGCCACTTAACTTATAGGCTTCCAATCGTAGAACAGCAGAAAAAACGGATGTCAATCAACGTCCTAAAGAGCGAAGCTCCAACGATGATGGCACATCTGAACTGCTTCCACTGCTAACACGATGGTACAAGAGCTTCTGAAATACTGTGTGTTGAGTTGTTTCGGCACTTGACCTTCTAATCCAAGAGTAAGTTGATGGAAATCGGTACTTGGCCTTCTTCAGAAAACAACCCGTTTCAACCGGCACTTGACCTTCGCATAAAACGACAGCACTGGAACCTTGACAGCAGCAACTTGCTTGACTTGCGTAAAAGATAACAGCAGTCCGAGTTATCCGGCAACATGTAACAACGCCGGGTACTGTCAAATTCTTGTTTCCGTCAAAAAGTTGAAATTTTGACTTTTACCGGGCAACGCCGAGTACTTTGAAAATTTTGAAGATGTTGACTGTATTGAAGAATGTTAATTTCTTGAAGGATGCTATCCGCATGTCTGGTTTTGTGTAGTGTGCAGATGTGTTCAGTCAAAACAATGTTCATACAAAAATAACAGGGCAATCCACATAGGACGTCAGTAAACTCACGACGTATAAAGTCAATGATTCTTGTAACAGCCGTTGACGTTTTTCTTCATTATTTATTGTGGACGCCACAGTGACAAAATGGTTACGCAAATGTGTAGGCACATCAAACAGTCATTATCACAGCAACATTCAATACAGCAATAGACGGTAGACAGCATTACAATGATGAGTCAGATGCATGTTATATTTCATAGTGCTGTAAATGTAGTCAGGTGGAAAAATCCATCCTTTTCTATAACAGCCAGGAGATAACCAGATGTATGAGATCAGTTCACTCTCCTTAGTTTGACTTCAGCAAGACAGACACGTCTGCCGAAGTATAAATAATGTCCTCAAAAATATCCTCTAGATAATAAAGGTTTTCCAAACCTAGTTCATTTAACAAAGTAGCAAGGAATGGTCCTTGGTACATGCATCAACCGATGCAGTACAATGCAGCGACATGTGAGCTGGGAAAAAACATCTCGTGACGACGACTTTCGGAGACAGGCTATGAATCGAAATCGCTCACGACCCAAAATCGATAGAGTTAATGAAAAAGTCAATTTACCTTGCTTTCAAGAAATACACAGAAATATCACGCCTCCCGACATGTGGGAAACACTAGAGGTATTATCTCGAATAAACGAAATATCCATAAGAGGACTACACATCCCTGACAGAACAAAAAATAGCGGAGATCCCCTCTTCAACGAGGCATCTCTTTCGCCATTCCAAATCGCTCACTCCACTAGTGGTGGGCGGAAACCGATCGACCAAACAACAAGACAAGTCATGCGCAGTCCAGCGCAAAAATGACCACAGCTCAAAAGTTAACTGCATTCGATACTAACGCGAGAAGACAAATGCTTACCGAGAAAAGTGACTATATATTTCAAGCAGTTGTTGCCCTTGCGTTATAAAACAGATATTGAAATAAAACGATGTTGCGAGAATTTATCACAACTTTCGTTAACACTCAAACAATAGGGAAACGCAACTTTCGTTAACACTTAACAAAGCGGGAACACAACTTTCGTTAAAACTTAATCAAAGGGGAACACAACTTTCGTTACTAACACTTAAACAAATGGTAACACAACTTTCGTAAACCCACTTATGAACAAAGGGGAACACACAACGTTCCGTTAACACTTAAACAAAGGGAACACAACTTTTTCGTTAACACACTGAAACAAAGGGGAACACAACTTTCGTTAACACTGAAACAAAATCAGGGGAACACAACAACTTTCGTTAACACTTATAAACAAGGGGAAACACAACTTTCGTTAACACTTTAAACAAAGGGGGAAACACAACTTTCGTTAACACTTAAACAATGTAAAGAACATAACTTTCGTTAACGCTTAAACAAAGGGGAACACAACTTTCGTTAACACTTAAACAAAGGGGAACACAATTTTCGTTAACACTTAAACAAAGCGGAACACAACTTTCGTTAACACTGAACAAAGGGGAACACAACTTTCGTTAACACTGAAACAAAGGGGAAACAACACAACCTTTCGTTAACACTTAAACAAAGGGAAACTACAACTTTCGTTAACACACTTAAAAAAAAAGGGGGAAACACAAACTTTCGTTAAACACTTTAAACAAAGGGGGAACACAACTTTCGTTAAAACACTTTATAAACAAACGGGAACGCAACTTTCGTTAACACTCAAACAAAGGGAAACGCAACTTTCGTTAACACTTAAACACAGCGGGAACAACAACTTATTCGTTTATAAAACATAATCAAAGGGGAACACAACTTTCGTTAACACTTAAAAACAATATGGTAACACAACTTTCGTTAACACTTATACAAAGGGGAACACAACGTTCGTTACCCTTAACACTTAAAACAAAGGGGAACACAACTTTCGTTAAACACTGAAAACAAAGGGGAACACAACTTTCGTTAACACTGAAAAAAAGGGAACACTACTTTCGTTAACACATAAACAAGGGGGGAACACAACTTTTTCGTTAACACTTAAACAAAAGGGGAAACACAACTTTCGCGTTAACACTTAAACAAAGGGAAACACTCTAACTTTCGATAACACTTAAACAAAGGATGAACCACAACTTTCGTTAACACTTAAACAAAGGGGAACACAAACTTTCGTTAACACTTAAACAAACGGGAACACAACTTATCGGTTAACACTCAAACAAAAGGGTTAACGCAACTTTCGTTAAACACTTAAAACAAAGGGGAACAACAACGTTTGTTAAAACTTAATTCAAAGGGGAACACAACTTTTCGTTAACACTTAAAAGCAAAACTGGGTAACACAACTTTCGTTAACCACTTATAAAAGGGGAACACAACGTTCGTTAACATTTAAACAAAGGGGAAACACAACTTTCGTTAACGTTTAAAACAAAGGTGAAACACAACTTTCGTTAACGCTTAAAACAAAGGGGAACACAACTTTCGTTAACACTTAAACACAAGGGGGAACACTACAAACTTACGTTTTTTAAATACTTAATCGCGAGAGGGGAACACAACTTTCGTTAACACTTAAACAAATGGTAACAACTGTCGGTAACACTTAAATCATAGAGGGAGGAGAACACAACTTTCGTTAATCGTTTAAACAAAGGGGAACAACCAACTTTTCGTTAACACTTAAAAAAGGGGAAACGTAACTTTCGTTAACACTTAAACAAAGGGGAACACAACTTTCGTTAACACTTAAACAAAGGGAACACAAATTTCGTTAACACTTAAACAAAGGGGAACACAACTTTCGTTAACACTTAAACAAAGGGGAACACAAACTTTCGTTAACACTTATATACAAAGGGAACACAACTTTCGTTAACACTTATACAAAGGGGAACACAACTTCTCGTTAACACTTAAGCCAAAGGGGGAACCACAAAGACTTCACCCCCCCCTCCCCCCCTTCGTTAAACAAATTCAAAACAAAGGGGGAACACAACTATTTATTTTACACACTTTAAAACAAAAACGGGAAAACACAAATTTCATTAACACTCAAACAAAGGGAAACGCAAACTTCGTTAATATATTCATACACAGGGGGAAACACAACTTTCGTTAACACCTTAAACAAAGGGGAACACAACATTCTCGTTAACACTTTAAAACAAAGGGTGGAAACACAAACTTTCGTTAAACACTGAAAACACAGGGGACACACAACTTTCGTTAAACACTCTAAACAAAAGGGACACCACAACTTTCGTTAACACTTAAACAAAAGGGTCAACCACTACTTTCGTTAAAACACTTAAACAAAGGGGAACACAAACTTTCGTTAACACTTAAAACAAAGGGAGAACACAATCTTTCGTTAACACTTCAACACAAATGGGTAAACGCAACTTTCATTAAACACTTAAACAAGGGGGACAACAACTTTCGTTAATTTAAAACTTAATCAAAGGGGAAGAAACAACTTTCGTTAAAACACTTAAACTCAGGGAAGGGGGAACCACAACTTTCGTTAAACGCTTAAACAAAGGGGAACACAAACTTTCGTTAACACTTTAACAATGGGGAACATAACATTTCGTTAACGCTTTTAAACAAAGGGGGGAACACAACTTTCGTTAACGCTTAAACAAAGGGGAACCACTCAACTTTCGTTAACACCTTAAACAAAAGGGCGAAACACAACTTTTCGTTTAACACTTTAAACAATGGGAACATAACTTTCGTTTAACGGTTAAACAAAGGGGAACACAACTTTCGTAAAACACTTAACACAAGGGGAAACACAACTTTCGTAAACAACTTAAACCATAGGGGAACACAACTTTCGTTAAACGTTTAAAACAAAGGAGGAATCACAACTTTCGTTAAAGCTCTAACCAAAGGGGGAAACACAACTTTCGTTATCACTTAAGTTATAAATATTTATAGGGGACTTAGTGTACTGACTGTGATCAGCTGTGAAGGTATCTATATCTAATAAGAGTAGTGTATTATAGATAACCTTACTTGCTGCCACATATGTATACCTCAGTCAGAATTATTCTGGAATAGTGTGATGACTACGTTGTATGTCTAGGGTATGTGTATGATGAAGTGTAAGTCATAACAACAACAGACAGATAAACAATTTATTTTATTCCACCACACTTGACAACACTGTGACACTCACATACATATAACACTCTAAAGGATATCTTAAAGGAGTCACTGATAACTTTTCAAATAACAATATGTATTCATTGCTGTTATGAATGAATATGTGTCCTGATTCAAATACAAAGGGAACCAGGAATCACAATCAATTTTACTTACAAGTTATATGTACAGAATTTATCAATATGAATATTGTAATGACATATATTATTAAAAGTATCCTATGTGTGTCAGTTGTGTAGTAGTAATATGAGGTAATACTGGTTTTGTTTTGTTCAAGCTCTGTTGGTATTTGTCATCATGACTTCAATAGTTTGTCTTTATTGGAACTAGTATTGGAGATGTTCTCAGTTCCTGATATTAAAACAATTTAATTCCCCTCTTAATGTTATTTTTACAAGGTCATTTTAAGCTGGGGGTACATAATTTTGAGCTCAGCTGGCCACATCAGCTTATCTGGCGTGATGGCGGCAGGAAAAGACTCCTCTGCTCGATTTCCCCCTGGGCTCTGGAGACACCTCACTGATAGCTAAATGGACCAAGGAGTATGCTGTCCGACTCTGGATTCAGCAAAGCTCTGACCAGGTGCTGCTCAATACCATCAAGACCACGGTCGCTGAAAACAAGAAGGATGTACCTTCTACTTCATAACTAATTTATACTCTCTTTTTACACTGAGCACAATACATCACAAACATTGAGTTCAGAGCGTTAGGCCAACTGTCAGCTTCATCTGAAATACTTTATACCAGTATTAACCTCCTTAATGGTTACTACGCCTCTGCACTTCCAGCATTATTTCTGTCTAATCAATAATCTAGGTGTCAGTGTACTGTTTGGCCATTCCATGCAGTTTTACTTTCCTCCGACACCTTCTGTTCAGGCTGGAGCATTATAGGCTTTACATCATGTTTGCTACTGAACTACACATATATACAGGCATAAATTAACAATTCACATTCAATTTTCATTAAAAGATACTGAATGTTTCAAGCTTACCACAATTCATGGAAACAAACACAGATACGTTGATTAGCAATGAATTCTGGCACAACTACTGGCACAAATTCCCATCTGCTTATGTTCCAGGCTTTTATTTAGCAAAAATATGAGCTGGCTTCAACGCACTGTTGCTTTATCAAGCTTATTTGACTAGTGGTCTCGAACTAACGCTCCTAAGTGAGTATATCAGCGAGTCTGGCCAATGGAGCCACGTTTCGACAAGTGTTTGAAAAAATTTTAACTTCCTACGTCTCCCCTAACAACCAAAGATAGTATTTATAGCCCGACTAATCGTGTTTAGCCTTACATATCATTCCAGCCAATCAGTTCAAATGTAACTTGTGGCCCATTTCCCGTACAATGGTGGTGTAAAAAAATCTACCACTGAGCGATTCTGATTTTGGGTGTTGTCTGACAGCACCATCATTTTTTTTTGGCTATAACTTGTTAATTCCTAGACTATTTGCATAACGTTGTACATATTCTTTGTCAGCAAACCCTAAGGAACCCAAATATATATATTTAATAGAGCTAAGTGGCTGCGTTCAAAATATGCAATTTCTTCTACCTCCTGTTTCGAAGATGTGCTGTCTGGGTACTGTAATGTTTTCAACGTAAACCCATATAATGTTATCTTTTCTAATAAGCGTTTCCCAGGTTTTTTAAAACCTAACTCTGGGAAGGGTAGTGAATTTATCACTGTCCGTCTGAAAAAGTTAGTGCATGTGGCCTTACACGCGTGATAGTAGTAATTGTGTATCGCGCGACGCGTGTTTTGTGTTGCACGTGTTCGGCTTTATGCCTCTCCCTTCTCT